>JADLZN010004091.1:0-600000 GCA_018155175.1 Sinocyclocheilus anophthalmus
GGCTGTTTATGTAGCTACATATATTTGAGATAGTTTGGATAGTAACACTGTTGCCATCACATTGTAGGTGGAGCTCTGTCTGTGTAGTGTCAGAGCAAACTGTAGCTACTATGTGTCAACTAGGAACGTAATTAAATGTATGGTTAATGACTCCTTGTGTAATTAAAATCTGTAAAATCTATAGAACTAATTTAAAGAGTAAGATGTTACAGTCAGAGCCAGGAGTTCATTATTGAAGTTAATATCCATGACCATGACCACATATTGCTGTAACCATAAAAATTCAATAAACAGCTTAAACTGTTTTAAGGTATTCTTATGATAACAGGTGTTTTATTCATTTTAAACCTTTGCTGAAGAAAATCATATATTTTTAAATAAATGTATTTAATAATTGTATTGCAAAAGAAAGTAATACACAATGTCTCTCCTGCAGTATTATTTTAGTATTTATATTATCTATAATCCTTTGCTATTTTCATTAGTTTTGTACTTTTATATTTATACTGTTACATTTTAATTTAAAAAATTTGAGAATTGTGTTTATGTGCATTGTCTTTTTTTTAGTTTTTATGTTCATTTAACTTTAGTTCAAACTATTTAAACTTACACTTAAGTTTTCATCTTAGTTTTTCAGATTATTTGTCAGGCAAACATTACATTTTTAATCTTTAATTTTTTCATCTAATCTTTATATTTTATATTAATTTAGCTTTTTTCTCTAACTAATGAAAATCATTTTGGACTATTTATATTTTAGCAATTTTAATATGCGTTTCATTTGAGTTAATAACATTACTGCTCCCCTTCTTGCCTCCTGCTTAATGTCATGTAATGGCACCGACTTTTTGTTTAAAAAGGCACTGAACTTTCCAGTTTCAACATTATTTCAATATACTGCAAAGAAAATAATTCATAATTCTAATGTTTTATAATTATAGAGTCCAAGTCTAGCTCTAAATAGAGTAGAGGTGCACTGCTCATAAATAAAACATCTGCTATTTCTCTCCATTTTTGTATATCTGTAAAGAAAGAGGAGATCGCCGTACCACCAGTGTCCATGAGACGCCTGCGGTTTAACCAGTTTGCCTCCATGATCTATGAAGAGGAGCCATACATGACACCCAGAGACTTCCTCCATTCAGTCATGATGGAGAAGGTGGACCGTAAGTGACATACCACCATATGGATGTGCGAACACAAAAACAAACAAACAAACAAACTACCTGCATATTATGTAATAAATTAGTTATGTGATATTGTCTTGCATTCTGATTCTCTTGGACTTTGGTTACAACTTTATTTTAGGTGTCCTTTTGGAAAGGGTATTAACAAGTAATACTGATTAATATTCATTAAAAACATGTACTTACTATATGGTTTGGGTTTGGTTTAGGGTTAGTTGCATGTAATTATGCATAACGTACTATTATTACCATAGTAAGTACATGGAACAATGTGTAAAAGTCACTGTAAAAAATGTACCTCACATGTGATAAAAGTCACTCCTTATGAGGGCTGTTATCAACGAAATTCTCATAACATGCATCTTATCAAAGCAATCTTACAGCGAGAAACCAGACAACACAAAGACCCTAAAATGCTGACATGTACGTTCTTCTCATTTATATAAGCATGTTTCTGGTTTGAGTGTGCATCTGAGTGAAAATGCTGTTTATCTGGTACTAATCATCTCTGCATGTTAGGCCTTGCATTCATAAAGTGGGCGTAATGTAATCCAAGATCTTTTCAAACACCACAACACGCCTCAAAGCTATTTTTCTGTTGATTTTCACTATGCTGCAAAATATTGTTACAGAAATCCTTGATCTTTCTCTCTTACAGGCAAACTACAGAAAAAGATGCTGACTGAAGCAGTAAGTGTGTATGTTAGTTCACATGAATGTTACTCCATACACAAAGAGACTTGTTCTAAGTGAATACTGTTATTATATGATCGTGACGTGTATGATGTGTGATTTTGCTGGAAATCTCACTGACACAGTCAGAGTTTTGCCTAATATCTGATTGGTCCATGGACAGGATGTGGATGGTATGATAAGGGTGGCTTCCAGGGCTGAGGCAGGAAACAACATGTTCAGAGGAATCGGAGACAAAGGTATACGTTAAGCAAACACATGCCTCACATATGCCAGAGTCTACTTGCAGTAAGTGTGTTTGTTAAGTGTGTATGTACAGTAAAGTACATGTGTTAGTGTGTACTAACTTCCTCTCATTGAGCAAGTGCTGTAATGAAAACCTAATTTTTAAAGTGGTATGGTTTATAAAAATATTTCTATTTACATAATTGAGTGATTTAATTAAAAATATTAACATTGAATATCTCCTGAACCATTGTTTCAGGGCTGATCTCTTACACAGAGTACCTGTTTCTCCTCACTATTCTCACAAGTAAGTATTTCCTAACCTTTCCACATAATTTCATACACAGTGTCCTATCAGTGCCAGTCCAGAGTCTGTATGTCACTGCTTAGACTTCTGTGCTTTTAGCTGCTTGATTATCAGATGGACACACATTTTTAGTCATAGTGATTTGTAGACAAAAACGGACACGGAGTTACTCATTTTCAGCAGGACTTGTTCTGTACTTCACAATTTGCAGTTATTTTTGTGACATTCCTGAGGTCTGATTCTTTGACACTGTATCAAAATAATTCTGCACCGTTCTGCACCACTACTGAATCAACAGCACCATGGAAAAAAATAATTTTGGCTGAGATTGCAGTCTGAATTGAAATGTGATAAGGAAGAGTGACTGGCTGCTGTGAAATAATACAAACACTATAAATGGTCTGTGCATCATTGTACTAACTGATTGCATGCAGCATTAAACATACAGCATGAGCATATAGTCTAGTGTGAATTAGACATTTGATGACTTGTTTTGTGACAATTAAAAATTGTTGATAAAATCATTAATAGAAATCAGAATATGTCCTTACGATTCTCATTCCTTTCCCAAAAATTCACAGAAGACAGGTAGGAAGAAAATTGACTCACTGTATAATCACGGTGAAGTTTCAGCACTACAATTTATTGTTCTTTACCTGCTTGAATACAATCAAAGATGATAGTTGGTCTGCACTGGAATCGATGTACAAAAAGACACATTCAAATAGGCATGTTTAGAGCTCTATGTTGGTTTTTGATATAAAGTTTTCCTATTTTAGTGACAAATCCAAATATATTTCATATTGTACATGTGCATGTTCACTCAGTGCTTGCTATGAAACTATACTGGAGTTACCATAACATCAAAATTATATCACAGTTATATTAGTGATATTGACTGACATTGATCTGCAATACACCAAATCATCTCATTAATTTGCTTTATACTCATCAGTTTTCCCCCATGTAGCGATACGTTTTGCGTGTGTGTGTGTGTTTGGTGGTGGGGGTCTCTTTTGCTCACTTGAGGGGTCACAGAATATTCCAGAAAGTCGGTATGCATTGCTTTACTCAGTTTAACTGCACTGTGATTCCAGAACCTCAAACAGGATTTCATATTGCTTTCAAAATGCTTGATATTGATGGCAATGAGCATGTGGACAAGAAGGAATTTCAGAAGGTATGGAATGTCTTTTCACATTGGATTATATGACACTGTTTTTCATTCACACTCAAATTGATAAGTGTAAATGTTGTTTAAAAACACTTTGTTGTAAATGCGTATAATTATATGAAGGTGTGCAGAACAAAGAAAGTTCTCCTGACTGGATTTTAAAAATTCTGGATTGTAAGTAATGTGGTCATTAGGGTGTATCTGCTTTGTGTTTCTGTTAATGCTGGCATGAGATGAGACCGATATGCAACAGGTATGTGGGAATGGTTGATGCATGATTGGTGCATGACAGGAGCATCAGAAAAATGCTCAATTTAATTAGAATTTAGTTGGATTTAAATGTTGAGTCTATTCACATGTATCAGTGTGCCATGTTGTCGAGGTCTAGGAAATTCACTAAAGCTGGAAAAAAAAAAGTGATGTGATGTGTAGCCAAGTATGGTAACCCATACCCAGAATTTGTGCTCTGCATTTAACCCATACAAGTGCACACACACAGCAGTGATTAGTGGAACACCCACACACACACCCGGCACCCGAGCAGTGGGCATAGCCATTTTTTGCTACAATACAGTCTCCCGGGGAGCAGTTGGGTGTTCGGTGCCTTGCTTAAGGGTCTCACCTCAGTTGTGGTATTTAGGGTGGAAGAGAGCACTGGTCATTCATTCCCCCACCTACAATTCCTGCCGGTACAGAGGCTTGAACCCACGACCTTTGGGTTACAATTCCAACTCTCTATCCATTATGCCATGACTGCCCCAAGCAATTTGAATAGACTCATAATTTTCTTTAGGGTAGATATAAATATACATCTCACGGTGGATATACATCCCACTGTACCTTAACACACAAACATATGCATAAACACAAGAGAATAAGGGTGAATAAGAGTCAGTTATTTGAACTTTGCTCTCTTTTTTGAAGCTGAAGAAAGTAATTCGACCAAGGAAAGAGCTTCTAAGGCAGGATAGGACAGAGGTGGGTACATGATGTGTGCCTAGTTGTGTTTAATATCAAAGTTCTGTTGTATTGAATATTTTATTGTTGTACTGAATAGCTTTGTCTTTTTCTTTATAGCTTTCAGACAGTGTTGATGAGGTCAACACTACACTACAGGTGTTCTTTTTTGGGGAAAATGGCAAGGAAAAACTCCAATACAAAGATTTCTGCAGGTAAAGTAATTTTACACCAAATTCACACTACCTGTGTTTACTTTAATATGTTAGTGTCTGTATGATATAAACTATAATTTTCTTCATGTATGCTACAAAAATAGCATAATTGATAGAATTTCCAAATTAGGATGTTTTTTTTTAAATGTAGACAATAGGCATGAGATTAGCAGAATACAGCAACATGTACTTCAGACCTCCAATAAAAATAAAAAATAAAAATCTATTGAATATTAATAGAATATATTATAGAATATACATTGTTCATATAAGTATATAAGTAAACCAGCTCTCTAACTACAACTGATAGGACACTATCCTGTGTTTCAACTTTTGCTTAGCCTTGAGAGATATATTGCAATGATTTTATTTTTGGTTTTGTGTAGGTTTATGGAAGACCTGCAGGCAGAAGTGCAAGAAGTTGAGTTTCTGCGGTTTTCTAAAGGGATGAAGACTATGAGGCGGGAGGACTTTGCTGAATGGCTGCTTCACTACACCAATGAAGAGAACAATGAGGCATACTGGGAAAACATGAAAAAGAGGATCCCCACTGGGCAGGTAGCATCTTTTAAACACTAACATTGATAGTCCTGAATATTTTTTAGCATATGTGCTGTTTAACACAAACCGACTTGGATAAAGTCTGATCTTAGGTCATTATTTATAGTTTGAGAGGAATAGATTCTAAATGTAAATAATAAGTGGCTAAGAATCCAGTGGCCACTCTTCTGAGATTTCCAACATATAGATGAAAAATTGTGCTCCGTGCAGCTCTCCATCAGTCATATTTCTAGAGTAGAGTGAGCAAATCTGATGTCACTCCTGAGTACATGGTATTTACAGTCCACCTAGAGTTAGACAAATGGCATGTAGAGGACTCTAGAGCCTGCTGACCTGTTTGCCATGTGCCATTTATGACGAAAACCATCACCTGGCTAAAATGATATCAATTGAAAAGCATGGTTTTTTGCATTACATTGTACATTTGAATTGTAAAATAAAAGTAAATGTTATCAACACCAGAAGTGTTATTTGAAATTGTACATTCATAGCATCCTGTCGAAGTATTATAACTCCATAATGTATATATAAAGTTTCTGACTTTTTTATATATATATATTTGTCAGAGCATCACCTTTGATGAATTTAAAGCATTCTGTCTCTTTACCAACAATCTGGAGGACTTTGCCTTCTCAGTCAAAATGATTAATGATGCCAGCAGGCCAATAGGAATGGGTAAGACTGATCTGGATGCCAGTAGTTATTAACTTTTAATAATAAATAATTGATTGTCCTCAATCTATTTTTTGACCGGTCAAAATTGTATTGATTGAGTAACTGAAATGCATAGCACTCTCCCTCACTTTTTTTGCTCCATAGCTGAGTTTAAGCGAGCAGTGAAGATAGCGACAGGCCACGAGCTTTCAGAGAACGTTTTGGACACAGTTTTTAAGATCTTTGACCTGGACGGTGACAACTGCCTGAGCCATAAAGAGTTTCTCGCTGTGATGAAAGACAGAGTACTTCGTGGACTCAGGGTGAGAAACATTTGGCTCTTTTAATTGATAATTAATTATTAATTTCCATAGTTTCATTTAGCTAATTTACAATGTTATGGTATTAATCATTTGTTAAATATAATTAGTGTTAAAAATGGTATTGGTACTAAAATCGGACATAAATGCTAATGTCTGTGCAAACAACAATGCACATGATGGACAATAATTCAAAGAGCAATTATAGCCAAATCTTTTGACAGTAGTTATTAATCTTTGTGATTGTGTATAAGTGGCTCAGCGCAGTAACCGGTAGACTTACTGTAGATTGCACTTGTGTGTTGTATAGGTTCAGCCCCAGTATGGTATTTCTGGTTATTGGAAATGTGTGAAAAGAGAGACACTGCAAGGAGCTCAAGAGGCTCTCCGTGAAACCGGCAGCCCAGTCTGACACAGGAAGAGGTCTGCCTTTGAGTGTGTGGCTGGTCAGTTGTGGTAATACTTGCAATTCCATATAAGTCTGGGGAGGAGAATGGTACATAATTAATTGCAAGCACCAGGGATTGTTAGTTGTACTGTAACATTTTTATATTAATATTGTTTCTTTTTTATGTTTTGGGCCAACAGCTACATCACTTCAAAAGCAATATTTTCTTTGGACCATGTAAACATTGTAAAGTTTACTGACTAACGTAATTAGGATTGGTGATTTCATGTTATGAGCTTTGTTGTGTGATGTTTTTCTTTGAATTTGTGAAATTGCCTGTGAACACTCCAACAAGATTACACTGTCAGGTCATGATGTTTCTTGTGTGGATAACTGTTTAATAGGAAACACATTGTTAATTATATATAGCCTTAATTTTACTTTGGATGTGGTGTTGTTTACTATGGAAGCCCGTTTCCGCCGGCCCCTGAAAACAAAGGTAAGTGCTACTTTTTTATCTCACAATTCTAGACTTTTTTTTTTCTCACAGCAAATTGCAAGTTTCACAATATATTGCAATTATGACTTTTTTTTTGTTTCCTTTAAATTGGTGAGATATAAACTCACAATTGCGAGTTAGAAAGGCAGAATTTTGAGATATAAACTCGCAGTTCTGACTTTTTTTCTCAGAATTGCACGAGATAAACTTGCAGTTGTGAGTTATAAAGTTATATTTCACAAGTCTGACTTCATAACATGCAATTGTGAGTAAGTCAGAATTGTGAGATAAAACTTGCAATTCTGAGAACCTATCAGTCTGTTTTTTTTTCCCCCTCAGAATTGGACTTTATAACTCACAACTGTGAGTTTATATCTCACAATTCAGAAAAAGTCAGAATTGCAAGAAAAATAGTCAGAATTGCAAGATACAAACTCGAATTTGTGAGAACAAAAGTCAGAATTGCAAAGTATCTCACAATTTTATTCTGACTTGATAACTTGCAATTATGTGTTTATATCTCACAGTTCTGAGAAAAAAATTCTGAATTGTGAGATAAAAAGTCGCAATAAAATTTTTTTTTTAATTCAGAGTGGCGGAAACTGTTTCCATAGTTTACATATAAGACGGTATGTGGACCTTGCTGTTTTGGAAGTTTTATATCACATTACCCGGTGGATTCTAGCCCACCACCGATACTAACCTGTATTTAATGCAGATTTTATGAATTATGCAATTGCAAAAATTGTAAGACTACATGTGGTGTTTGTGAAGACAATCTGTTTAATCTGTGAATTTGTTTCCCCAGTTATTTTTGGTAGTTGTTGTATTGCATATACATGTTATTTTTATTTCTGGGGCACTTTTCAACATTTAAAAAATACTACATTTGTAGTGATAGATGATGCTAGTAATGCATTAATTTCCCATTAATAAAAGAAACAGAAATCATGTAATGGCTATCAGTTACTTAAAAAATATTACAGTGATTTAAATGTAAAATATACAAAATATATTCAGAACATTAAGTCTAGGGTTTCACCATATGTTCGTTATCTTGTAATCGTAAATAATCTGCGGTGTTGCTGCAGGAATTCGATGTAAGCTATGCAAAATGCAATTTATTCCACATTGTAGCATCTAAAAGTTGCTCTTTATTTAATAACCCCTTTATGTAACATTATGCTATTATGTTCGCATTATAATTTTGGAGAGTTTTAGATAAAGAACAAGTTGTTAAACTAGTGAGTCTGAAACTTGCTGCCGTCGAAAAGCTCTTTTGGAGGCTGCGGCCCGTGACGTCAGGAGGGCTCTGGCGCTCTGGCTCACAATTGGTCCAGGGATGCTGCGCGAGAGCTCTGTCACCCGAGCAGACGCTGCCGCGCGCTGGCCAAGACTCTCGCATCTCTCAAACAAAATCTTCTCCTTTACACTTCAAAACAAACGGACTGACACCGTCAACAGCAATACAGTATTTTCAAAACCCGGCACCGCTGCGCGGAGACCGAAAAAGGGCGAGCGAAACAATGTTTGTTTTGAACTGTCTTTTTGTTCTGTGAGGGAATCTTGATTTGTTTATCTTTTAGTAGTTTGTCAGGCAATGGTCGCGAGGATCTTTTTGGAGAGGGCGCTGCGCGTGTGCGTGAGGGCTGGTTAAACACACAGGCGTCTCAAGTGTCGGGTGCGCTCTAATGAATAGACTTCACTGAATGGATTTTTATATTTAGAGCTTTAATGCGCCTCTTCTCCCAACGGGAAATAGTGGACAGCGAGGCAGAAACGGACGCGCTCAGCGACCCCGCAGAATGGCATTTTTATGACATTTGAAGCTCTTAGAATCCATTCGGACAGGAGACACTGACCGATTTTTATGTGCTTTCTAACGGGTTTCGGTCCGCTAACGTGGTGTAAACTCCAGCCGGTGACAAAATGATGGCTGGCGGGGCAGTTCAGCAGAACGGGATCTTTTCTACTCCTCAGCACCTCTCACAGTCGCCACACGTGGAACCGGATCTCTCCGATTCCCGAAAGAGACCCTTGGAAACACCAACTGAGGCGAGCAGCACCAAGCGCTCCAACACCGGAGGTGAGAACGACAGTTCGCGGGGGTTCAGGCAGCGCTAGGCCTGCTGCTCCAAACAAGTCATGTCAAACGAGACACTCAGTATGCTCGAGTCGCGTGCCTGGTCCAGATTTATGCGTGCTTATCTTATTATAAATAACTACTCTTTAACTTTGCGGGGGGTTCAGAATGTAGGGTTTGAGAGGTTTGTCTTTTTTTTTTTTTTAGTTTGTAAAGTGGCCGTTTTCAGCACCTGTGAAATAAAATCCTACAGAAGCGTTACATACAATTAATACTACAAAACGGGTCACATCTGTCCAGCCTGACCCTGTATGACCCGGTGGGGTGATGTGCAGTGTGGTGGTTGCCGTCCCTCTGGGACTGAAGCTAAATTGAGCAGAAAATGAATGAAAGGGAGAAAGCGCACATGCTGCTGTAGCTGAATCCCTATTCATATAGTAACAGACTCCAGTGGAAACAAAAGATTGAATTCCCCTCTATATCGTTGTGTGGAGCTCTTAATACATATGAAAAAAAGCATTAGGGTCCACCTTGATCTAGAAAAAAGTTTCCTTGAGGTGTTTCTGATAATAAATCACTTAAAACAAAACGGCTATTACTTTTCTTTATGTACTAAGTCTTTTAAATAGACGTAGTATATTAAGTATACTCAGTTTCTAGGCAGGATTTTGTGTCCGGTTCAGATACTGATCCACATTTCTTCAGACGGTGGTCTGAGTCATTACTCTTTAAATAATAGCTGAGAAGGTCACGTGATAAACACAAAGGTTCTAGAGCGCTTTTTTTTTTACAGTGTACGTGCGTATTTTGGATATTTTGGATTGGAGGGAAGCTAAAAGAAAGTCTCAGTAACGCTGTGTGTGAACATTTCTGTCAGTTTTGTTCACGGGGCGGCGCTTCACGCTGTGGAGCCCCGGTGCAGCTGTCCAGCGACTGCTTGATCAGCCCGCACTACACTGCCGCGCGCGTTTTATAGATATCAGTTTTTTTTTTAATTGTTCAGAGATAACGAGGTGAGCCGAGTGTGTTATAAAGGGTTGGTTTTTAGGGTTGTATTTAGGGAAATGTAAGTGTTTAATTCGTTGAGGCCTCGACTTCTTAATCTTACAGACAATTGAACTATAGACCAATGATATTAACTTAATTAGTATTCACTATTTGTGTAGATAATTTACATTGATATTTTGATTCTGACTTCTGACAATATGCTTTATATAAATGTAGTGGTACAATTAACGTTATTAACATAGTAGTAGCAGTAATAGCCTATTATGCTAAATAATGGGACAAATTATATAATTTACAAAACGTACAAATCCTCTACCTACTGTATAGTGTTTAAGCTTTTTAGTTTATTAATAGTAAACATTAATAAACTGAATGCTAGCTAGCTTAAGTCCTATTATGCACTGTAAAAAAAAATATGAAATGACTTTCAGGGAAGTCAAATCAAATCATTGCAGAGCTTACAACCTGTAGTGATGCATTAACTGCATTTTTAAACTACTTTGAATTTAACTAATATTGATGCAGAAAATCTGGCTGAAACTCTAATCAAGCGGAAATTGAGTATAAATTATAGAAAAAAATTGTGGCAATTTAAACGGAGGGAAAGAAAGAGACTGCTATAATGATGAAATTTTTTTACTAGTGAGTATGACAGCTTTTGTCAAAGCATCCCATTAAGCACAGTTTGGAGATCAGTCTTTTATTTAGTCAGTAAGTTATTTATTTCTTTGTTCATTAGCAGTTCAGACCATCATTCATTCTGTTCACCTCTCTAGCTTTGTTAATTAAAACATAATCCTATCAATGAATGAGCCCTTCCCCCTTGCATGACCTTTGACCCGAAGAGAGCGATGAAGAGGACGGTCAGTGATTGAGATCCTCTTTGTGCCCTCCCTTTTGTAAATAGCCATTGATTGCTGATGCTAATTTCACCAGTGCGCACACAGTTAGTTACTCAGTGTGTGTCTGTGTGTGTGTGTGGCCTCTTACGAGTCGCAATTGAAATGCCATGTTAATGTTGCTAATGGAGGTTTTGGCAGAGCTATTTGTGTTGGTGTTTTTGTGTGATTCTGTATTAGATCAAAAGGTGCGAGTGAGAGAGAACGAAAGCGAGTGAGAGAAGGACACAGGTGCCCTTGCAGTGTGTGGTGACGTGAGTTGACTGTGAATTGGGCAGGTGGTGGAGAAAGGAGGGGCTAGAAAGAGAGAGGGCTCATGTATTCTAGAATGTCCAGTGGATGTGTTGAACGTGATCGGTTTGCCTGAACAGAAGCATCCATGCTGCATGCTGCATCCGAGACACCCAGCAGAACGCATCGATATACCTAGTATGGATATGTAGAGAATTTATCAAGCTCAGCTGAAAAAAGCTACTATGCAAATGAAGTATGACCCTGGGACTGAGCTCATACGCCCTCCCCCTGCCACGTACATGCGCACCCGCACCCGCTGGTAGTGTCTTTGGATTTATAGACAGTAATTTAGTTGGCCGGCCCCTTGGCGCTCTGCGGCAGATCCTTTCTGCCATTTTCAAAAATCTCTCTCTCTCTCTTTCTCGCTGTGTTTCCAACATGGCCGTCCAAGGAGCCCACCGCCTCCCTACTTTCGCTCTATACCTCTTCTCCGTTCACACAAGGTCACTCCCTCGCACTTTCTTTCACTTATTCTCTTTCGTTTTCTCTTTCTCTCCCTCCGCAGCCTCCCTCCATCCCACCTTTTCATATTTCACCCAAACGTGAGTGAGGCGCTACGTCTTTTATATTGCTGCGTCAAAGTGGCGAGGGGGGGGGGCGACGAGAAAGAAAGCCTTGGTGTGTATGTGTGTGCGTGTGTGTGTGAGATGCTGGGGAGGGGTGCGGGGTGATTGGACACGCTAGGTGCCTCTCTGTAGAATGCAGCACAGGGCTGGAGCTCTCGCTGAATATGGATGAGAAGGAAAGCGGAGGGTGATGCAGTAGGAAGATTCCCTCCGTCAGTCTGCCTCTGCCTGAACAATACCAAGCCTCTCTGCTTCAAACACTCACTCACTCACACACACATATACACACACAGCACACGGCAATTGCATTGCCATCACACACAATCAGAGAAAGAGAGAGAGAGGGAGAGAGAGCAAGAGAGAGAGACGGGGGCTGACTGCGGGTATGGAGGGGAGGATGCGCTGACGTTGTCCCCCTCTCGGATACGAACCTGGGGAAAAAGGTTGACTGGCCACATTCCTTGACGGCGGCAGAGCTCCTATGATCAGCCTGCAGTCGGGCATCGCTCACCGGTCCAGCCTCTCGGCGTCCATGGCTATCTGAACCCCACCTCCAGCACGCTACAGCAGAATGGGTAAGAGATTCTGTCCCCTTTTGTTGACTTGTTGCGCATGCAGACGAGTTGACCGTTTCGCTTTGCGTCTTTCGTTCTTTCGCCCTTTCTTTTCCCGTCCTCCATTGGCGTCTCTTCATTCATTCTGTGAGAAGAAGAGGCTTGCTTGTCATTGCAGTGTGCCTAGGACAGGCCCTCCTTTTCACATGCAGAGTGTGTGTGTGTGTGGCATGGGGGTGGGGGTGGGGGCTTTTTAATAATACAATCCCTCTTGACCCACTACCTCTGTGTGTTTGCATGACACTCTGTTCACTCTATGTGCTGTGTGTAATCATAGGTTTGAGCCCATAACTGTCTGACTGCATTAGCGGCTGTGTAAGTATGGCTAACTGGCAAACAGCAGCAACAGATTGTATTATTTACTCAGACACTCACTGCTGAAAACCTGTTACACCAGCTTTCCTTACATCATCGCCGCAAGCAGGAGTGCACGGGTGAGGAGCGCTCCCAAAGCGCTCGCCATTCTCAAATCACTGCTGCATGCGAATGTGCCCTAGGTTTTCCTTTTAACAACAGGTAAGCGGCAGCAGACCTTCCCGTTAGCTCTTTGCGCCTTCAGAATGCCACCTCCAAGTCGCCTTGGAAACAATTGTGAGGTGGCCGCAATGGAGAGAGTGAAGTTTCCGTTCCTTGTCAGCCAAGGTCAAATGGTCCCCACGCCGCCTCTCTGTAAAAAACGACTGCCAGAGGTTCGCTTTCCTACGACGCTGTGGCGTGCTGGTGCAACGTACTTCAGTGATCGCAAGAGCCCTGATTGCCCTTCCTCTATCTTTTCCGTTCTTATAAACTCACTCACTCTTTCCTTATCTCCCCTCCGGCTGTGCTCTTCAAAAACCTCCATCATGGATTCCTGAGCGTGTGTCCACTGCGTCCTGTCCTCTTCCTCCGTTCACTGCAAACTGCCCTCATTAAATGGTCCCACTAACAGTGTCTGCATTCATTCCATTCACCACTCGCACCCTCCTCTTTAACAGACCAGTCATTGATAAGATCGGGATCTGCCCAGCTCTGTGTGTGTGTATGTGTGTGTGTTTGATCGGCTGCAGCGAGCACCGTGGACTGGAATCCTATCCTTACCTGTCAGTCCTGTGTGTGTGTGTGGCAGGGAGCATTGAGTCGGTGGTGAGGCCATGACGTAATGTATATCCCACTGCGCACCTGGAGCGCTGCAGAGGACAGGTACAGATTGAACCGCTCTGCAAGGCTCCGTCCAGATATCAGTTGTATCCACTAGCCCCTCTCCAGGGCCCTACGAAGGGAGCTAGTGTCCTTGGGTGAGCATTTGTGTATGATGTCGTCACAAGATGAAGTATTTGTAGTGCGCTGCACCTGTTTCATCGAGAAACCCTGAGGTCAGTCCCAGTGCAGAGAATAATAAATCTCTCACCCTCTGACATATTTGCACATATTCATTTAACAAATGATTTTCTCTAGAGTGACTGAGCACAGAGCAAAGCCAGTCAGCCAGGGAGAGAGAAAAGAGAGGGATGAACAAAAGAATAGCAATGCTGCAGATAACAGCTTTTAGATCTGTATAACAGAGACGGGAATGCAGTTTTTACTCTCCTTTTTCCAAAGTTTCATGCATTTCTATAAGAATGTATGGAGACGTGAGTGACTGGGTCACTCTGTGTTTTTCTCAAATTGTCTTTTCAATTAAAATTCTGCTCGGGTATCTTTCTAACTGTGCGTTGCACGTTCAGCTGCGCTTAAGCGACTTATACTGTGTGTGAGCTTGCTTCTTTCTTTCCTTCTTTTTTTCTTTTTCTTTTTTCTTCCCTTTTTTGTCTTCCTGTTAGGCTAGATAATGTATTACAACTGAAGCTAATGTTCGCTTTGATCCTGGTGCCATCTAGTAACTGGCCCGCCCACTCTTGGCTTGATTATATATGCTTGGGCTGACAATTTATTTTTCTCTTGATTACCCAGATTCCCTGATTTTCTGGTATTAATGGGATTGTCTGGATAGGACAATTGATCACGTATTGACCAAATTAGCCTTCCGGTTTTGAGATTGTGTGCTGTATTTCTGGAAGAACTGCACATGTCGCTTCCAACTTGATGAGTCAAGCCAGCATTAGGGTACAGGTGAAAGCGGTGATGTGTACGGCATGTAGTGGACTTTGGTGTTCTTTGGAATGAAACAAACGTTCCCACAGGAGAGTCAATCAGAGTTGCTTAGAGACCATAATATTTTCACCTTCTCCCTGCCGCCCATCCCCTCTCCTCTTCTTCTCATCTGTCCTCTCCCCTCCTAGTCACTGTTTTCCTCTACCACTCTCTGGAACAGTCTTTTCCTTTCGGTCGAATATTCCTTTCTTCCTTCCTAACAAATCTTTCTCATCCCAGCTTGCCCTTCCATATTTTTCCATGTTTTTTATTTATTATTAGCGTGTTTGCTCTTATCCTGCAGTTTCTGTCTCTCCTTGTATCTCTGACTCTCTCTGCAGTGGTAAAGGGTCAGCTGCTGGAGATTGGGGGCATTTGAGTCTGCGAAACCCATCTTATCTCTCGGATTTACTACAGTCTCTGAAAGACACTGATATAGTACACAAACATGATGTACTTTTGCATCTTCTTCCATTTTGTCACATAATGGGCTAATGTACTGAAAACAAGAAATACCATCTTAGCTGCAAGTCAAATTAAAAAAGTTATTGATTAGTTCTAGCTATGCCAACAGTAACATTTAGAGGGGAACATCAGGTATTCAACATGACTTGAGCGGTATGATGTCATGATGGAATATATTTGCATGTTTAGTGGTGAGGGAGTTTGATGACCCTTGTGTAAAAAAAAAATATTTTTGATGTGTTGCAATCACCTTCTGGTTCTTCACTTGTTTTAGCAATGGACTCTGGGCCATATGTTGTGTTTAGGATGTGTAATATTGTGGTTGGAGAGGGAAGCCTCGTCCCCCCGGGAACCTCTGAGTGACTTATGCGCTGTTGGCTGGGTTCTTCAGGACAAATCTGAGGATTTAGCATCCATATGCTCCTGCCTGAACAGCCTTCCAGGCAATTACCCACAAGCCCACGGCCTCAGTATAGTGAAGCGCTACAGACTGCCTACACACCACCCGCCACACACTTTCACTTAAACCTCAACTTCTGACTGTGACACTGAACCTCCATGCTGAGCATCTGAGCGGTTTGTCGGCTGGCCGACCGTTTGTGTGTGTGAGAGAGAGAGAGATGGCGAAGAAGATAGTGAAGGACACAAAACACAGAGATAGTTTGGTTAAATTTAGACCTCTACCAACCCAAAGCAGGTCACTTTATCTCTGCATGGGGAAAAAGTGGGACAGAGGCAGAATCAGTAGGAACTCATCAGGGAGAGAAAGAGAGCGAGAAAAAGTGAAGGAAGAAATACAGAGAAATGAAAAAGGAGAGGAAATGAACAAAAGAACCAGACGGTACTTTTCATGTTTAGTTTGTATATTGTTTCAAAAGGAGAAGGTGTAGTGAGGTCATGATGGTGCACTCGTGTGGCCTCTGGTTGGCTTTATAATGTTTTCAAGCTGTTATATAATCTTACTACAGTTTTGCCAAAAATCCTCTGAATTAAACATGACTGCATATTGCACATAAAAACAAAAATAAATATTAACGTATATTTAAACAGTATTAGTTGCACTTTATTTTGCAGTGTGTGTACTTACATGTCTTACTAAGAAACGGAAGGGGTAGGTAGCTACTGGGCATTGAAGGTAGGTTTAGGGGGTGGTCAGGGTTAGTACCCAGATATTGTAATCACTATAATAAGTACCTAGTATGTACATGTGGAACAGGACTGTAAAATAAAATAATTATTCATGTACATTTCAGACCTTTCTGCGATGCTATTAATTAGCATTCTTCCACAGTAGAAATAGACCATATGACATCTGTCTGATTTGTTAAAAATATTAGAATTGAGACGCTTTCATCTCTAACTTTGTGTTTGTTTTTTTGTGTGCATGTGCAGAGGAGGGTGAATATTTCCTGAAGGTGTTGATTCCCAGCTATGCCGCTGGTTCAATCATCGGTAAAGGGGGGCAAACCATCGTGCAGCTTCAGAAAGAGACTGGAGCCACCATCAAACTGTCCAAATCTAAAGACTTCTACCCAGGTATGAATCAAATCTTCTTTCTCTAATAATGATGAACATTACTTATTTCAGAGTTTAGAACATATAATTTATTTTATTTTGAATTAACTTCTATAATTTATGTTATTAGATCTGTGTTATAAATCCTCACAGTTAAATCATTTTATTTACTGTGCAACAGACGGCGGAGTTAATTGTGCCATGCATAAATCTCTGTAACACTAAACACTCTTGAAAATAAAGATTTTTCTTCCTTCTCCTTATCAGTAACTATTTTTCACTGCATAGGATTTTTAGAGACAAAAATGTTTGAGGTTCTTCTGTGGCATCAAGCTTTAATATTTTTGGTAATAATTGGAGCCTGCATTTTTAGGAATGAAGGATAAAAGAGTTTTACATCTGCATTTTCTGTGCAGTCTTCACTCCCTCTGATAAACATTTTTTTAACACCAGTAGATTTTTGCAAGCTGAAAAATCTAGAATACTAGTAAGCAACAAGCTTGTAAGTTTTCTGAATATTATGCAGAATGTCTGACGGAGGCCTTAGATCTACACCGTGGTAGATTAATGTGAATGAGGCCATTTACAGATGTTGGCCTGTTTGTGTCATTGACTATAGTATCTTTTCCACCATGTTCCATTAAGAAGCTGCTTTATGTTGTAGCGTGGAAAAATAAAATCGGCAGAGAATGACAGTGGAAAATGTGCCCATGGGGAGAGAAAATATCTGAGAAAGAGAGAGAGAAAGCGTGTGTGTGTGTGTGTGTGTCGCAGCTGTGAAGCGTACAGCTGAATATTGTGAGCATAATTTGTCTGTGAATAGCTATGTTTTCATTCATTAAACACATCTGTTACAACTAAAACTATCCTGAGACCACCTGTTCTGCCTTCCACCCTTACTTACCCTACCAACACACACAAACACATTCTCACTCTCGCTTGTCTTCTCACTTGCTTGTGCAGTTTTATTATCCTGCAAAGTTGCATTTGAGTTCCAGAATTTGAAATGAATCCTAAATTTGAATTAAGGTAGCAAACAGGATGCAAAATTGCTATTTTAATTTCAATTAATTTTAATTCAGCTTCTTTACAAGAAAATTCAAATAACTGATGTATAACTATGTAATAAAAAGCAAAGTTTGCATGGTTTTTTTTTTTTTACCTTTTGAATTTTGTAAAAATTATTTGTAATGTTTTTTTATTAATTTGTTACAATTTATTTTAGCTTTGAAGTTTGAAAGTTTTTATATGCCATAGATAAATAGATAGATCATGTATATTTTAAAGTTTATATATAGTTACATATTATCATATTTAATAAATCAATTTTAGTCCACCAAGGTGGAAGAACAGTCATTTTTAAATAATGTGTTAAATGTATTTTACCTGTGAGGAACTTAATAAATAAAAATAATAATTAATAAATTTCTCTTCTTGTCATTTCAATTCAAATTCAACTTCCTGTGTGCCGTGACCAGTTTAATTAAATTCCAATCCCAACTGATAAATTGAACTGAAGTTAATTCTTTGATTCTGAATTTTGCCAAACCCTGAATACAACAAGTAGTGCTGCTCTGGCACAAACACCAGCACATCCTAAATCATTCTGGTGTCTGATATATTAGCAGCTTCTCTTCCAGACCTCATTTATCTTATGAGATATTGAAAGGGAAACATTTAAACTCTCTCTGGCTCGCAAGAGAGCTATAAAAAGAATTCACCTACAGCTGAGTGGTTTTACTCCAGCCAGCGTGTGTTTTACCAAACACACACACACACACACACACACAAACAAACAAACAAACAAACAAACACTGTAGCCTGTCACACATTTAAATTACAATTCAGATTTTTTTTTACTTATTTAACCGCAGACTCTTACCACAAACCACATCTCCTGAACGAGGGGATGACTGAAATTAACACAGCGCACACACACACACACACACACACACACACACACACTCACTTGTGCTGGTTTTATTTGTAAGCCTTCAACATCTTGAAGTGCCAATGTTGAAACTGGGGGAGAATTTGTAGCTTTGGTGTGATACTCAAACTAGATGTAAAAAAAATAAAAATAAAATAAAAACACAGCCGAAGAACAAACACTTGGTCAAGTATGCATGTGTGCTGGAGCAAACACACACAAGTGCGGCTATATCTCTGCCCTGTTGCCCGGAAACAAACACACACTACCAACAACCTACATGCCTTCTCTTCTCACATCTCTCTCCCTCCAAATGAAATGGAAGATGATCATGACAGTATATTTAGGACATTGATGCTTTCCACCACAAGACTGAACAAATCCTAACTTGAATTCAGGCCGACACAATACGCAGAGGATTGTGTAACAATAACTCATTGTAGATTTCTCTGGTCATGGTAAAACAAGTCCAGGTCAGCGTGGGCTCTTTGGGTTCTCACAGTTACAGCAATATTACAGACAGGTCAAGCGCTTCAGGACAGTGATATGCCAGAGATTAGTAGACTGTGCGTGTGTGTCCTGGACATTTTTGTGGCGTGTCCCATGGGAGTGATGTGGTTAGAGAAGACAGGTTTGGAATTCTATGCATTCAGAATGAATTACATCATGCAGTCATAAGTTCATCTGCTTTTCCCCCTATGTTGCAATAGCCCTTTTAATTCTTTTTGATAAATGCATTTATACTGAAAGGAGAAATAGTTTCTTTGAAAATGTAATGTGTGTTTCCATTACCTTATGAAATATAGCTCAAACAATAGAGCATGGTTCTTACAGCTCCAAGGTCATAGGTTCAGCTTGCAAGAAATTCATGAAATTATAAAATGTACACCTTGAATACAACGCAAGTTGCTATGGATAACAGTGTCTGTCAAATTCAGAAATGTAATCAAATACAACAAAATATTTGTATAACATTATTTACTTAATGTATGTTTATTAACGTATCTGTATGTTTACTGTATTGATATATTACATTCATATTCAATAAATATACACTATTGTTCAAATTATTAAACTTTATATTCATCAAGAAACCTGAAAAATATGGCACAAATATATTCAAATAGAAAACATTATACATTATACACAATTTCATTTTACATGTTTACATATTTTACATTTTAATTTTACAAGCAAACTCTATGCTAACGTTACGTTTTTTTCTTTTGTATGTGTTTGGCAGGTACGACAGAGCGTGTTTGTTTGATTCAGGGTACGGTGGAAGCTCTGAATGGAGTTCATAACTTCATCGCTGAAAAAGTTCGTGAGATGCCTCAAAGCAGTCAGAAGACCGAACCAGTCAGCATTCTCCAGCCACAGACTACTGTTAACCCTGACCGTGTTAAACAGGTTCGTTCGTGAGGTTGAGTTACTACTACACCACACCAAATCCAAACAGATGTACAAGTGCTTAGTTATTAAATGTAGGATGAAGAGTTAAACATATCAGACTTTGCAGTTTAAGAATTAAACATGCAAATGAGTTATTCCCCTAAACCACAGCTTAGTTCATAATATTTGTAATATTTTGATTAGTTTGCTTACAAAATGACAGCATAGACAGTGAGTACATTTACATGCATATGGAGTATTGAGTATAATTGAGTTTTGCATAGTCAGGCTAGAGTTTTCATCTGTACATGAGAGTTTACATGACATTTTAGAAAGGTGAACTATTGCATTAGTCTTACTGAAATCAACTTCTTAAGTACATGTAAACATACTTACTGTCAGCTATCTGACAGTGATAAGCAACACTGAAGACAGGCAAATATACTAGCCCAAAGGAGGTAAAGGGCAGGGCAGGCTGGTGGTTGTTCCCCAGGGAAAGAGTGGCTGAAAGGGGCTGCAAAGTGTGAGAGCAGTGGGTTATTTTTACCTGCTTGATCCTTGCAGAATGAGAAACAGAGAGGGAGTGAGAGAGAGCAGCTGCAGTGTAAGACCAGGGATCAACAAATGGCTGATATAAGCACTGACTTAAGAGCAAGACCTTACACAGATACACACACACACTATTATACATTCTTAAACATGTACGAGCATACAGGGTTACATATTGTAAATGCAGCTATCTTTAAAATATTATCCATTTTCTTTTATCTGCTCTGTAAAATCTAATTAGTTGGGCTTACATAAAAAAAGCATGCAAACCGATTGCCTTGAAAAAACGAAGTAAAGTGAAATAGGAATAGTATGTTGTACTGACAAATGCTTAGTATAGTTTACTTACACGAGAGCTCTAGTAACTAAAAAAAGAACTGTAGGGAGTACTTGATAATTTACTTTAGGTTTACTCATGACTTAGTATAACTACTCACTGACTCCAAGAGTGCATTGCGGCAGAATAAATTATACAGTTGCATTGTTTTACAGTTGTTGGTTTTATTTGGCCAATTTTATTTGCGTCGATTTGTGTCATTAGTAGCACAACAAAAAGAGCAAACTACATTGTTATTGTTTACAATTATTGAAATAATAAAATCGAATGTGACCATTGTTTCATTCCCGTCTGAATTTTTTTAGTCTGTGTGTGACTTTAGCATATTACCCCACACTATTTAAGGATTATATAAACCCAATTATAAGATTCTTAAGGTATTTATGAAAAATAAATTTTGCAAAAGTTCATTGACTAACACAAGCACAAGAAATAATACATTGTTGATTTAATTAGAAGACAGGTCACCTTCTAAAAGCAACCCATGTATTACTGTTCTTCCCTTGAAATCAGATATCTCTGACTTCATGATGCATTGCTGCATAACTGCAGACATGGAGGAAATGGGTGAAAAGTTTATTAAGACTGTTTTTCTTTTCTTCTTCTTCTGTTGTTATGTTGCACATTAGTATGGCGTTATTTTAATGACAAATGTCGAGAGCACATTACTGTAGTGCGAAAACACATTAATATAATGCGCGAGCATGAATCTTTCCTTTGCTCTCGCACAAAGCCGGACGCGCGTGCTCAGATACACACTGCTCTCGCCCAGAGAGTGTGCGCCCATTTAAAATGTGTCTCTACTCTCACTCAAACTGCCATGTGCACTCGCAAATCTCTCTGTGCTCATGTGCTAGATAATAATTCTTTTCGCACCTGAATTAAACAATGTCAAAAGAAAACAGATTTTTTCACTAAAGGCTTTTGCTTGTTTTTTATTGTTGTATTTTTGTTTTAAAATAAACTGGTTATTGTAGCTACTTCGTTTTACTATATCTCTTTTATGTTTGTATTTGTCTTTTCTTTTCTGTAAATGCACATATGCATCTCTCTGTAAAATACTTTGTAAACACTTTTAAAATAAAGCTTTAAACAATCAGACCTCCACAACTGACCGATGAAAATACTATGTGAAATCTAATTGGCTGAGAGGGAACTGAACCTGGAATTCTTTTGACAATCAAAGATGGATCTTTAATTTCTTTCCAGTTTAATAATATTTAGCAATGTTAATTAAATGTAGCCTTTAGAAATGGCTAGGAATTGGGTTCTTGGATGATTAGTACATATAACCTCTGTCCAACTAGTTGTCTCTGAGCAATTTATGTAAAAACAACATATTATAGCCTATGGCTCTAAAGACGTCATATAAAACATCATTGTTATGTCATAATGTGTCAGATACCTCAACTGAATTTAAAATAATTGCAGTAAATTCTCAGTTGGTATGATGGCAATAGTAACAATTCCTATCAAATCGACATCAAATGCAAAAATAGACGTAAATGATGCAAGATATAACACAATAAATGGTCTGATAGAATCACTGTTTGGACATTTATTGGGAGTTTTTATTTTTTATTTTATTAATAATCCAGTTTTTTGTTTTTTCATTTTCTGATTTAGTTAGACTTTTTTTTTCATGAAACGCTACACATTCAATGGCACTCTCCTCTAAAACAGTGAATATACAGTTACATGTAATTACATTGTCTGCAAATGCATTAAACCCATAGAATATAATGTAGTAATGTTATGACAAATATGGGAAATTCATTATAGTGTTATGTTTGGTCTACACATCTTAAGAATAGGGAATAGTGCAACTGACCCTTATCTAAATTTGTCCTTAATCAGAAGATATATTATTTATTTATTTCATCAGTGCACATAGTCTCTATGACCACTGAACTTTAAGAATCATAATAGGCCTAACTTTTTTTTGTAGTTTAATCAATCTCTCACAGAGGGTTGCCAACTGTTAAACTATGTTAGGCCTATTTACCATAATCCAAGCACCCGATTCATCTTCTAATATTTTGGTTTGATTATGTACTTAGTAGTAATTAAATATAAAGAACTTACATATTATCTTTGGTAAATCTGATGGTTGATAACATTTGACACGTTTTAATCAGGTGCGAAAATATCTTATATCTAGCGCATGAGCACAGAGAGATTTGCGAGTGCACAGGATAGTTTGAGTGAGAGTAGAGACACATTTTAAGTGGGCGCACACTCTCAGGGCGAGAGCAGCGTGTATCTGAGCGCGCACGTCAGGTTTTGTGCGAGAGCAAATTAAATCCGCGTGCGAGCGGAGAGATTCAACTGCTCAGCTGCATTATATTATGTGCCTTTCCCCCGCTACAATAATGCGCTCTCGACATTTGTCATTAAAATAATGCCATACATTAGCAACATATTAGTGCACTGCTCACTGGTTAGTCTCACTGGTTTATTAATGTCATTGGTTCCTTCGTGGCTACTTGAATATTTTAAGTAAGTGTCACTCAAAACAGTAAGTAAATTGTTTTATTTGCCTTGAAAGTAGCTGTAACTTAATAAAACCTAGTAAGTATAACAACTAAGTAAAGATAACTAATTAAATCTAAGTAAGGTAAACTATTGGATTTTACAGTGTATAAGTGTGGACCAAAAACAAACATCTACATAATCAGCACAGATGCACTTGAGCATATTGCAGGATCTACTTTTGGGGCTGTGTGCAGTCTCATGCATGTAATTCTGTTCCTCAATCAAAGTGACACTTCCCCTCCTCCACAGGCTAAACTGATCGTGCCCAACAGCACAGCAGGACTCATCATCGGTAAGGGTGGGGCAACAGTTAAGGCTGTGATGGAGCAGTCGGGAGCCTGGGTACAGCTTTCTCAGAAGCCTGAGGGCATCAATCTGCAGGAGCGTGTCGTGACAGTGAGCGGGGAGCCGGAGCAAAACCGCAAGGCCGTGGAGATCATTGTTCAGAAGATCCAGGAGGACCCACAGAGCAGCAGCTGTCTCAATATCAGTTACTCCAACATCACTGGCCCTGTGGCCAACTCCAACCCAACCGGTTCCCCATTCGCTAACTCTACAGAGGTGTTACCCAACGCCGCAGCAGCAGCTACAGCCTCCACGCTCCTTGGCCAGGTGGGTCTCGCAAGCATGGGTGGGTTCCCTGCGGCCATGACAAGTTTTTCCGGTAATGATCTTCTTGCCATTACATCTGCTCTGAACACTCTGGCCAGTTATGGCTACAATACCAATACACTGGGGCTTGGCCTCAACCCGGCCGCTGCGTCTGGGGTGCTCGCTGCCGTTGCAGCTAGCGCCAATCCAGCGGCTGCAGCTGCTGCCAATCTGCTTGCTACTTATGCCAGCGAGGCTACTGGAGGGGGCGGCCACCCTGGCGCACCTAGCTTAGGGGGCTTCTCACTGGGCTCCCTAGCGGCCGCTACAGGGGTGTCTAATGGTTACCTGAATGCCTCATCCCCGCTGGTGGCATCATCTCTGCTGGGCACAGAGAAGCTGGCAGAAGGTGGAAAGGAAGTGGTGGAGATCGCTGTGCCAGAGAACTTGGTCGGTGCTATCTTGGGAAAAGGCGGCAAGACTCTCGTGGAGTATCAGGAGCTGACAGGGGCACGAATTCAGATCTCCAAAAAGGGAGAGTTCATTCCAGGCACACGCAATCGCAAGGTGACCATTACAGGGTCGCCGGCAGCAACGCAGGCCGCCCAGTATCTCATCAGCCAGCGAATCACATACGAGCAAGGTGTCCGTGCCACCAACCCTCAGAAGGTGGGCTAGGGATGGACAGGAGTGGGGAGGGGAATGACGAAAGAGAAGGAAACCAGAGAGAATGAATAGATGACTGAATGAATGAATTCGAGAGAGAACGGGATGGGTTGGAGTGAGAAACATGTCCAAATACTTAAACACAAAATAAGGACGATTACAAAACAAATGAAAAACGATCTGATGGAACTGTGGATAGATAATCTGATAATCTGTGGATAATAATCTGATTGGGGAGAAATGTGATATTTTGTGACTGAAATTTTGCTGTATTTTTAAAGTTGTGTTACGTTGTGTAGGTCCGAGTATCGTGCCCTGGGGCACTCAGAGGAGGAGGAGATCAAACCTCACTTCCTCTCTCATAGCCAGGGTCTTTTTAATTCTATGTTCAACTTTTGGCTTCCATTGCAGAACCCTCACGGTTTAGTTCATATCTAATCCACACCCTGAGCAAGGAGATTGGAGTTTGAAGCAGTCCCCCTTTTGATATCAGTAAATTGAGTCTCTGAAACTGTTGTGTAGGCCTGAAATAAAAAGGAAGATACCTATAAAATATTTCCATAGGTAATCTTGGTTTCCCCCCTTATTGTTTTCAACTGAGACTTAATCTCAAACACCTGCTGAAAGCATTACATTACTAAAATCTCTGTGATTCTCCATTATGGTCAGTTCACACTCAGTCTCTTTTAGATTTTTTCAAACCTGTGATTCCAGGTTGACCTGAATGTATAAAGACTTCCTGACATTGTTGTTTTTTTAAAATATGTAAATAGAGTATAAAATTGAGATGCTTTCAAGAGTAGATAACTAACCTTCAGCCACAGACAGACAGAGACGGACATCATACATCAAAGTTCAGATACTCAGCATTAGAGAACTGGAATGTAATAAACACACATGCAAGTGCAGTTTAGTCACAGGATCCCACTTTGGTGCTTTAAGAAAACACATTTGAAGAGATTTTGTTGTCATATCTACTGATTTTAGTATTTATGGGAGGGTTGGTCTGAGCCCTCATGAATTATTGGGGGCATTTTGCGATTTACTCACAAGACTGAGAGTGAGTGGATATTCAAAAGATCCCGCCAGAGCAGAGACATAACTGTAGGATCTTAAAAGTCTGTTTTGTCTCATTGACTTTTAACTCTTACTACTACAGAAAACCTTTGGACACACTACCAAGGAATTGAAGTCCTTAGAATCCTGAACTTGAAAAATAATTGGACCTGTTCAGACAGATGTACCTCTCAACTCCTCCTCTTCCTCTGATTGGAGGAGCCAGGCAATGTCTGTGCCTGTTTCGTTTGAAAGGAGCTCAGGTTGTCATACCTCATGTTTGTGAAGAAGGAGAAAGATTTCCAGTTTGTATGCAGTGCAGCAAAGTCTTGGGTGCATTACAGATACCACCTCGTTCACATCGCACTTAATCCCTGTTTGCGTCAGACTGGCAGCAGAGGTGCGGTTGAGGTAGTGAACGAGAGACTAAAACGACACAGCTTTTGTAACCTGTGTGAACTCATTCGAAGGCCGGAGGATGCTACTGTAATGACTGTCGACCTTCAGCCTTCTTCAGTAAAGCGGCGTCGCTGCGAGGCGAACTCTGGCAGGCTAACTGATTATAATTCTGCTTCCTTTGAGAAACCAAACTGCAGGCCGTAGTGTCAGACGCACAGCTCCGTTTGCCCAACGTTCTGAAGCATTGCCGTAGAGTTTCACGAGCCCTCCACCTTTTCCACTGATCAACAGGTCATCAGTTTCACAGACTGGTGGTGATAGTTACTCATTAGTTAATTCCACAGTTGTACACTGCATCAAAATATTTGCTGCTAACAGCATTTTCGGTCTTGCCAGCAATTGGCTCTTGCATGGAGAGTAAGCAGGAGCTCCCGTACAGGGCGAGTGATCGTCTCTGAACCACACTGTGAATCCAGCGGCCTGACGCTATCGCAACTATGGAATGTACTGTACATATTTCACACCATCGAGAATGCGTCCACTGAGATACGGCATGACGGAATAAAGCAATGAAACCGAGTGAGCACAAGAACACGGGCCGCGAGGCTCCGCTGTAGGAGCGTCTACCTGTAGTTTACCTTGATCTTTTGCAAAACCAAGCCTGTGCGATGGTCTGATTCCCCCCCCTCCTCCCCCCCCCCCCCCATGGCGCCCAGGCCTGTCATTAATTAGCAGATCTCCATCTGAACCCTGGACTTCTATTTATAATAACACTGCACAGCCCAGTCTACTGCTGACCTACATACACACTCTAAAAGACATTCATCATCTCCCTCCAACTACCAGCCCTCTAATCTACTCGCTAGAGGGGAAGCGGAAACGTAGAAAAAGGAGGGAAGAGAGAGAGAGAGAGGGCGAGAGAGTAACCTATTTATATCCTTCATAATTGTAGAATACCTTAACATTTCCACATCTCTCATTATTGCTGTTTAAATACAGTTCAACATACCATTTAACATGCCAAAAGCTTGTACTCCCAAGTAGTACTCCCAAACTATTTACTATGTTTCAGTACCAGCCATGAGATATCAGGTTCTCCAAATATAAATTATTGTTCAATACTGTTTGGAGATCAAACTGTGTACCTGATTTCAGAAGCACAAGCACTTGGTGCAGCAATATGAGGGTAATATGATTACAGAAAGGGAGATGTCATTTATATTTGGAGAAAAACAGTTATATTTGTGGACACTCTTGACATTAAGGTTAATTCTGTCTTTCACTCTCTCTGTGTCCTTCCTCTGTCTTTGCACTACCTCTTTTTCTTCCCTCATGTCTTGCTCTCTCACCACTTTTTTAGCTTTCTGTTGTCTCTCCTTTCCACTTTCGCTTTCTTCCCCTCCAGGCTGCCGGTCGCCACGGATGTGTTGTGTGTGTGTTTATTGCAGAGGGTGTGTGTCTCCACAGGGGTCAATGGGTATTCTGCCCTGTCGTGAACACCATACCTCTGGATTAATACGCCACATAGTCTAACATTAATACACGTGATCAGATTCTCGTGCTCTCTGCCTGATTGATTCAGTATTCTACCTTAAACTAGCTAGAACAGGGAATCTGTGCTCTGAGAGAATGTAGAGATTTGTAAACCCAGAGCAAAGAACTCTGGGTAAAAAACAAAAAAACAAAAACAATAACCTATGGGAGATGGATGTGAAAGCCACCTCAAACTCAAACGATGACGTCAGTGTCGTTTGTGCTCTGTGTTCTCTCTCCTCTCTCTGAGATCTATCGAAGATCATTTCTGCATTTTTGCTTCGTTTTTTTTTTTTTTAAATGAAACTGTGGAATCCGTCGCGTCTCATGTTCCTTGTGTATTTTGGTGTAGTTCCTCTAGTTTGTGGTCTAAATGCAGTCTTGCGCTGTTGGTTTCAGTGTGTGATTATCCGTTATACTCGTGTGGATGATGAAAGTGCCAATCAAGCCTGGTTAAGATTAGCTTTGCGATTTGTTTGTGCATTAGAGTTGCTCTCTTTGGAGTGCTGGTGTCCATATCTACGTCATTGATAATTTTAGATCGACTTAAAATGTAAAGAACTATTGGAAGCAATATTGTAGCATGTTGTCAAGTTTTGTGTTTTGTTATGTCTGTTGTATGAGCCTTTGGATTTACTACAAATTTTGAATGAATAGGTTTACATGTACTTTTTTGTAATACCGTAAGTAAAAAAAAATAAAAAATGCTGCTATTTGATAAGTGAAATATACAGAAATATTTTAGTTGAGAAAAAAAAACGTCTGGTCTGTTGATTAGGATTGTGCTCGTTTTTTGACAGGGGTATAAACGAGGTGTATCAATATTAATTACATAGACGCAGTAATAATAGTCAACCTGTGCCAAACTAGACCTTTACAGCTTCTCAACATGTAGGTGTGTGATGAAACATTAGATATCGATAACTTATTTAAAAGCATTGAACAAGTGCCAATCAATCAATATCTTTTAGTTCCAATGAAAAGATAATCAGCGAAGGAAAAAAAAAAGACATAGCGCAATGTTAGCATTATTTTAACCCCATAGCTGCATAGACTAAGAGAAGAATTGTTTTATGCATCCATATGGTTTTAATACACTCAGTAGAGGCATCCTGTGCATTCGTTTGACCTGTGGCTTCCGCACTGCTTTTAAGTCATATTGTCTTTGTAGGTCGGCATGGAGTAGGCATACACATGTTATACGCATTCATAACACAGCCATTTATGAAAGTGTGTTTTGTGGATTTAGGTGTTATCTTTTTGCACGTCTCTATTGCATGATATCCAAGTGAATTATTGAGGGGTGGGAAATCAAAACAGACAAATATGAAAAAATAAATAAATAAATAAACATCTTGCGTCGCTCCGAGACACACTTCTGCATGTGTCAGAAACAGAGCACTCTTTCTTTCTACCACTTCATTTGTGTTTCTCTGGTTTGTACAGCTTCCGTTTTTCTCAGTCAGATGGGTGTGGTCTTCTAAAGGCCAGTACACATAGGCCTAAGAACTGCAGTGTAACCATGGGAACTGGAGTCAATCAGGAATTCATAAAAGTGAGAGGATTCCAGTTTACGACGGTGGAATGTGTGAGACTCCATCACTCTGCCTCTAATTTCAGGGGGAAATACCCATGCATGGAAACGTCATTTAAGTTCAGTTTTTTTTGGCTACGGTCATGTTTATTCATATGAGGAGTTGCGTTTATCGGTTTCAGACTTCTCTAGTTTCTCAGCTTGATTCTCCTAACCCCACATGTAATTTATGAATGTATTTACATTTGCATAAACTGAAACAAAATGTTATTTCAATGTTAAATGTCTTTTAGGTGTGATGTTTACGGCGGAGGTTGTAAAGTTCATGTAGCTCGATCATATCTGTCAGTAGTGTTAGGAAGGCCCAGAGCCACATTAGCACCCAAATTCATTTCTCTCTCTTCCTGTCTGCTGATGCATCAAATGCACTTTACTGAGCATTAGGTCCCATCACAAACACACACAGTGTAACCTTCTACTGGATGCAAAACTGAACCAAGCAACCTGTTTTTAACATGGAGAACTTTGACAGATATATTGTTGTTTTTCTTGTTGTTGTGTTTTAATTCTTTTCCTTCTTTGGTGTTTGTAAAATGAGTTGTAATATTTTAAAGTGTGTTTATTTTTGTATTTCTGTTCATTTTGGGGAGGAGAGGTCAGAAGGAGAGTGTGTGTGATATCTGTCCTGCATTCCACTGTCTCTCCTATTACATTCCCTTATGTGTGTATGTGTGTGTGTGTGTGTGTGTGTGTGAGCGCGAGTGAGAGCGTTTGCAAGGGTGTGTGTTTCTGAGTGTCAAGATAATGACACGCAGACACTCTTGTTACCATTGTAATTGCCAACTGTGTGAAGCTGAACTGCTTTGAAAGTGAAAGGTGTTATTTTTGATTTTCAAAACTGTACGTTCTGTTCAGTTTAGAGGAATGGAAAATAAATTGCAGAAACCTCTGAAAAGTTTGTGTTCTCAATTAATTCCAACATTTTCTGTCTTGGGTACTCCACAGATTCAAGTACAACATTTTATTTATTATTATCATTAAAGGGACGGTCCAATGAAAAAATGGATATTCTGTTTGTTCCCCAACATTCTTCAAAATGTCTTCTTCTTTTTTTCCCGCAAAAGAACTTTGGTTTGGAACAACTTTTTTGAGTAGACTATTTTTAAAATATTATTCAGGTAAATCTGTAAAAAAAAAAAACAATTGGGTGAAAGATAGACCAATCAAGCAGAATATATATTCTGACATCAAAATTTATAAAACTTGCACACATTTTACACATTGATTTTTAATAAAAAATTGATTTGTTTTACACTAATATTAAAGGGGCTATTTGTTGAATTCAGAAACCCTTGTTATTAGTTACACTGGTACCCATTAAGGCTGGGCATAAACTGTGCAATTTCCGTGTACGAGTAGATCGTATGCGATGTGAAGCCAAAACTCACGATTTATGTGCTCACACGTGTGAAATACTTGGGTTGTGCAAATGATGACATCATTTGTAGGCCTATAGAAGATAGCAGAAAAAAAATTTTATATATATATATTATATATATACTCATATATATATATATATATACAAACCAGCTATCAGTGTATCAGAGGATTTTGCATATCCCACCAATTAATGTATTAAATTATTATTATTATTATGGTACTTTTGTTTAATAAATGTATAGGTCTAGTATAATTCATTTGCCCCGCAATAATTTCTTAGCGCATCACCGCATAAGGGAAAGATAATAAAAGATTAAATGAGCTTATTCATCATTAAAAAAGTTTTAAAACATTTAGACCTATTATACAATGAATAGGAAATTCTTAACAGTCTAATAGCCTATGTCCGAACACTGTAATAGTCATCAATGAAAAGAGTAGCTTTATTTCAGACAAGGAAATTCCTAAAACAACTTGTTTAACACGAAATAGGCTACTTAAATTCTGTTTTGTTTTTTTTCACTACACATATCAGCCACAAGAGAAATTGTTAGAAAGTAAATTAAGACTTTTATATTTGGGATGGCAGAATGAGGGGTGGCAACTGTTTGCCACATAAAACCGGTATTTCCATTAATTGTGTAAATGTAGGCAATAATTCTATTTTCAGTTTAATTTAAATAAAAATTAAATACAAAGTTTAGAACCAAAATGTGCATTATTGCAGTAGCATTTTCAGGGTTAACAGCATTAATGAGTTTGGGCAGCAGCAGTTCAGGGGAAAGTCTGTTCTCTGTTAATGCATGAACATGACTAAAAATATATAGGTTATGTTATTCATTATGTTAATGCAATTCAAGTTGCTTTGGATTAAAGTATATGTAAACATAAAAGAGACCTTGAGCAGGAATCTTCTCCTGATGTGCCTATACTGTTGAGGTCAGTTTTAGGCAGAGCTTTAAAAATAAATAAATAAATCATAATAATAATAACTCAAGTTTTATAAAATGATATACTTCACATTTCAGCCGTTAAGCCACTTTTTAAGAAAAGGGACAAGTCAAAAGTATAAATGATTATATTATTTTAAAACATATATTTGGACCCAAATCAATTATTCATTAGATTAACAAATAATCACAGACCCCTCACCCAATAACCATACTGGGTGCCAGGATGTCCGTGAACGACCCCAGGCCACTGGTTACCATGGCAAACAGGACACCTCAGCCAGACCAGATAAACTTTACAACCTAAAAGTATGTAGAGAGAATCAAGTCTTACTCATGTCTCTCTAAAACAGACACATAATGCTCATAAAAATGGACACTTCTCTAATTAATTCATAGGAAAACATTTCTTTGAATGAACACACATATACTTCAGGTTATTGTGTATGTTGTTACTGTTCTTTTGTATTGTATACTGTTTTATGCATGCTTATGATAGAACCACTCATACATGTAACCTTACATATACCATGTTTGGTCTCTATGAATTCGTCTTCGGATGATCTACTTGAGAGTGTATATTATATGTTGGTACATAGGCAACATATTAGTGTTCTAAGAATCCCACACACCCAAGCGAATTACATATTCAAAATACCATGCTCTAAGACAAAGAGTCGTAAACTTTCCCTCCAAAAGTGAAAGTCACCATTGGCTCTGTGACCTCCCGGAGGTGTGAGCTCAATATCAACATCAGTGACCCGCCTCAGTCAGTCTGCGGTTCTGTTAGATTCTGAGAAGATGAGGATGTGAGCTAGAATGCTTCTGCAACTCTTAAGTCTGCACCAGGCTTCGGCCTTGTTTTTACATTCACCAAAGATCCTAGGATCTCAGCTGATGTCTCTCTTAGCTCTTTTTCACTTTCCACTGGGAATAAACTCTCAATCACCATCGAGTCAGAACATCTTTGGAATTCATCACTCTTCAAACCCAGAAGAACGTGATCGCAAGTCCAAAACCTTTAAACCATCAAGACTTTCATCTGAGACTGCATCCGTACACTCGTCAACGGCCAAGGCAATGCAAGTATCGTACATTTAACTAAACGAAACAGAAGTTTAGTAGTATAAGCTGTAGACCCCGTTCTAAAACGGCGCTGATGGTTTCACTCAGGTGGTTAACTGACTCTTTTCATAGCTTCATTCTCTGGTTTTCCTGATGGTTTCATCCATCACGCCTCATTTGCCCTTTCCCATGTATCAGTGATTGTTTGTTTGTTTGTTTGACTAGTTTGTGTTAGTGTTTAGTTAATAAAACTATTGTGCACAAATTTGTGAGTTTCTGATTCTGCCTTGCAAATTAATGTCCCTTTACGATTTTGATCCTCGCTACATGCTCTAATGCATTAATACTGTATGAAAGTATTTTCTGTGGCCACAAAATATCCTTTCTTAGAGTTGATATTAACTTACACTGAATGCTCGCTGGACGAACAGATTAGTTGATGGTAATTTAATTCTGCTACATTTACTACTGGCAGCTGATATAAATAACTGTAATTAATTGTATTATTTATATATATATTTCCCTTTGAGCTAATTTGCTACAATAATTGTTTAGATTTGTAAAAGCACATTCCGGGGGGGGGGGGGGGGGGGGGGGGGGGGGGGGGGGGGGGGGGTGCTAATGTTATTTCATTCATTCTGAGTTATTTATACTGTTAAAGAGTTGGATTCTCATGTTAAACATGGCCAAAGTAAAAAAAACGAGTTGGATGACAGAGTATTTCTGTGTCAAATACACTCCTTCTGGGTTTGTATAAGTTTCCGAAAGTTTTTTTTCCCGAGTATGGCCCATCATGACATCATAAAGAGTGGAATTCCTTATATGGTCACTTCTCCCATGAGCGCGTGCACATCAACCAGTGCAAGAGCAAGAGCAGCCCATGTTTTTTTTTTTTCTCTCTCAGCTTAGTATTTCTTCCTGTTACATCAAATAAATCAAACTCCAGCTCAGTAGGTGGCGGGAATGCAACTTTTTGTTTGTTGCCAACCGCCATAAAAGCAGAGAGAAGAAAGCATTCCCATCAATGTGCTTAATTCGGGTTATGGAAGTCGTCGGCAGCGCTGCACAGGACTTGCTCGAGAAGAATGTGTCCAAAGAAGTGTGTTTTCGGTTGTGAGGGAAAGATAACCTTGTTCAGCTTCCCAAAGAACCCAGCGTTAAGGGAACAGTGGATGCAGTTTTTTTCCAGGGCAGCAACGGCGTTTCACACGTGTGCTTGTTTGTTCCTGTCATTTCAGTGATGAACGTTTTACAAACAAGGCCCAGTTCGACGCTGGATTTGCAGATCTTTTGATAATGAAAGGTGGAGCGGTCCCAGCGATAAAAGATCCCTGTCATGATTCGGAACCGCAGGCGGTAAGTAAAACTACAACAAATTTCTGTGTTTTGTTGGCAATCGGCATGTAAGTGCATATAATGTAAACAACACGACCGTGCTCACGACTCTTTAGCTCCGCCCACAGCACCTTCAGGAGTTCGACTGTTTTTGGAGAGAATCGTAAAGCTATATCTTTCTTTTATAAATCTGATAAAACTAGACTTTGGAAATATGAAGGATGCAGTACTACTCTATAGGTACTCAAGATTAACATGAGATTGGCAGAAACCGTGTGTGTTATGTCTCCTTTAATTTCTCGCGATCCACCCCTTCACTAGTCTCAGCCTCAGACGTCACGCCCACGGACCGTTGGCTAAACGTCTGATGCATATGGGACACAAAAGTGGAAACACTTCAGGAGTGTCGAAGTCGTCATCGGATTGGTTGAATTCTACAGGATTTCTACAGAAACAAAGATGCCGTGACGCCAAACCCCCACACGAAAGAAGAAAGCCGTAGTGTTTACAACTGTGATGACGAGCGCTTATCAGGATCAACTAAACGCTGGAATTTCAAAAGTATGTGAAATATTTAAAGTTTGCGGCATAGACTTTAAAATTTGTCAGAGAGTTTTACACACTGGTTTGTTATTGTGGCGACATTTCCACGCCGTGAAATGTGCCGCTGAACGAAACGAACTGTGATTGGTTGTTTGACATGTCGGTCAAACGGCCTCATGGGCGGGCCTCGGCCAATGAAAGCTGCCATGGATTCCAGACCTTCAGCCGTCAGTCTGAAGGTCTGGCTACGCGAGACTACCCCTTCACAGGCTTTCATATGGCGCTTTTCCACTGCATGGTACGGCACGGTATGGCTCGGTACGGTTCACTTTTGGGGGATTTTCCACTGGGTACAGTACCTAGTACCTAGTACTTTTTTTAGTACCACCTCAGTTGAGTTTCCAAGTGAACCGTACCATTACCAAAACGTGACGTGTAAACTCAGCTGATCACGGATTGGCCGGAGAGAATTGTCACTACCTGCTTCACTGAACTTGCGACACAAACACAAGAGAACTGCTAGATTTAAATCAGCACAGTCAGCGAAGAATCAAACGCAACTGTTTTGATCGAGCGCACCTTTTTTTAACAACCAAAAAGTGACTGTTTCGTTGTCTGTTGCGGAAGAACAGACGTTCCTCTCGTTGATAGCGGAGGAGCAGATCCAGAGAGAGCTTGATGGGGCGACGCGGAATGAAAAAGTTTTTCAGGAGTCACGGCAGTACAGGCGGCGCAACTATAACGACATGTGTGTAATCCTGCCCACTCTAAAGCGGTACTGAACTGCAGTGGAAACGCAAACCGAGCCGAGCCGAACCGTGCCGTGCTGTACTGAGCCGTGCCAAGTCGTACCACGCAGTGGAAAAGCCCCAATAGATAACCAAAGAAGTCGGTCTCTTTTTTTTTTTTTTTGTTACAAACTGTTCACACAATAATAAGCTATTAATACATAAAGTCTTACATATAGCGTTTTAAAATAGATTTTTATTTTTATATTGTTATTTTAATTTATAATGTTTTTAGTTGTCTGTCTTATAGGTTCTATAATAAAGCAAATACTTCCAGTTACACGTGGTTGGGAATCACTGATTTATGGTTTATGTTGCCTGATTAGATAGTGTTTTTTTTTTTTTTTTATCTGATATTTGTAGCAATAATTCATATTAGTCTTTGTGGTGTTGAAAATGATTGTATTTAATTATTACACGCAAACAAACAGTTTATCCAAATAGCATCACATACTACATGTGCAGCAGAGCCAACAGGAGCTGATTTTGACTTTCTCTCTTCTTTTTCGTCTCTCTCTCTCTCTCTCTCTCACATACACACACTCTCTGACTGTGTTGGGGTGATGCTGTGTGGAAGCGGAAGGTCCCTGCATTGGTGGCAGTTTGACGGCACGGTTTAATTGTCATTATGATTAATTGGCTAATCAGTATTAATCATAACGCCTGCTGTGGACCTGTTTAGGTCGCTAAGAGCCAAAAGGTGTGTATGTGTGAGACTGGTAAGGTCATAAGAATGCATAAAAAACATTTATGTATTGCACTGACACGAATTATAGCCCAGAAAACAACTATATGGCTGTTAAGACTGAGTTTAATCAATTTAAGCAATAAGCAGTAGCAGGAGAGACTGTTAATGATTTAAGTTTTTATTTATTTATATATATATATATATCTTTGTACTGTTGAGCTGAAGTGGTTACCTAGTTGCCTTGGATACCTCTTGCAGCCATACCTCAATTGTCCTGCTTCCTGCACAAAAAAACTCTCCTTTACCACACACACAAACAGACATATCTGCTGAATGCCAAACTTAACTATTTCTAACAGCTTCTTTTTGTAATTGAAATAATAGCTAATTTTTATGCTAACATTGAATAGCAAATTAAGATATTGAAAAATTAATAATTGTCATTTTGTGGTGGTAGGATATGAGAATAAATAATATCAAAAGGGGATTATTGTAAAGTGATGACATTGTATAAAGAAGATCATATGAATTTAAAAAGGAGCCATTTAAATGTGTATTATTATTATGATTACATTTTCATATCTTTACATTTTCTCAATCATTTATATAATAATGAAGAGATATCCATAAGATAAGAACTTAAAGTGGTCACTTCTCCTCTGCTCAGCAGTTGCCATGGCAGTGAGACTGCTGTAAATTGCTTTCTGTATGGATGTTCATACGTGGTATGTTTCCTTGATTATGCCTGTAAACAACAAACCAAAAGATGCCATTCTAGCCCTGTGTTGTGTACAGCAAGTGTGTTGTGTGCCTGCTATACACACAGAGAGACACATACATATATATTTATATGATATTGATTGAAATGATTTGAAATTGCCAAGTTAGAAGCTAATAATAATTCATAGTGATAAAAGGGTTAGCTTCACTACAAGCTACAAACAAAAAGTAGCTAAGTGCATTTAAGCATACTTTATAAAAAATAAAAAATAAAACTATCCAATGATATATTAAAGGGGTGGTTGATTGCGATGAAAATTTTTTAACGTTAGTTAGTGTGTAATGTTGCTGTTTGAGCATAAACAATATCTGCAAAGTTACGAAGCTGAAAGTTCAATGCAAACGGAGATATCGTCTTTTAAAATTCTGGCAGTTTAATGCCTACAAAAAAACCTCGTAGGGACTACAACAAGTTACTTCCCGGGTTCGTGATGTCAAAAACCCTGATAAACCCCGCCCTCTGGAAAAGGCAACAAAGGGGGCGAGGCCATGCTGCGCTGCTTTAGAGAAGAGGAAGAGAAAACTAGAGGTGCACGTAAAAATCTATTCATATATGAATCGTGATTCTGTCTTCTAACGATTCTAATGGATTCACAAGTTTCAAAATCAATGTTCTAAAGCAGCGGTTCTTAATACTGTTCCTCACGTCCCCTGCACTGCACTCTCTCTCGCTCTCTCTCTCTCTCTCTCATTCAGCTCAGCTCCAACAATGAACTGTTCCAATTTTACACTTATTTTCACATAGCCATGAGAAGCGTTAAACATGAATGTGCATGCAGTTGCCCGTACTGTTAAAGGGGTCATATGTTGCGATTTAAATTTTTCCTTTCTCTTACAAGCTCTTGGTGCATAAAGAAGATCTGTAAAGTTGCAAAAACTTTAATCTTTCAAATCCAATGAGATATTCTTTATAAAAGTTAAGAGTCAGCCACTCCTACCTAAAATGCCTCATTCTAACACACCCCCACATACCTACGTCACTATCTGGGAAGATTTGCATAACGCTGCCCAAATGTTTATGCAAAGAAAGAAGGCGTAACTTTATTCTTGCTGTAGTATTGTTGCCACCGCCACCGCCATGTCGTGAAGATGCTGTGTGTTTCGTTGTGAGAGCGAAACTACTTTGTTTGTCCTTCCAAAAGAGGGCGATATCTCTTCGTCATGCCTGGAGCTGATCCATGCTGGTTGCTGAGGAAATACTACAACTTTTCGCTGTGGATCGCCGGATCGGCTTTTCACCGTGGACGAAGCGGAGTCCGACCCGGGGTCGTCATATGTGGTTGCCGTAGGCATCACAATATGGTAAGGGACTTAACAACCGTCACACGCTTGAGGTATTCGGCCAAACACAACGCACTGGATAACTGGCCAATCAGAGCACACCTCGGCTTTTCAGACCGATGAGCTTTGTAAAAATCGCAACGGGCGTTCAGAAAGGAGGAGAAACAATAATTGTACAGTATGTGGAAATAATGTGTTTTTTGAACATTAAAACGCATAAACATTTCATTACACCAAATAATGTTCTTTTTAGCAACATCATATGACCCCTTTAAAGCTTTAATCAGGATAAAACCGTATATTAAAAGCTAACATAAGCAGTAGCATTTACAAATAACAGCGTATCTAAAAGTATGAGACAACAACAAACAAAAAACATAGGCCTACCATTAAAAGCCGTGCTTGCACAGGTTCTGCAGGATCCTCTTCAATAATATCCTCTGCTTCTCAATTGGGTTCAAACTGATAAGCAATATTAAGGACGCCATTGTTTACAATACAACCTGAGCACATGCTGCTGAGGTGAGGGGCGGGACATTTAGATGTGCACTAGAGGCGGTTCAGCCAATCACAACACACTGGGCTAGCTAACCAATCAGAGCCCATTGCCTATTTCTGAGGGCGGGGCTTCATAAAAGCAGGAAATGATCAGCGTGTTTAGAGGAGAAGGGACAGAGGGGTGTGGAATAAAGGTCAGTTATGTCAAAAATAATGCGTTTTGTTTTAAACGAAGTATTAACACATGTTAGACTGCACCCCATAAACACAATCAAGCCAAGTAAAAAACAGTGAACCACTCATTTAAATAATTCATGCTGAACAGAATTTGTGGCACACAAAAATACAAAACGTATGAACATTAGGGTTATAGAACAAAAACAGCCTTATGTACTTAACTGAGGTGAAAATGGTACACAGTACTGGTGACTCAAATCAGTGAATATTTTTTTTTATTCACTAGTGCTTCGGACTTTCCAACGCAAGAGAGATCACCGTTGTGAATGAACCGATTCACTATAATTTCATAATCTTCAAACTAAACTGTAATAAGTGTACCGTTTAGGATTTAATTGAATTCACTAGAATAATTCGGACTACCCAACGATACTTGGGATCATTAAGGGTGAACTTATTAACTTTCCAGCGCTTGATGAGCAACAGAAAAGGACGGTGAGCGCATTTGACCATTTCCTTCAGCTCCGATATTATTAAAACACATGCCACTACAAAATATTTTAGTTAATTACTCCCAAATGCTGGTATACTATAGCTATAAATTAAACTAACACTAGGCTATATGGTTGTAGCCTACAGTAAGAATTAAAACACTGGGTTTTTATAACAAAGCGGTTATTTTGCTGTTTTTTGTCCTCTGACTTAGGACTGAGTGGTATATCGAGTTTGTACGATATATCGATATTTTCTTCATAAGCGAAACGATATGAGGCAATACCGTTTATATCGATATACAGTAGTTTGATACGAGCGCATCTGAAAATATAGCGGAGGACACAGACTGAGCTGCTGTGGAGAAAGTACATAATCCAATTTGTTCTAAACATGTGACAAGCTTAAAGCCTTTAAAAACTGGTAAGACATAGTTTATAGTTTTATTTTGCATGTTAGTTTAAGCGGCTCGGCCTGTCATATGCTCTGACCATAGACGGCTCTGACAGAAAGGCTGCATGTGCCACTGACAGAGACACTAGGCTACTGGCACTGTTTAATATGTTTGAGATGTGCTGTTTCCCTTAATGCATAACTTACATTTCACAGGTACATTCTCCATCTGTAAATGTTAGAAAGCCATGAAAATATTTCCATTTTTCTGTCAGAAGTGCATGAGTCTTCTGCTTTGGGATTCTCCACTAAACTTCACAGACTTCAGTGAACAAGCGTCGCCGCGTGCATGCGTGCCAAACAGACAGAGCTCAATTAAATAGGAGTGCAATAATTCTGACTAAAATATACATTTCGCTGAAATATTTGTAGTTGGACAATAAATGTGACGTAGAATTTTAAACCTACATGTTTCTGTAGTGCTGTCATATTTTTATGATAGCACTGACTGTAAAGTGACTAATGGGGTAATCAAAATAGCCTAACACAACTCTGTGCTTTTGTTTTCATTTTTAGTTTAGTGAATTTAACTTCCGCTTTAAAAGCCTCATTTTTGTTTTTAGATTGCAATGTTACAATGTTAGAATTAAATGTGATTTTAACCCTTTTTTGCACATAATATAAAGGCTTACATGGTTACATTCACTTTATTTGTTTTCATAGCCTTTAATATGTATTGTTTTGTTGGACAACATTGGGCAGTAAGTGAAATATATATATATTAAACAGATTTTTTTAATCCAAATACAAAAACGAAAATGCAGAGATATATACCGTAAATCACAAATCGGCCAAAAAATACAGAGATATTAATTTTTGCCCATATCGTCCAGCCCGACTGTAAAATACTGGTGCTTTTGTCTAAATTTTAATAGTAATAATTATTGTTTATTGATACACTAGACAAATAGGTGTCGTCCAGTGGGGCAGAATGCTTTATTTCAATTTTGCTGGACAACTAAAATTAATTTAGAGGCCCAGGGGTACCAATGTGGGTCATAAAATCATTTGCTTTCTGTTGGTGTTTAGTAGCAGCACATTTCATTATAACAGACCCAAGGGCTCATTTTCTCTGCACAAGGCTCATGACAACTTATTAAATCCAATGTATGATGAAAATAAAAGATCAGAAGGGGGGGGTTCTTTTATCATGAAGATATCTAGTTAAGGATCCCAGTGATTCCAGTCCTTTAGAACTTCAGGAATCCAGACTTCTTTCATTAATACTTTTGCATTTGGATTCATTCGGTCTTACAGCAGCATGTGTTTTGTGATGCACTGAAATGCACTGTTGACTCAAGCCTTTTCTTGACACAGAAATGTCCACAATGCAGACAAAATGAACATAACGGGTCGGTTGTCTAATGCCAGAGTGTGAGGGCTCAAACTCACATATGCTAATGTGTTATTTTACCATGTCTTGTTTAGTACAGGTCACAATGACTTCACAGGTCCCACAGGAGACAAGTACATCTTTTCTCTGCACACAGCACCTCATTAAAAGCATGTCTTACTCACCCGATAAATCAGGCATCTGCTATCTGTGACAGAAAAAGGGCCTACTGAGTGTAATGTTTCACAGACATGAATTTTTAAACTTGTTTATATTTCAACACCTGTTGTATTGGAACACGGTTAATTGGTTATGTGTCAAGATTCTTGTGTGTGTTTAAGAGACAAATAATTTTCATTCTGCATGTTCGTTTTTTTTATTCTGCATATCTGTGTTTTTTTAAGATACTGTTTTTTCCCTCCTTTGTAAAACCTTTTTTTTGTGAAGATTATTTGGAAACTGGAATCAGCAGCAAATAATCATTATATATGTTGATTCTAAATCCATTTCTTATCCAGTCTTTTTTTGTCTCTCTTTATCAATCTCGCAGTGCACACATCAAAACAAGATGATTTTAAAATGTATGTTCAACCCCAAAGCTCTGAAAGGTGACGCCTTTGAAGGGAATATGGCATAGGGATGATCACTTTTCCATGCCCTCATGTTCTTTTCTTCATTCGCTGTGCTGTATGCATTGTAGAAGCTTTTAAATGCACTACTGTCCTACATTTTATATGCTTGCACAGACACAAGATGGTCCAGTGTATTGGCAGCACTGCATATAGATAAGACATGATTATTAGCAGTAGAAAACATTAATAAATAATTTCTCAGGCAATACTGAACATGTTACACTATTTCACAACACACTACTTCATTAGACACATTAGGATATCAAGTGACTACGTGGTAGCAGCAACCTCAGTGCAGCATTACAGCATCTTCAAATCTCCTTTTTAGCACTAGATTTAGTTAATCATATATTATTTATGCAACATCAGTTAAACATGTAAAGCACAGTTCATAAGACCACAATAATAACAGATAGGCTAATTAATAATTAAAACATTACACTAATTTGCAACTTTAGTTTCATCTTTTTTGTGTGGTGATTTTTGGTTACAAATGTGATGCTATATGTCGCCTTCATTGACATTCGAGGTCGTCAGAATACCATGAATACTGAATCTGACCGTTTGTGCGCAATTCAATCCAGCCTTCCCCTTTTGAAATGGCAGAACAGTGTCTCGTCTAATCATAGGAGAAGCATGTACTGAAGTAATCTGTGAGATTACTGTTTGCTGCTTTCTCCTGTAGCGGTGTCTGTTTTTCAAAGATAGTTGTAGGGGAGGATCTCATCATTAAATCATGTTGTCAAGGCGACAAGTTTGTGTGGAGCATGGCTTTGAGCAGAGTGTGTCAGAACACAGGCGTATTCCTGTCACGATTTCATCACTATTTCTTGGCAACCCAAAAACCGCAACACTACAACCAGGTAAATACATATTACAGCACTCACTCATGCTGCTTTGTCAGAATGATGCATAGTAGCCTATCAGACGAGTCGTACACTGTAAGCATTTCTAATGATGCATGAAGCCCTGAGCAACATATCTGGCAACACAAGCAGTTGAAACATCAAATCACTCTGTTTTTTTGCAGGATTATATATTAAATATACATTAAAAAGTACATGTTGTTTATTATGCTCCACATTTTTATGATGTGTTTCACAGTTGGTGGTCTCGCTCAGTTTATGCAACACACACTGCAGTGGCCAGTGTCAACATTTTCTGGTCTGTTTCTTTCTCTGCTTCCAGTGGTCAAGAGCGATGAAGGCATATGCAGTCCCGCACTGTGCTCCTGAGTTGATGTTGTTAGCATTATCACACTTGATCAATAACTATTAATGAAGGAAACCATGGCTGATTCAAGATGTGGCTCTTGCTCTGCGTTACCATGGAAACCAGAGCTGCAGCGCTGCAGGCTCAAATTGGGAGTTGGAAGAAAAAGACAGGAAAGAGAAAAAAGAGATAAAGAAGGAGGGGGTATTTCAGCTGGAATGGGGGAGAAAGGTAGTCCCTATATAACCATTAACGCAGGTGTTTTATGATCCTTTTATCACTTTACTTGCAAGCAAAACACCTTTGGCTATCTAATTTCATAAACACATGTATTTGATTTGGTAAATAAATTCATTTTGGGGGTTTAGTCTTTTAGAGGCGTTCGTGTACTCCCTGCACATCATGGTCTTCTGTTGTTACAAATTATGCTACATGCGTACATTCCTGACGATTCATTACAATGGTCACAGCGCCCTCTGTAAATGTGCACTACCGCTCCAAACCTGTAGACGGCGACGTTGAATCATACGTTTCACCAGGGTGCACGAGGAAACCACTTCATGATACCAAACGTATCGAGCAATCCTGCTCGTTATCTAATTTTAAATATTTGGGAATGTGGTTTGATGATAAATTAACTTGGAAAGTCCACATAGATTATATTATAAAGAAATGTAGTAAAGTATTAAATTTAATGAGAGGGGTTGCAGGACAAGATTGGGGTGCAGATAAGCAATCATTAAAGTGTATATATATTGGACTTGTGAGATCAGTTCTCGATTATGGATGTGTTGTGTATGAATCTGCATCTGCAACGTTATTAAAGAAACTGGATATTATGCGAGATAAAGCACTAAGATTGGTTCTAGGAGCAGTTAAGACGACACCAATTGCAGCAATACAGGTGGAGTCCTCAGAAATGCCTTTACATTTAAGAAGAGAAAAACTAGCCATGGCATATTGGATTAATCTTCAGGGTCAAAGAGAGGATCATCCTGTAAGAGAAGTACTTAATGAGAGTTGGGAAACAGTAAATAAACCAGGTAAAGGATTTGCATGGAAAATTAAGAAATTGATCAATGAAACTGGAATAGAATCAAATAAATTTGCAACGGTAATAGTAACTCCTCCAATAGCACCTTGGTTATTAGAACAACCAGACGTTGACTTAAACGTACATAAAGAAATTAAGGGAATGGGGAGGGGTTTAATTTAAAAGCGTATGTTAAAGAATATATAAAAAGTTTGCATTATTCATTTCTCCAAATTTACACAGATGGATCAAAGAACATAGAAACTGGAAGGACAGGTGCTGCATTTTTCATTCCAGAATTTCCGGTTAGGAAGGCTGGAAGAATTACGGATGGTACTTCTGTACATACAGCAGAGATGGTAGCTATCCTTATGGCAATAGAGTGGGTATATGAAGTAAGACCGAATAAAGTAATAATATGCTCTGACTCAATAGCAGCTCTTATGAGTTTACAATCATGGCAATCAAATAGAAAAGACATTTTAACAGAAATCATGATTACATTATATAGTATTAAACAGATAGGGATAATTACTCGGTTTATATGGGTACCTGCACGTGTGGGAATTCAAGGTAATGAAGAGGTAGATAAAATGGCTAAAGAATCCTTATATATGGATGATCCAAGTATAAATATTGCACTCAGCAGAATAGAAGGAAAACAGTTAATATTAAATGCATGCATTATTGTATGGCAGATATACTGGGACTCGTGTCAAACAGGTAGGCATTGTCATAAAGTACAAAGGAGTATAAAGAGAAGAAAAATCATAACATAAGTAGAAGGGAACAAGTCATTAACACATATACGAACAGGACATTCAAATCTTAACCAAACACTATACATTACAGGGAAACATAATACTGGTCTATGTAATGTTTGTTTAACAAAAGAATCAGTGGAACACGTTATGATGATATGTACAGCATATGAAAGAGAAAGGGATCGACTTAAAGATGAATTACAATCCTTAGGAGTTAAAGAATTTTCATTAAGTAGTATTCTGAATGATGGTCCAAATGCAGGAAAACAAATAAGTGCAATCATGAGATTTCTTAAGAATTGTGGAATAATGAACAGAATTTAAGATTTAGGTGAGAAATGGTACATTCTCTTCACACTCCATCACAGTAGGTGGCGGTATGCACCTATGAAGTTGGTTCGCAACCCGCCATAAAACCAAAAGAAGAAAAAAGAAGAAGAAGATCCTGCTCGTTCAGCAACAGTTCAGTGATTTAAAACTTCGATGCTACTGTAAACATTAATGAAGGACTTTTTTTTATGGTTGTCATATTAAGTTTTAGACGTAGAATACTTGCTTAGATACTCGTGGGTGACATGACAGTCAGTTTCTTTAATTGTCAATTCATCTGTGATGGTTATTATGTACATGACAACGATGGCAAATCCGTGTAACATTGCTGCTGACCTGAATAAGTGCATTGTGAAGGAGGTAAGCGTTGAGATTTGTCATTTTTATTTTTGAATGAACGCATGTTATTGTTTTAATTAAATGTTTTGTACTTAGGCTCCTCCAACTATTTATTATGTTCCAAATTTTATAACGGAGGCCGAGGAGGAGTATTTGTTGCAGCAGGTAGGACTTTTTTCTGGCCCGGATTGCTTGTAATGCTACTATGTACTTAGATAACGTGTCAGCAGTGCTTTATACACACTGCCCTGTGTCTCTTTTGTAAGGTATGCAGAGCTCCCAAGCCCAAGTGGACACAATTGTCAGGGAGGAGGCTACAGAACTGGGGTCAGTAACAGGCTATATTTGACATAAGAAATAAATCAATGCAAATACTCAGTTAACCAAGTAAAGCCTGACATAAAATAATTGTCAGATTTTTTATTTTTCCAATGGAACTTTATTATTGAACTTTCACTTCAGTAATAACAATAAAAAAGTTTAAAGGGGTCATGTGATGCTATTTTAAAGATCATTATTTTGTGTATTTGGTGTAACAGAATATGTTGACATGCTGTAATGTTCAAAAAACATTATTGTCAAACAACTGGTAATTATTGTAGCCTATGCCCCGCCTCTCTCAAACACATCGTTTTCAACAAAGCCCCCTCCTTTGACAAGCGCAGTCTGCTCTGATTGGCCAGCTGACCCAGTGCAAGACAGTTTATAATGTCGTTAGTTTTACCATCAGTTCAAGCCCGAAAGGGCAACAGAGTTGTGTGACAGACACAGTGATGATGCAGTACACAAGCCACGGTTAGGACAGCTGACGTGCTATGATTTCACAGGCAGTTCACTCTCCTGTGATGTGACCCTGTTCTCCGCACACACACACACGCGACATGTTACTTTGTGCTGCGCTATAAAAATTTTGTTTTTATAAAATCGCCTTTGTGCCCAGCAGCTCGTAGGTCAAAAAAACTGTCGTCCATAAAACGCGATGGCACAAATTGAACATCTGGGTTGGGCTTGTTCTATTTTTAAATAAATCTTAACAATGTTCCTAATGCATTACTTCCGGAAGGCCACTAAGTGCTTTTGCTTCGTCACTGAAACCACCGCTCTCCTACATGGCTGCATCAACACTACTGAGTTCCCTGAAACACACCTTCTCACACTTTTTTGCGTGCACATTTGGGCCGTGCGTTATGCTAAATTTCCACATTGTGACGTCGACTAGTGGGGTGGTAGACGAGAGTTTAGGGAGGCTGGCTGACTCTGAATTGGAATAAAGACTATCTCTGGATTGAAAACTTAGTCTTTGCAGCTTTACAGATCTTCTTCTTTATGCACCAAGAGCTTGTAAAAAAACAAAGAGAAAGGAAACTGGAATAGCGTCATATCGCGTCAAGTCCAAGTCAAGTCGCTTTTTTGTCAATTCTTCCACATGTACAGCACATACCCACAGAGAATTGAAATTGCGTTACTCTCAGACCCTTGGTGCGTACAGATAACACTAACAGTAGAACATAAGATAGATACAGATTAAATATAAAATACGACTATACAATTTTACAAATAAGGTAAAATGTAAAAAAAAAATATATAAAGCACAAGGCATATGACAGATAGAGTGCAAACCAGTAAAGTAGACAACAGTGCAGATATAATGATTGTAGTGCAAAAAGAGCTTATCAGTCGGTTAAAGTGATCGGTGTGTGGTCTTGGGAGGGGGGGAGTGGGGGAGTCCATCAGAGGGTCAGAGTTCAGTGGTGGGTGGGGCAAAAGGGGGGAGGGGGGGCAAGGTCAGGAGGGAGTTCAGCTTCCTGACAGCCAGATGGATGAAGCTGTCCTTCAGTCTGATGGTCCTGGCCTGGAGACTCCGCAGTCTCCTCCCTGATGGCAGCAGACTGAAGAAGGTGTGTGTCGGGGTGGGTGGGATCACCGGCAATGCAGAGGGCTTTGCGGGTGAGAAGGGTGTTGTAAATGTCCTGAAGGGAGAGGAGAGAGGCACCAACGATCTTCTCAACTGCTCTCACTATGCGTTGAAGTGTCCTGCGGCAGGACGCGTTGCAGGCGCCATACCACACAGTGATGCAGCTGGTTAGGATGCTCTCGATGGTGCCTCTGTAGGTGCACATGATGGGGGCCGGGGCTATGGCTCTTCTTAGTTTGCGGAGGAAGTAGAGATTCTGCTGTGCTTTCTTGGCCAGTGCTGGGGTGTTGTCAGTCCAGGAGAGATCCTCTGTGATGTGCACACCCAGGAACTTGCTGCTGCTCACCCTCTCCACAGTCACACCATTGACGGAAAGAGGAGCATGCTGAGCGCGCACTCTCCTGAAGTCAACAACAAACTCCACCCCAATTCCTTCGCTTCTCCCATTAGAGAGGAGATAGGCCCTTTCGCACCGCTTTAGTGCCGAAATAAACGCCGGGTACTAAAGTACTGGGACGATTTGCGGCGAACTATTTCCCAGTGCCATTTAAAGGGTTGCATTCGCACTGAGAGTGTGTACTAGGAAGTGACGTAAACCGGTCGACAGCGACGTAATTTGTGCGCGGCGTTCAACAACAGAAACAAAGAAGAACAACGTTAACAACAGGAGGATGGAGGACGCTGTGATCGGAGCTGTTTGTTGTGTCTCGCGGGTTTCACAAATAATGGACATGGAAAGTCAACGTATACGTAAAGCGATTTGAAAGAACGGAAAGGAGGACTAAGAATCTCCAACGACAACGGCAGTGCTACATTTGCTACAAGTGCACTTCAGCGTCCATCCATCTATCACTGTTCTCCATACTTGCAAAATAAGTTGACATGCTTACAGTATGCTTACACAGAGTTTTAAATCATGGCATGTGAGGGCGTTTTCATACGCGTTTGGCCAATCAATGTCTACTTACGTCACGATTAGTACCAGTTGTGCTGGTTAGACCCTGCTCCAGAGTAGGAGATAATTTGGTGCTCGAAAAAGGCAGTCCGGTACTAAAAACGCTCCCAGTTCCGGCGGTGCGAACACACTGAAAAGTGGGTAGTTCCACAATTAGTCCTGGTACTATGAAAAGGTTCCCCATGTGTCACGGCACCACCCAGCAGGCGGCTCACCTCGCTCCTGAGTTTGTCTCACTCTGTGTTGACTAATGGCGACCCGACTACAGTAGTGTCCTCCGCAAAACTTAATAGGAGGTTGGGTTGTGTGCGGTGTGCAGGGGGTCAGAAGAGTGAAGAGGAGGGGGTCAGCACACATCCTTGGGGGGGCCAGGTTCAGTGTGATGGTGCGGATTGTTGCTGACCCGAACTGGCTGAGGTCTTCCAGTCAGGAAGTCCACCAGCCAGTTGCACAGCGAAGTGTTGAGCCCCAGCTGGACCAGTGTGTGAATGAGCTGTTGAGGGATGATTATGTTGAATGCTGAACTGAAGTCTATGAACAACATTCTGACTTATGAGTCTTTTTTGTCCAGGTGTGTGAGTGCTGAGTGGAGGGTAGGGGCGATGGCATCATCGGTCGAGCGGTTGGACCGATATGCAAACTGGGGGGCTATAGGGCGGGGGGGTAGGGCAGACTTCAGACGATGTGGGCAGTGTAGCCATCAAAGGACTTCATGAGGATGGGGGTAAGTGCAACTCGACGGTAGTCATTGAAGCAGGATGGAGACGACTTATTTGGGACTGGAATGATGGTGGTAGCTTCGAAGCATGTGGGGACAACAGCCTGACATAGCGAGATGTTGAAAATGTCTGTGAAAACATCGGTGAGTTCCACTGCACAGTCAATCAGGACATGCCCAGGAATGTTGTCAGGACCCAGAGCCTTGCGTGCGTTGATCCTGCTGAGGGATCTCCTCACACTGTCCGGGGACAGCATCATCACCTGGTCGCCGGGAGGAGGGTGGAGTCTTCTGTGCAGTGGTGCTGTTTTGTGCCTCAAAGCGAGCGTGTGGGGGATGTAGTAGGCCCGTCATCGTAGTATCCCCTGCCGCAGGCTCCGAGTGTCTCTGCTGTCGCGGAAACGATGGGCTATCCTCCTGGAGTACAGTCTCTTAGCCTCTCTGATGCCGCGGTAAAGGTTGGCCCTAGCTGTCTTCAAGACCACCTCATCTCCAGCTCTGAAGGCATCGTTCCGCGTCTTCAGGAGTCCGTAGACCTCCCCTGTCATCCACGGCTTCTAGTTGGCCCGGACAGTGATGGTCTTTGTGACTGTTACATCATCACTGCACTTGGATGAGTGGCAGGAGTCATGCGTATATGGCGGTCTTGGTGTACTGTCTGTGGCAGCCTGCTTAAACAGATTCCAGTCAGTGGTGTTAAAACAGTATTGAAGAGCCTCTGACGACCCTTCCAACCACACTTGTATTTGTTTGTGAACTGGTTTGGCAACTTTAACTAGCGGTCTGTATGCAGGCATTAGCATGACAGTGATATGGTCTGAGGCACCGAGGTGGGGGAGGGGGAGGGCCGTGTAAGCTCCTCTCTGGGGGTGTAAACAAAGTCCATAGTGTTGTTTCCCCGTGTTGGAAAGTCTAGGTGTTGGTGTATTTTTGGGAACACACACTTAAGTCTGCGTGGTTGAAATCCCCAACCAAAATGAGAAAAGCATCGAAGTGGGCTGTCTGCTGCTCACTGATGTCCTGGTACAGTTCATTTAGTGCCTCGCTCCTGATGACCCCTTAATTGTTAATAATTTATAATAATAAAAATAACAATAATTGAAATAGTTGATGTTTTGTATCATAGTGTGTTTTGGCCAGTGGTCTCAAACCTGTCCTGGAGTACTCCCCGTCTGCACATTTTGGATGTCTGCCTCAATCTCTCACACCTTATACATTAGTGGAGACTGCAAGTCCTGAAGTGGGTGTGTCAGATATAGGAAGACATAAAAAAAATTGTATGTGCTGGGGGTACTTCATGGAGAGGTTAGAATACCACTGTCTTAGGCCTTTATGGCCTATACAGTAACACCTATGAAAAAAAACACCTCAGGTTCATTCAGAGGCTCAAACTGAGCAGAAATATGCAATGGTATATATTGTTAATATATGCAAAAGGTAGATGTAATTCTGATGAGCTTGTAAATCAATGTGAGGTCTTGCATAATAGTTATAGCAGACTGCTAAAAAATTATGTAAATATAAGCTTTTACTCTCATCTCAAGCAATATGTCTTAGTAAGATGACTTGGTAAATGTTCATCTTGAAATATTACAAACAATATAAAAGTTATGCTTATGTTTACTTTATAAAATGTATTAAGATTCACAGCCAAGATGTGTGTACCACAACCTGAAGGTGGCCATTTTTAGAATTATACTAAATCGCCTTGTAATAGTAAAAAAAAAAAAAAAAAAAAAGTCTGTCTATCAAGAACAATCAATCAGAGGGCAGAAGGCATGTAATAGATTTTGTACAACAGGTTTTTCAGCCCAAGCCTTGTGAGAATCTATCAAATGTGATACTGTATATTTTATAGGGTTAATCACTACTGCTGCCTGATATACTTTCTTATTTCTGTTTGATGATATCAAAAATGATTTCATATTCTTATCTACAGGAAATATTTATGACTTGGACTTAGATGCTGTGCCCTGTGTAGTTGTAGCTCTTTTGTTCTTGACATATGACATGTCACTACTCGTTAATTTAACAAGAGTTCAGTATAAGCTGGAGAGGGTATTTAAAAAGACATTGATTGTTGTTGTTTTTTTTTTTCTTTTTCAGGTGGATTGCCAAATCCCAAAGGAATGCTTGCTGAGAAACTCCCCGATTGGCTGCTAAAGTACACAGAGAAAATATCGGCTCTTGGAGCTTTTGCTGGAAAGACAGCTAATCATGTCCTTGTAAATGAATACAAGCCTGGGGAGGGAATTATGGTAAAGAGAGAGTTAAACTTTTAATTCCCTGTAGTTATAATTTTTAACCCACCTTTTTTTTCTTTTTCATTTGATCCTTCTTTCCCTCTTTCTCAGCCTCATGAGGATGGACCACTGTATCACCCCACAGTAACAACTATCAGTCTGGGTTCTCATACACTTCTAGATTTCTACAAGCCTGTTTGTCAGACTCAGGTAGCAGCAGGCAAACAATCAAACTATCAAACACAAGCGCACCAGTCTTTTAACATTCTCCTCCTCTCCCTGCAGTCTGAAACTCCTCAAACAGAAGAAAGCCGCTACATGCTATCATTGTTGGTACAACGAAGAAGTCTGCTGATTCTGCAGGATGACATGTACAAATTTTATCTGCATGGTATTCACGGAGTTTGTGAGGATATTTTGTCAGAGAATGTGGTGAATCTCTCATCAACAGGGGCTCAGGTTTGCAACACGCTGCTCCGCAGCACCAGAGTCTCCCTTACCATTCGCCATGTTCCCAAAGTCATCCGGACCAATCTGTTGCTTGGCAAGAAGTGACACATTCACAGACTTGCTTGAACTTTGAACCAGACAAACAGGTTATACATGTTTACACCCGCAATGCAAAGTGTGGAAATGCAATATACAAGTGTCTACAATATATTATTGTATATGCAGAGCATTAGTGTCTGTAAGGTATTTTAATATAGATACCTTACATGGTGGCATGTATGCAGCAGCCTTTGAAATATTTGTCCTCTCAAAGCTGAAAGGTCTACAGGGTTGTTTATTGTACAAACAGATCTGCATTGATAAACAAATGGCTTTTTTTGCAACATAAATAAATTGCTGTATTTATAGACTGTTGTATTGTGTGTGTTTTTTTTAAATACTTTTGTGTAATCCTGTGCCAGTCTGACATGCAAACTAAAACTCGTCGTTCAGGTGTTAAGTCTTCCCCTCCTAAAATTCTTGGAAAAATGGGCTGGTTTTTCTCTACGATGTTTGCGTATAGTTCTTATGGGGGTTGGCGTTTTCACTGGCATTACGCCGTTTGCGTACCTTATTTTGGAATCCGCTCTTCCTGTCATATGCGCAACTGCCGTGTTACGGACGACAGTTCACATTACCTTCCGCTGCTAACTGGTGAGTTTAATCTTTCTGCGCCCTTAACAGCGAGATAAAAATATCTTTACACGTGTAGTAGCGGAAATAGTGTCCGGTAAATTCATATTATGTGGGAATTTTACTTGTTTAATGTGGAGTCATGTCGGGTAGCTTGTTTAGCGTGCTAGCATGTTTTACTCGCATCCAAATTTAGTTGAGCATCTAATACGTTCATGCTTGATTGTCCAGATTATTATTTAAATGCATGAAATTATTTAAAGAGAACTAATAAATGCTGTAATCAGGAGAATATTTCTGCTGACAAAACAGATAACGTTAGTCAGCAAGATAATTTACGCCGTATCGTTCGTAACGTTATTTAAAGCGATCTAAAGAGTTGAAAACGCCCTCAATTACGTTACCCCTAAACTTTCATTCTGTTGCAAACGGTTGTTTACGAGTATTTAAATGCCAGTTTATACAGGTTTCGCTTTGAAAATCTGAGTTTTTTTTTGCGGTTTAATGGTGGATGGATGGAGGACATACTTGTAGTAACGTTAGGTGTGTCCACATTGTGTCAACAGACACTGAGATGATTGACATTCACAAACCCCCTTGTGCTGACATTTTTGTATTAAACCTTTCAGCAAACGTGAAAATTAAAATTGTGTTGTAAAGAAAGCAAATTTTTCAGTAAACCACTGTTTAATAAAAAAATCTTATTAATAAACGTAAACCTTTTGAGTATTAGTGAAAGTGTGGCCTAGTATGGTGACCCATATTAGGAATTAGTGCTCTGCATTTAATTCATCCAGCATGCACACACACACACAGTGAACACACACCCAGAGCAGTGGGCAGCCATTTATGCTGCAGCACCCGAGGAGCAGTTGGGGGTTCGGTGCCTTGCTCAAGGGCCCCTCAGTCGTGGTATTGAAGGTGGAAGAGAGCGCTGTACATTCACTCCCCCCACCTACAATCCCTGCCGGTATGAGACTCGAACCCGCAACCTTTGGGTTACGAGTCCGACTCTCTAACCATTAGGCCACGACTTATTACGTTGCCTCTAGTAACTCTGTGTCTGATTTATAATTTCAATCAATATTTGAGTTGATTAAAACAACCCAGCATGTTGGGTCAAACATTTAACCCAACCAGCTGGGTTTGTCCATGTTTGACCCAGCGTTGGGTTGCCAAAATAACCCAAATTGAGTTTGCATGTTTTAGAGTGTACTGAACCATCATGTTTGCGTACCGCTACAACCCTAGTATACTTATATGTGTGTGTTGTTTAACAATTCTAGCTCTCTTCTTCCTTTTAAGAAGTGACTGAACCATTTGTGCCACAAGATGTTTCTAGCAAAGAAACTTATTGGAGGCATTATTGATGTGGTCAGGTGAGGCAATTTTTGACTATAGACTCACTCTCTTTCTTCTGTACCTAAGCAAGTTTATGTTATACTGCCATTTTAATTCATATGAGTGTTTTGTGGGATTGTAGTTCATTGCTTCATTAAATATATTAAAGCTTGTTGGTTTGGTTCATGGTTTGTATTGAAGAATTGTTTAAAAACAGTATTGAAGAATTGTTTAAAATCCCTGTAATCCCTACAAAATGCATGTGAACCAAGGCCCTTTGAAAAGTAAACACTCAAGTGTTGCAGTGAGCCCCATTTTGGCCATTTTGCCATAATTTCAGGTGCAGTTCATGGAGTAACTTTTCAATGTGAATGTGTGTGATTATGCGTTTGTCCCTTTGGGACTCATTTGAGAAGGAATATGTTCATGCACAGCTTTAAGGAGAAAAAGCATAATTATGCCACCTTTGCTTTTTTCCACAGCAATATCGACCCCGGCCAGTTTGTGCCTTCAGATCCTGTGAGTAACAGCTCACATTGTGATGTTATACATAAGCGTGTCTAATGCTTGTTGTCAGTCAGTTTCAAAGAAGAGCCAATGGAAACAAACCTGCAGTGCTCGTATAGTGCCCATATCTCTGATGTGTAATATATGGGGCCACAATTGTGGTACTCAATAATCATTTGGGAAATTAATTTAATCAGTTCAAATTTTTATAAATTTTTTATCAAAAAAATAACTGAGAAATGAATTTAAAAATCAATAATCAAGCAATGAATTATCACAATGTAAATAAATAGCGTGATCATGCATTTTTGATTACTTTGTAGTCACATATGAAATATAGCTATTGTTTATTTTATTTATTTCTATATTAGTAAATACTACATTTAATATTGTGTCTGTAATTGTATTTTATATATCTACATTTTTTATACATTGTTTAAATGTTTAATTGAATAAAAATCTGTAGTAAAGAAAAACTATTTATGCACACGTTAATTGCTCATTCTCTGTTGATTTATTTATTTATTAATTGATGTCAACTTCTTAAAATATTATGGAGTGTCACATATTTTTTTGCCCCTTACAATGATATAGCTGTATGTTCTTGCCAAAATCTGGGCTTGAGAAACATCTAGAGTTATCTAATTTAATGCTTTTATTATGTTTCAGTAAATAAAGAAAACTGCTAAATATTCACAAAAGAAATGTCTGTATCATAAAGATGCTGTAGACTGTAGAGTAAAGCACTTTCTGTCCATCACGTCAGCTAGAGAGTCACGTTCTTGCGACATTAAGAATATTTGCATTAGGGATGTGCTTATAAAGTCAGTGGATTTTGTTTGTGTGGAGAGAAAATGAAATGAGTGCATTTGAGATGCTGATACTATTGCCATCCCGTCCCCAGCCCCCACCCCGCAGACCGCTGGCTTATGCTGAGGCCAATGAGTCGGAGGAAGAGAAGCAGTTCCGCAGAGTGTTCCAGCAGCTCGCTGGCGATGTTAGTATTTGACGAACAAGTGTTCATATATACACAAATACGTACAATTAACACTGGATATCATACACATTTCCTTTGGTTTCAGGACATGGAAGTAAGCCCAAATGAGCTGATGAATATCCTCAACAAAATCATTTCCAAACGTGAGTGGTATGTGTGTGTATGTATGTGTATGTAGCCTTAAGTCTGTTGCTATATGACGCTGATTCTCTCTGCTCTGTATGTTATTGCAGATGGTGATCTGAAGACAGATGGCTTTACCATCGAGTCATGTAGAAGTATGGTGGCTGTCATGGATGTATCCTCCCTCATTTGATCTGAACACTTGCTCTAATACAAACCAACAAGATGGAGTTTGCAGTTTTCACAGTCATTTTATTAGAAAATGTATTAAAACAATTCTGGTGAATACGAAAGTCGATAGCCGATAACCTGTAAATGGCTGTACAATTTAAATAAAAGTAAAACATAAAATTTTTAGTCATTTTAGATCAAAGGTGTCTAGGGGCCAACGTCCTACAGAGGACTACCTGGAAGTTTCCGGTCAGTCTGAAGACCTTGATTAGCCGGTGCTAGTATGTTTAATTCAATGAACTCTGCAGGGCAGTGGTCCTCCAGGAACAGGTTTGGACACTCTTATTTTAGATGCTACAAGTGAATTTAGGCATCACAATATTATAATGTAATATAATTTTGATTGATTGTTAGGTGACGTCAAATGTAATATAAATGTGAAAATAACCAATGAATATCCTAAATCCATATTCAGTAGCATAAATTAAAGTCTTTGAGGCTGATGTTGAGATTGTTTGATGGTGTTTGGTCTTGACGCTGTGCTCCAGAGTGACAGCACAGGTAAACTGGGATTTCATGAGTTTAAACATATCTGGAACAACATCAAGAAATGGCAGGTGAGTAGATGTAACAACTGGAAGATTTGCCTTTGTGTGATTTTCAACTGGAGTTTTGATTTACAAAGTTGTGTATTTGTTAGTAGTTTTGATCTATTCATATTGAAGATTTACATGTTCTGGTATAATTGTACAACAGAAACGCTGTATTAGGACTAAATAGATTAATGACTGAAACAGTGGGACCATTTAAAAAAAAAAAAAACATCAAGATAACCCAGTTACCATAATAAGCTGTCTGTTTTATAGGGAGTTTATAAGAGTTATGACAGGGATCGCTCAGGAACTATCGGAGCAGATGAGCTTCCAGCTGCCTTCAGAGCTGCAGGTAAACACCCATAGTGGATAACATTATGACCATCTGTCATGGCAACATTAATAAATCTCAATTAATGCATTCTATAGGGGATCGGCATGTATATTTGTGACCCTGGACCACAAAACCAGTCATAAGGGTCAATTTTTGCGGGGGGGGGGGGGGAAATTGAGCTTTAATAACTCATGGTGTGCACATCCGAATAAATATGCTTTCCATTGATGTATGGTTTGTTAGGATAGGACGATATTTGGTCGAGATACAACTATTTGAAAATCTGGAATGTGAGGGTGCAAAAAAATAAAAAATATTGAGAAAATCGCCTTTAAAGTTGTCCAAATGAGGTTCTTAGCTTTAATATATTTACAGTAGTAAATTTACAAAATATCTTCATGGAACATGATCTTTACTTAATATCCTAATGATTTTTGGCATAAAAGAAAAATCTATAATTTTGGCCCATACAATGTAATTTTGGCTATTGCTACAAATATACCCCAGCGACTTAAGACTGGTTTTGTGGTCCAGGGTCACATTTAAGATATAAAGGTCATATTAGGATAGCATGAAAATTGTTTGGTGAAAAAAAAAATCTTGGACAATATTAGTCCTGTGCTGAGTCCAGTGGGAACTGGTCTCTGAACCACCTGGGGGGGGGGGGGGGGGGGGGCATTCAACGGTGACAAGATGACTTTAATATAACTTGGCTGTCTATGCTGTAGAAGGGCGTTTTTTTTTTTTATTGATGCCACATGACTTTATTTTGCCGAAAAGGTAGAGAAACTACAACACCCTCAATGCACGATCCGACTGTGGTGATACAAAAATGTAGTTTTAGCAATAGTCCCGGAACTGTCGAAGGTCTGCACACTTTAGCTGACAAATAAACCAGGAGATCTGGGTATAAGTAACATGGAAAAAGAGTACTCATAATTCGTTGCTTCTACTATGACATTATAATAATACAAAGCAGGTTGACACTTGGCAAACTTGTCCTTTAATATACATGCATTGTGGTGATTACATTTGAACTGTACATCCTCTAAATCGTATTCTGTCTCATGTGTCTCTGACAGGTTTTCCATTGAATGATCAGCTCTTTCAGATGATTATTCGCCGGTATAGCGATGAGAATGGAAACATGGACTTTGACAATTACATTGGCTGCCTTGTGAGACTTGATGCCATGTGCCGTAAGTTGATTCTAGAAAGATTTAATAAAGGAAAATAATATATATAGCCTATATTTTTGTTTATAGTTTTAGCAGAGTGATTTGGTTTCTTTCTGGAGTACATGTAAATGTATACACTGACTTAATCTTGTTTTCCTTCATCTAAAAGATGGCTTGTTTTGTAGACATTTAATAAAATGACAGCTGCAAGGCCAACTTAATGTTCACTCTTATGGTATGCAGGCACTTTATATAAGTTTTGGGGCCTTTAGTCAATGTCTGCTTTAAAGCCATGTGCTAACGTACTGCTCGAGTTGGATGATGACTCAGCTTGCACACACAGGCACTACAAGTGTTTGTCTAATAAAATGCTTTCTAAAATGGGAATTCCCCCTCCCCCAATGCCACGTCTCTGACTAGCAATAGCAAGTATCAAAACTGTCTGGTGTAACCTAAAGGCTATTGGAACATGTCAAAACAAGAAAGAAAACATTGTTTGTCAGTCCGTTTTCATGCATCTTTAAGGGAGCTGTTGAGGAATTGAGGGTGTTTTTTTTTTTAAACCAAATTTACTCAATTCAGTTACTTCTTGCTCCCCCTGCAGGCTTTGGGTAATTTCAGCCATTTTGTTCATTCATTGAATATATATTAAAGGGGTCATATGATGTTGCTAAAAAGAACATTATTTGGTGTAAGGAAAGGTTTATGCGGTTTAAGGTTCAAAAAACACATTATTTTCCACATACTGTACATTATTGTTTCTCCTCTATGCCCCGTCTTTCCGAAACGCGTCGATTTTTACAAAGCTCATCGGTCTGAAAAGCGAGGTGTGCTGTGATTGGCCAGCTATCCAGTGCATTGTGATTGGCCAAATACCTCAAGCGTGTGACGGAAATGTTACGCCCCTCATATTGTGATTCCGTGTCCCGGCCGGAGCGACGAGACAAAAACATTAAAACCCATTATAAACGAGGCATTTGTTGCATCCAGTGGGGACGTAATTACTGATTATAATCACTTATACTGTCTTTTTAATGCGTTGTTTTGCATCTCTCCGCGTAAACATAAAACCATGTCTGCATTTGTGATCGGAGAAATGACAAACAAGCGCCACTCTACACTGCTCAAATCCGCGTTTGAATCATCAGTGGCAAATTCTTTAAATGAAAACGTACTTAGTCTTTGAGTCAGAACAGCCGGCATTGTAGTCTACTCTCCCAGGATCAGGAAACAGTCCTCCATAAAATGTGCTGCACACATCTGAATATTTGGGTTGAAGTGTTCTGGAACAGTGTTTTAAATACAACTTAACCACTGATTTCTAGTAGTGTCATTTTTTGGAAAGCCAAACAAAGTAGTTCGCTTTCACAACAAAACACACGTTGGGCTTGAGAACGGGCACGCCGTGCGCGAGAAAATTGTGTCAACCACATGTGACGACCCCAGGCTGGACTCGGCTTCGTCCACGGTGAAAGCCGATCCGGCGATCCACAGCGCGAAGTTGATGTATTTCCTCAGCGACCAGCACGGATCAGCTCCAGGCATGATGAAGCAGATATCGTCCTCTTTTGCAAGGCCAAACAAAGTAGTTTCGCTTTCACAACGAAACACAGTGTCTTCACGACATGGCGGCGGCGGCAACAACAATACTACAGCGAGAATAAAAGTTACGCCTTCTTTCTTTGCGTGAACATTTGGGCTGCGTTATGCAAATCTTTCCACATCATGACGTAGGTATGTGGGGGCGTGTTAGAACGAGCCGTTTTAGGTAGGCGTGGTTGACTCTTAACTTTTATAAAGAATATCTCTTTGGATTTGAGGCTTTAGTCTTTGCAACTTTACAGATCTTCTTTATGCACCAAGAGCTTGTAACACTCCAAAGAGAAAGGAAAATTGAAGTCGCATCATATGACCCCTTTAAAGAGATCAAATTTATGATGTCTAAAAATCCAGTAATTTTGGAATTAGATGTTTTTCAGCACAGTTATAATAAATGGTTATTTAGGACTCTGGGATCTCTCATTGGATCTGAAAGTTATATTGTGTTTGCGTAGTGCATCTGTATAAAATATTTTTAAAAGCTTAGGAAAAATTAGATTTTTGTTTTTTTGCATTATAAAACTCCTTTAAGCTATGTGTCAGTAAGTTTATACAGAATAAATGAAGTTATTCTTTAGTTAATGAAGTGTTAAAAATATTGATTCATGTCTTATGTTGACACCAGGTGCCTTCAAGACTCTTGACAAAGACAATGATGGCACAATCAAGGTCAATGTTCAGGAGGTAAGGACATTTTGGCTAGTAACATTCTCTTAAAATTAGTATCATATTTACTGAGGATAAAATGTTCTGTAATTTATAATTATAAAATAAAACTCTGTCTCTTCACAGTGGCTGCAGCTGACAATGTACTCTTGAGTGATGTGAAGGCCTGCAATCAATTCAGATTGAAACAATCAGTTTAGTGCTTATTGAAATATTATGCAATATTGACATTCTGCTTTACACAGCTCCCTCTCTTGTATCTCACTCACTAATTCCAGAGAAATAGCAGCATGGAGCTGGTCAACCACTGGGGTTATGTGGGTCACTCGACTATGCTATTGTCTTTCTCTATAAGGTTTAGTTCTACCAATTTGTTTTTGCGTTTGTCCCATTAGTAGCGTTGTTTAAAAGAAAACTAACCAAAGAAAGAACATTATAAGAAATTTGTCAAAGAAAATTAACAAATATGCTCAAATGAAGAGTCTAGGTGCAGTCACAAATATGCAAAACTGTATTACATATTCTTGTTGTCAGTTGGTGCCATTTTGCATGAGGCCAATGGGGGATATAAGGGATAAAAAATATTGCCACGAATTCATGAAAATCTTGTCAAATGCAATTTTATATTGAATAAAAAAAGTATAAAGTGATAAACTTGTCTGTTTTTCATCATCAGTTTGATTATTGATTAATTTGATGATCATTGATGTATGTTTTGATGCAGTAATATTTTGTCATTGTTTCTCTATATTATATATCCGGCATATATTTAATTCCAGTAGCTATAAATAAAACATAAACATATTCATAAGAAAGCGAATTTTTTTTAGCTAATGTGCCATTACCGTCAGCCTTGGCTAAAGCACCACGAGTGCTGAACCTGTTGGGGTTAGTGAGCACCAGCGCCACTTATACAGGAGCGGTCAGACGCGGTAACTGCACCCACCAGTCTACGCCATGGAGAACGAGCGAGCTAGTGCGCATGCGCTAAGCATTCGCTGCTTTCTACGAAGTTTCTGGATATCTGGGCGCAACGCAAAATATTGATTACATTTGACCACTCTGAGGTATTTATGCGACGCTTTTGCAGTGTTAAAGTACTTTTATATGCTTATGGCGATTCAAGAGTTTACAAACTGACCGAGAAAGTGACTTAAGATCCCACATATCGTGTAAAATAGCTAGCTAGCTTAAATAGCTAGACAGTGGTGATGTAGGTGTTCCGGCGAATTCAGTTTCCCTGTTTCCCCCTCACAGCGCCTGCGCAACTTCGCAGTGTTGCCAAGTCCGTGGTTTTCCAGCAGTAGTTTTTAGTAGCAATTGGGTGTTTCTTTTTAAAATATCCTGGCAACCCTGAAACTTCAGTACTAAAATCATGACTTCATGATTTCGCCCCGGCTAAGCAAGTCAGCTTGTGGTGGTTTTGCTGTCTTTCTGCAAGCAACGTTCATTTCACCGTGTTATTTAGATCATTTGTAATTAAATAGGTATTCATGTACATGACGTCCTGTTCAATCGCAACATAGAGTCAGATTTCCTGCTAATTCTAACTTTTTCCTGTTTTATGAAGTGTAACACCATACATTACAATTAGACAGTTCAATTCCTTCGTTAGGGGCATTCTTTTGTTCAGACGCCCATTTCCATTGTATTGTTATTGTTGTTGTTAGTGTGTGTGTGTTTCTGTTAAACAACTTAAGCCTTGTCGAAATAATAACAAATAAACTATATTGCACAATGACTAGTCTCTCTTTTATTATTTTAGGTAACTCAGAGTGATGCTCCTGATGTGTTTTTAAAATGTCATAATTATGTCTAACCGCTTTCATCTGCAGAACACTTTACACTGAAAACACAGGGGGAACAGATTTTTCCAGAGGCCTGAGATAATTGACCCCCCCCCCCCCCCCCCCCCCTTTTTTTTTAAATGTCATAATTATGTCTAGCCACATTTATCTGCAGAATAGTGCCTTAAACTAAAACACGAAACACACAGGGGGAACATATCTTAAAAGATACACTTTTTTTTAGTTTTTTTCACAAAACTACACAATTTCAAAACGTTCTGGTCTTTTTAATGTTAACCGTGAGTGCACAAGTTTAAACAATGGGAAAACACAATCAAAAATAAATTAATCACTTTTTAAAAATACAATAGTACAATACAGTACAACAGAAAAGCAGATTTTAAACCATACAAACTAAAATATACAATCTTAGAAACACAAAAAAGTCAATACAAGTGCAATTTTGAAAAGCAAGCAAAAACTATTTACAAAATTTTCATAATATTCTGATTCAGTACACGCTGGGCAATAATATTCTTTATTGACTGGTGGTACCACCTGTCACATCCATCACAGGTAATCTGAAAGATCATACAATATGTTAAATAACCATAACTGTCTCAAAATTAGATTGCAATAATCTGTAACAACTGCCAATTTAGCAAGGACCAAACATAAGATAATACTAGGTTTAATTTTAAAAATAAAATAAAAAGTCCCCAAACCAAGCAGGTGTTACGTCTGAATCACTTGGGTCGTTGCGTAGTCCAAAAAAAGTACAGAGATCGTTTAAATCTTCTATAAAAGAGTATATAAGCAACATTTATTGTCACATTTATTAATTACGTCACATTAATATAAAAAACTAAATCCTCTTAAACCAGCTTTTATTAAATGAATTTAAAAATAATAATAATTGTAATTATTATTTTTTAAATCCTTTAATTCATGTTGCCTACTTAAATGACAAATTAATATCTAGACAAAAAAAAAAAATGCTGCATCCAGGTAAATCTGTTCCCCTGTGTTTTCAATGTAAAAACACTGTTCTGCAGATGAAAGCGGTTAGACATAATTATGACATTGAAAAACATAACCAGTATCACTGTATTGTGTTATAAATCCTGTATATAACCTGTTTGCACATTCTTTTCTTGTACATTCCTGCTCATCTTAATTTTTATTAAGTCTACAGTATACTGTCCTGTGCATTAAAAAAAATCCATACCTATATTTATATATAATTTTCTTGTGTTTGTATTCTTTAATAATTGCACTGTCCATGGAGCGGACCTGACTTACATTTCACTGCTGGTCTTATTCTCTATAACCATGTATCGACAAATAAAAATCTGATCTATAAATCCTCAGACGGTAATATACTGGGAGGGAACCACTTTTCTCAGGCCTCTGGAAAAATCTGTTCCCTGTGTTTTCAGTGTAAAGTGTTCTGCAGATGAAAGCGGTTAGACATAATTATGACATTTTAAAAACACATCAGGAGCATCACTCTGAGTTACCTAAAATAATAAAAGAGAGACTAGTCATTGTGCAATATAGTTTATTTGTTATTATTTCGACAAGGCTCAAGTTGTTTAACAGAAACACACACACACTAACAACAACAATAACAATACAATGGAAATGGGCGTCTGAACAAAAGAATGCCCCTAACGAAGGAATTGAACTGTCTAATTGTAATGTATGGTGTTACACTTCATAAAACAGGAAAAAGTTAGAATTAGCAGGAAATCTGACTCTATGTTGCGATTGAACAGGACGTCATGTACATGAATACCTATTTAATTACAAATGATCTAAATAACATGGTGAAATGAACGTTGCTTGCAGAAAGACAGCAAAACCACCACAAGCTGACTTGCTTAGCCGGGGCGAAATCATGACGTCATGATTTTAGTACTGAAGTTTCAGGGTTGCCAGGATATTTTAAAAAGAAACACCCAATTGCTACTAAAAACTACCGCTGGAAAACCGCGGACTTGGCAACACTGCGAAGTTGCGCAGGCGCTGTGAGGGGGAAACAGGGAAACTGAATTCGCCGGAACATAGGTAACGTTAACGTAATAAGAAAATAAGGCCGAAATGTCCTTCCGCATCCAATGGTTTTGTTTCGTTATGATAAAAAATGATGTTCTGTTTAGAAAAAAACATGAATTATGTTTACTGTTGTGTGCTGCTGGGGATGTTTGTGTTCGGTTTAATTCAGCTGTTTACATCGACGGGGCTGCCTCGGCGTAAAGACAGAACGCGTGATAGTAATGTCGCTGTATTTATGTAACTAACGTTACAGCTCTAACTACACCTCGATGCAAACATGCGCTGTACGTTTACAGTGAGTGAGTGAATGAATGAGCCGGTGTTGTAGTTGCTCTTCCTTCAGTCACATTCATGTGTTAAGATCATCTTGTATTTGGAAATCAAGTGAATGTGAATAATTAATCTGAACTATTTTGCACTCACGGTGACGCTGATGTTCACTGCATGCTCACCTTACAGTGGAATATGGACCTTTGGTTTAGTTGTACGTGATTTATATTCTCACTGATTTATGAGCCGTGACAGAACATATCTCAACTTTACATAGCATTAGTTTTTAAAATGGCACCGTTTCCATTTACATTTAGTCATTTAGCAGACGCTTTTATCCAAAGCGACTTACAAATGAGGACAATAAAAGCAGTCAAAACTAACAAAAGAGCAACAATATATAAGTGCAAATGACAAGTCTCGGTTAGCCTAACGCAGTACACTATAAGTGATATATATATATATATATATATATATATATTACACACACACACAAAGAAAAACAAGAAAATAGAATAGAAAAAATAGAAAGCTAGTTTTTTTTATTAAAAAAAAAAGATAAATAGATAGATAAAATTAATTAGAATAGAGAGTGCTAGAGTTAGAGGGTCTAATAAAGGTGGAACAGATGTGTTTTTTGTGGTTTCTTGAAGATGGTTAAGGACTCCGCTGCTCAGATTGAGTTGGGCAGGTCATTCCACCAGGAGGGAACAGTTAATGTAAAAGTCTGTGAAAATGATTTTGTGCCTCTTTGAGATGGCACAATAATACGCCGTTCACTTGCAGAACGAAAGCTTCTAGAGGGCACATAACTCTGAAGTAATGAATTTAGGCAAATGGGTGCAGAGCCAGCGGTGTTTCCATTTTGACATTAATCAGAAGTGATCGCTTGAATGTGTGACAGTAATTCTAATAATAATAATAATAATAGTTGTAAATTAAAAACTACAAATAATGTGTAGGGCTCTTCCCATATTTTCTTTTAAGTTTTGAGTTGTATAGTTTATTTAGATAATTGCCTATATATTCAGTGTCATGACCATGTTATGTCAATTTTGCAATACAAATTGTAAAGAAATTGTTGTAGATAATTTATCACATTTTAAGAAGGCTCTATAATTTAGAACACAAGCAAATCATTCTTGTGTTTAACCCTGTAAATCCTGACATATGAAATAATAGTCTGGAAAATATTTAGTTTATTAAACCTGTAGACAAAACAAAAAAGGTGGAAACACCTCAGTTTTTTTCCAGAGGCCCAAACTGAGCAAAAATATGCAATTTGGTGGAGATTTTACTCATATGGCCAAAAAGTCAGATGAAATTCAAATATTGTGCAGTGCAGTTTGTAGAACTAATTGAATGGCAGGGTTCTGTATAAACAAATAAGGTTTAATATTGTAGCCTTTTATTTTTTGTAAAATCTGTTTTTGAGAGTGAGCTTATTCAAATCAACATGATTACATACTAATTTCTACACTGATTTACAGACTCCCCCTAGCTGGAGAGAGTGATATTCTGCTGTGAAGATGTCTGTGTCTTCGCTCTACCTCAAACAAGACAACATTGTGCGCTTCAAGAGGAGAAAAGCACGTTTCTCCTTCAGTGAAGTGCACATCCTGCTGGACGAAGTGCGGAAGAACCGTCACATTGTTGTGGGTGAGTTTTTCCTCCGTTTGACAAGCAAAACTTGACTGAGCAAGTTACCAATCTATAATAAACTGAGTTCAAAACCACCAGTAATTTTATTTGTCCCTATAAAACCAATAAACGTTAAAAGAAGATGTTCCAATACTTTTCTGTGTCTGTGCATAGGTAAGTTTAACGCCGGCGTTCCCTCTGACGTGAAGCGCAGGAAATGGGCTGAGATCACGGCACGTGTTAATGAGATTGGAGAGTGTGACAGAGAGATCATGGAGGTGATCAAGAAATGGTCTGATCTTAAGTGCGACACGAAACGTAAATTGGCTGCACTGCGGACGGGTCTTTTGGTGTCCCAGAGATTGGCACGGTCCAATATTGAACTGTCCCCAATGGAAGTCATTGTGGAATCCATCCTCGATCTGAACAAGAAACCGTGGGAAGCTACACAGCGGTCCAGATCTCGCAGTCAATGTGACGATCAAGAGGCTGTGTGTGAGGATGAGGAAGAGGAGGATGGAGGGTTTGTGGGAATGGGGTCGGTCAACAGTTCCCCGAGCAGAGGAATGGATGTGGGAGGAATGCCTGCTATTACAAGTGGATCTGGGGGTGCAAGTGAGGTGCAGTATGACAACTCCAAAACTGGAGGTAAACAAAATACTTAAGTTGGATCATATTAAGAATTTTCAATAGATTTAGCACTGCAGTGTGGATTTGTCCACATCAGCGATCTGTTACCAGTAAAAGTTCACTGTAAGAATTTTCAGTGTACTTTAAGTATTTGCATATTTCGCTCTGAGCTCAATAATGAACCATCAATCATGTTTTCAAAAGCTACACTACTGTTCTAAAGTTTGTTGTTTACTTATGCTCATCAAGACTGTATTTATCCACTCAAAAATACAGTAAAATCAGTAATATTATTATTACAATTTAAAGGAATTGTTTTCTGTTTTAATATTCAAAAATGTAATTTATTCCTGTGATAGCAAGGCAGAATTTTCAGCAGCATTCCTCCAGTCTTCAGTGTCACATGGTCCTTCAGAAATCATTCTAATATGCTGATTTGGTGCTAAAGAAACATTTCTAATTATCAATGTTGGAAAAAGTTATACTTTTGGAAACCATGATAGACTTTTTTCAGGATTCTTTGATGAATAGAAAGTTTCAAGAACAGCAATTATTTGAAATAGAAATCTTTTGTAACAGTGCCGTCCTTCCTACATTTTGGTCAATTTAATGCGTCTTTGCTTAATAAAATTATTCATTTCTTCCAAATAATAATCATATAATTTAAATAAAAAATAATTTCTGTAAAAAGCCTTTCTAATATTGCAAATCAATTTGTATATAAAGCAATAATTTCAGCCCATCTGTTCAGAACAAAAAATCTGACGTAAAAGGAAGTTGTAGCCCCTGGGGAATCCACAGTTGCTATTTTAATAAATGTGATGACTTTTTAAAGCGAGCAGACAAAACTCTGATGTTGGCAGATGCCTAATGTCTGAGAGTAACAATGTAATATCTGGGCGTTAAATGTAGCCAATCATTTTGATGACAGGCTTTATCTCCAGCATTTCTGACTTTTTAAAAAAAAATTTTAATGAATTTAGGCACATTCACTTTTTTGATGCACTTTTCTCGTAATAAGCCTGTGAAGTGTGGAAGCTTTATAAAAAGCTATAATATCTTTTGTGTGTATGGTGTTTTAGGGGTTGGGCCGATAGACGAGTGCATTGTCCATCCGCCGATGGCTTTCAGACATCAGATGTTGAGCCGCATTGTGACCCCCCCCCCGCACCTATACCCCCCGCAATTCGCCACAATCCCAATTCCGTGTCGGAAAGGAATTAAGTGTACTACATACGGCTGTGTCGTCTGCTAAAAAATGTTCAACGATATTATGTTCTGACAGAGTTGCGGGGCAGAGAGCGTGGGAATGGAGCGAGGCCGGTGGGGTAATTGCTAATGCACGACACCTGCGCCACTTGCCACAGTTTCATATCGTTCGGTATCGATAATTATTGACATTTTTTATAATCTTTTTTAAAACAGAGCAATATAATTTTTTTTTTATTTAACCACTGTATTTTTAAATGAACTGAGACAAACAACAAATATTTTTTTGTTTTAACAGTCAAAAACTAAATAAAAATTAAACAAATATCTAATTTCTAATGTTGTATGTGCAGATTAAATAGGTTAAACTTTTGTCTTGTTTCCCGAGGCCACAGGAGGGCGTAATGAGCAAAATAATGCAGCACATTAAATTGTCAACGCAAGGAAGTAACTGGCAATAAAAAAACGTGCATTACGTATAAATGAATATAAATAAAATATAATTTCGTAAATTGCATAAACAATTATGAACAAAACAGCATCACGTATTTATGCATTGCTTAATCCAAAGAGCCGAATCGCCCATCACAGAGATTGCCTTTAAAAACATATGAGACGCAGTGAAAAGGAATAAACCTCCACAAATTCATGACGTGTTTTCTAAAAGTTTAAACTATTTTACCTTTGCATGGTGAGACGCGAGTGCACCAGTCGTATTTGTCCGTTTAAAAAGTGCGCTGAATATGCGTTCTGTGTGAATGGCTTGGTTTCGGTTTTAAACTAATCAAGATCTTCCCCGCATTGAGCTTCTATATTTCTCTAGTATTTTGAATGAATAACGCAGCAACTGCGCGTCTCGTGGTCTAGACTAACAAAACATTAAACTACAACAACGTCACTTACATCATCATCACCGCATCTCGTGCTCCACTGATGACGCTCCCTGACGCACACCTAACATTGGATTGTACTATTTTTGCATTCAAATGCAAATGTTTATTTTAAGATTAATATTTCATTCTTTACTCACAATCTCCTCATTACAGGCAGGCACAACACTCATTTCAGCATGCTTTCGTGTTCGTGTGTGCTGTCAGCGTCACTCATAGCACGTGCCTATATCGTGCACTATATCAAACATTTTTTTATATCGTTATCGAAGAAGGTGTACCGTCGATAAATATCAATACCGTTTTATCGCCCAAACTTAGTACTACAGAACCCCTAAAGGGAATAAATAGCCTACGAGATGGGGGGATAAAAAATGAAAAATATTTCAATACTTTCTCTCGCAATTATATCGTTGGGTAATTATACTGTATATAAATTGCGGGCATCAGGGAGCTGCTACTGATATGCAGGGCATTGAAACCGCTTTCGAATGCGTGCTTTCATTTTACTTTCACTTTCGAGATTCGCGATTACACGGACTCTATACTACAGAGCGGCAGTACCTACCACACATTTTACAAGATTCGATATTTGTCAGTGGTGCTCAGGATCTGCAAATCATTCGCCATTGTCCTATCAGTCATCTCTCCTTACTCTGTGTATGTGGTAAGTGAACTTTCAGGTACTGTAATGTAACAGTCTACCGCTAGCAAGCGGCAAACCATGTCCCTTTAGTGGCTCCGTAGAACGTGTTATTTGTTTTCCGTGCCTTTCTGCATGCGGATTCACGCTTCGGGCACACCACCCAACCCCGCCCCCGATGTCATCGTCCATCACGATGTTTCACTGTAGACATCGTCCGATGCCAATATGGTAGACATCGCCCAACCCTAGTTTGTGTATCAAAAACAATTGATCATATGATGTATAACTTAAAAAAAAAAAAAAAAAACTGTTTACTTGCTTGATCACAGATCCCGAATCCCACTTAGACTCAGATGAGGACAACCATGACCTCTTCCCAACATCCTCTATGGCATCTGTCACTAACTCGTACTCTGAGGAGGATGGAATTGCAACTAGAGGCAGTACTGGACACGTTTCCTCCACAGCCACCACTTCTACTAAAAGACCCTCGTCTTTCTCAGGGGTGGAGCCAGACAGTTCACGTGAGCAGTTAGTGCACAGTGCAAGCCTTAGCGTGCAAGAGCAGCACACCACCAACACTCTTCTTGCTACAGTCTCCCGTTCACTTGAGCTCCTTGCGGAGTCAGTGCAGCAGCTAGCAGAGACGCAACAGGAGTTTGCACGAGAATCACTGCAGCTACAGAGGGACACTGTGCAAGTGTTGCGAGATTTTGCCTCCGGCACGCTAACAATACTGCATGAAAAGGTCAACGGCAAACCGGCATTGTGAAATTTGTGTTTATTAATCAAATGACAACCAACAAGCAACACAGTGTGTGACACATTGTTGATACGATACTGCAGCCAGGCTGCAAATATTGTGTGATATAGACAGACACAACTTCTCACTGTAACCTTTGCTGACCATCACAAGGTTCAGTGTCAGGATGTCAAAATACTGTGATTAAGTGCAAAGGCGACTATTTAAGAATATGCTTTTGTAAAAAATGCAAAGATGTTAACATTTGTACCTACTCTCTGTTTATCAATATAGTTTATCAATTTTTGTTTTTAGTGAATGGCAAACAATAGGGAGACCACAAAGGGATTTTGTTTGTGCCATCTTCCACAACAAAATATTACTTTTTTCTTCACTCACCACATTATCACATAGGGGTTGTTGAGATTAACCTGCTGTGGGGTGATTCACGGGACCTACTTTTAAAAATTGACTCTGATTTATGAATTTGATTTAACATCTGTCGACTCGTTAAAGGGATAGTTCACCCCAAAAATGAAAATTCTGTCATCATTTTCTCACCCTCATGTTGTTCCACGCCTGTATGACTTACTTTCTTCTGCGGAACACAAACGAAGATATTTTGAAGAATGTTGGTATGAATGAATGTTCCCCTGATATTTCTGATGACATACAAGTCATTGCTTAAAAATCCTGTAATCGGTCATGACCTGTAGGTTGTGGTGTATTTGTAGCAAGTTTATCATCTGAATGCTGCTGTAAGGAGTGTTTTATTTACTCAAACACGTTTTATATTTATTACAACTTTGTAAGAGATGATGTTTCTGTGATATTTGATGTTATTAACTTTGACAGACAGGAAACGGTATATATGCACTATATGCAGTCACATAATTAATGGTAAGGACAACTGAAACTTCTTGAAGACCAATATACAGTGTAAAATAAGGTTTGAGACATCTGGATCTGATTAAAATTGGTCTCATAATTTGTCTAGTAGGACAGTCTTTTCCAGTGGAAATTTATAAATGTATTATTTTCTTATGCTTGTGTACATTGATTTAGGAAAGTAGGACAAATGTACATCTTCAGGAACTAAATTTCGTATGTCAAGATTTTAATGTTATTATTTTGTCACTAGAGGGCAATGTGTCTTTTAATTTACACACAAAATGGTCCTCTTGATTATTTTTCTGCACGTGTTTCTTCAAAGTCATTGGGTTTTCCAGCAGGAGTTTTGTGTGCGTGTGTATGTTTGGTTTCTCAATGAAAACCGCTCCGTAAATGAGCCAGATATTTCAATAAATTTTAGTTGAAAGTTTAAATTAAAAGTTTAGTGTGTATTTTATGTTCCTTTTTCGCTTTTTCGTGTCTATACTTGTATTGAAATATTGACGAGGACGCCAAGAAGTGATTAGAACTCGAGCATTGTTCTCTGGCCTCCAGGGATGAAGAGCTCTGCTTAAACAGCTGCTAGTTTGTGTGTGTGTGTGTGTGTGTGTGCTGATGTAGGGCTGTGGTTGAGAATGCTTTGTGTCTGTGTGTGTGAGAGAGAGATGGCAGCTGGTAGCCCTATTGTGTGGTTAGGGACCTCTGCTTAAAAAAAGTACTGTATTGTGTTTGTCTGCAGATTGTGAATATGTCTGTATAATATATCAGTGATTTATCATATAGGCTATCTACACTGGACGGCACACTGAATACACAATAATAGTTTTTTTTCCCCTTTAGTTTAGGCTGCAATAAACTACCTTTTTTTTACATTTATAGTTCTTTGAAAACAAGTTTGTTTTTCTTGCTATTGTTGTAAATGATTAAGCAGATAAATAAGATAGGTAACTTGTTTACCTGTTCAAGTTTGTAACTTTAAACTTTCAGGTCCATGTTAAAGCTGGTCTTGATTTTAAGAAACATTTTATGTTTAAGGATATGTATAAAACAATTTTCCAACTTTTTGTGGTTTTGTGTATGTATAATAAGAGATTTTGTTAAAGAAGTATATTCAGCATGGACACAATTGCTCAAAAGTGAAAGTAAAGACATTCATATTGTTACAAAATATTTGTTTTTCAAATCAATGATGTTCTTTTGAACTTCTGTTAATCCAAGAATCATGAAAAAATTGTCATGTTTCCACAAAAAATAAGCAGCACAATCTGCATATTAGAATGATTTCTGAAGTTAGAAAACAGTTATTTTAAATTGTTATATTTCACAGTATAACAGTTTTTACTGTGTTTTTGACCAAATAACTGCAGCCTTGAAGAGCATAAGAGACTTTTTTCAATTACATTAAAAACTCTTGCTGACCCCAAACATTAGTGTATGTGTGTTTCAACGTAGTTTCTCTGTCAAACCTGCCACACATCAGCTGCCATCTGGAACAAAAGAGGCGGAGTGTGGAGCAACAGCGGATAGATTTATCGATCCTTCTTTTCTTCCAGTACAACTTTGTCCTTCCTCCCCTTCTTCTGTTGGTCTGCTGACCTCTTCACCTATTCTTCTCTCTTTCACCCCTGCTGATGTTCCTGCCCTCTCTTTTATCCTACATCTGTCACCCTGGGTTCTCTAATAACCCAACGCTACCTCTGCTGTGAGGCCCTCTTTTCCTCCTCAGAGGTTCAGAGCTTCATGGTGGGGCCCATGTCATTCCAGTCTATTCAGCTGCATGAGCCAGTCGTGTGGCTGTGTAGTTGCGGTGTGTTCAGTGCACCTGTTCTAACGCATTAATATTAATGTTTTTCACTTTCACCTACTAGGTTCATGTGTTTTTGTTGCTATGTTGAGAGTTTTTTTTATCTGAATGAGATGTCCACACTTTGGGGACAAAAAATCTCCAAGTAAAAAATAAATATTTATATCTATTTATTATTCTATGCCTCATACATAATATTTAATATAGTAAATCATGTATTTTTTTCTGTCTTTTTAGATTTTTTTTTTTTAGAATTTGTTTTTCATAGATGCAGATGCCCAGATTCAAATACAAATCCCCCATGACCACTCACACTGACCTCAAGAACACTGCTCTGTCTTAATGTGTTTTCAGCAGTGTGCTTGTCTGAGTATACGAGATCTGTTTCTGTGAGATTATTCCTGTCATTTTTACTTGAACATAGCAGCTGCACATACATAGACATCCACAGCAGCTCCAATACTTACATACATTTCATCGGGCAAAGGTCGCTTCCCTCGAGGCAAGCAGATTTTGTACATGTGTATATATGCGCGTGTGTGTGTGTGTGTGTGACAGGACTGGTCTGTTGTCCCAAAGGGCTCAAGGCCCAACAGATGCTGTTAGAGTGTATCCTCAGGATGTGGTCTGGCGTGGGTCACTAATGTATGCAGATGAACTATGTGTGTGTCTGGTGTGTGTGTGTGTGTGCGCGTTTTCTTGATTTACGAGGACACAAATTTGTGTAATGACATGGGTATGACATAGGTATTAAAACGAAAAGGTGATTTATGAGGACATTTTGAGTGTCCCCATATTTCAAAAGGCTTATAAATAATTCAGAATTAGTTTTTTTTTTAAATCTAAAAATGCAGAAAGTTTGACTGAAACTTACTATATACTATAGTGTAAGTTTTGTACAGTAATACTTACTGTATACTATATACAAACCCATTACGGCTAGGGGGAAGTGTGGTGTGTGTGTTGTTGTCTATGGGAGCATGACACCAGGGCGAGCAGATGTCATGACGTGTGTGGAAATCCTGGGTCGGGTGTCATCTAAAGGCTCGAAAGAGGATATGGCAATGTGAGTGAATGTGTGAAGTTGTATGTGTGTATAGTCGGATATCTCAAGTCTGAAGATTGTGAATGGACATCACTCTCTTTATGTGAATGAATGTGCAAGTTTGTTTTGATTATGAACAGGTTTTCAGTCATATTTTTAAATCTTTAATGCCTCATCTTAAGATGGACACGATGGTGTTTGAGGTATTGGACAGAGTGACTAAAAATGAGGAAGTCTATTTGTATTGCCAGCATGTGCCTTTTTGCAGGACTGCACATTTGTGAGATTTGAGGTGTCTGGATGTGGGTTCATAAATATGGATATATGCATGTGGAGTGAAGGGTGTTCTGGGGTTCCCATGCTCCTGCCATGCTTTTGTCCCACCTCAAGGGACCACCATCCCCCAACACCCACATTACAAGACACAGATCAGTCATTGCCCATCTGCGCCACACTGACAATGAGTCAACACACACACGCATGCAATAATTGAATGCAAGCACATACAAACACAAACACACAACCATTCTCATACTAAGATAATGAGATTAACAGATGCCTTATGATTAGATTAGGAATGGGAATTATTGTGTAATATTATTAAAATGCATGCACTTTAGGATCTTCTGATTTTGATTAATCATTGGTTCTTGAGACATGGGACAAAACCCACAATGATAACAGAGTAACATTTCCATGCTGAAAATAATCAGAAATGATCACTAAAATGTTCTTCACACAAATTTACCATTTCATTGGATTTCTCATTATTTTATCAAAATAATGGCATTATCACTAACTATCCCTAAAACCACCTGTCCTCTGATTATAAACTCTAAAAACACAGAAAAATATTCAACTTAAGAGAAACAAAAACACAAAATTCCCTTTTTCCATAATTCACCTGCTACAAGTGGAGTAAAGTGACACAGACTGCATTAAAGGGATAATTCTATCATCATTTATTCAGCCTGATGTCAGTGTAAACCTGTACAGCTTTTTTTCTTCTGCTAAACACAAAATAAAATATTTTAAAAAGTGCTGGTAACCAAGCAGTTTTGATGACCATTGACTTCCATTGTATGGACAAAAATACTGAGGCATTTCTCAAAATATCTTCTTTCATGTTTAACAGAAAAAAGAAAGTCATACAGTTAAATTATTAGAGTTTTATTTTTATTTTTTTGAGGAGGATGGTGTTGTCTCTTTAAGAAACATCAATTGTCTCTACAAAGACAGTTGGAATAGTGTCTGTAAGCTGTAACAGTTAAAAAAAAACAGTTTTCTGAAGTAAGTGTTTCCTATTGACTTGTTTACCATCTTCAGCTAAACCCAGTCTATGAGCTAAACACCTTTGAAATTGTAATTCTCTCTTTGGATAAGTGCTTCCCTTTCTCTCGTCTGTGCAGATGTCAGGGGTCTCCTACCAGGCTTTAGCCCAGACCATGTGTCAGTTGCTTTTAACTCAACCTTAACTTGCAAAGCTTTCATTTAAGGATTAAACAATCTTGCATGCCATAGTTACAACTGCTTCTGTTTCAGTTCTATCTGATTTTAGTTGTTTTACTTTTATAGCTGCACATTATGTGGATAGGATAGGTGAACCTGAGATTTACTTGTTGACTACACAGGACTTTTATCATAAAGAGTATTTGCTCATGGACAACAGCTTGAGGTTAAAGTCTACATTTAATTCAGGGCATCATTACAGGTGCATCTCAATAAATTAGAATGTCGTGGAAAAGTCATTTATTTCAGTAATTCAACTCAAATTGTGAAACTCGTGTATTAAATAAATTCAATGCACAGACTGAAGTAGTTTAAGTCTTTGGTTCTTTTAATTGTGATGATTATGGCTCACATTTAACAAAAACCCACCAATTCACTATCTCAACAAATTAGAATATGGTGACATGCCAATCAGCTAATCAACTCAAAACACCTGCAAAGGTTTCCTGAGCCTTCAAAATGGTCTCTCAGTTTGGTTCACTAGGCTACACAATCATGGGGAAGACTGCTGATCTGACAGTTGTCCAGAAGACAATCATTGACACCCTTCACAAGGAGGGTAAGCCACAAACATTCATTGCCAAAGAAGCTGGCTGTCCACAGAGTGCTGTATCCAAGCATGTTAACAGAACGTTGAGTGGAAGGAAAAAGTGTGGAACAAAAAGATGCACAACCAACCGAGAGAACCGCCTTATGAGGATTTTCAAGCAAATTTGATTCAAGAATTTGAGTGAACTTCACGAGAAATGGACTGAGGCTGGGGTCAAGGCATCAAGAGCCACCACACACAGACGTGTCAAGGAATTTGGCTACAGTTGTCGTATTCCTCTTGTTAAGCCACTCCTGAACCACAGACAACGTCAGAGGCATCTTACCTGGGCTAAGGAAAAGAAGAACTGGACTGTTGCCCAGTGGTTAAGTTTCCACAGTCTGTGATGATTTGGGGTGCAATGTCATCTGCTGGTGTTGGTCCATTGTGTTTTTTGAAAACCAACGTCACTGCACCCGTTTACCAAGAAATTTTGGAGCACTTCATGCTTCCTTCTGCGGACAAGCTTTATGGAGATGCTGATTTCATGTTCCAGCAGGACTTGGCACCAAAAGGTGGTTAAATGACATGGGTTTGTGGTGTCAGACTCACAAACTCACCACCTGAACTCCCATAGATAATCTATGGGGTGGGGTATTGTCAAGAAGAAAATGATAAACCAAGATACCAAAAAATGCATAGCTGAAGCCACTGTCAAAGAAACCTGGGCTTCCATACCACCTCAGCAGTAGTGATGGGAAGTTTGGATCATTTTACCGACTCTGACCTTTGAATCTCATTCAGCAAAATGAACGAATCTTTTTTTGTGTCATTTTGTTCATTTTAGCAAAATATTAAAATGTTATGTGTTACTTCCCTAATACGTCTACTACTTACGCAAACTTTGATCACACTACAAACAATACAAAACTGCTATAAGAAACAGAAAAGATTAATTCATTGTTTACCTGGGTCTTCAGTCTAGGATTAGCTCACCTCACCTCTTATCTGAAGACTTCGGATTTGGGCTTATGGGGCTGTCACGTGAAGAATGAACGACTCAAACCCGAAGACTCCAGAGATAACTAATCAATTCTCTTTCCGGCTCAGACAGCATTGGTTAAACGTATGGGGCTTCACGTTATGAATTGACCCGCTTCAACCAGACGACGCGAGAGATGAACTAATCAATTCTCTTCCGGCTCAGACTGCATTGGTTAAAGCTTATGGGGCTGTCACGTGATGAACAAACGACTCGGAAAAACCCGAAGACTCGAACCAGGTGAACTACTTGACTAATTCCAGTACAGAACCTATAGGATGTTGCGCATGCGCGACTGAATGAATCACTCCCCGAGACGACTCGTTCTTCCCGAGTCACATTAAAGATTCGTTCAAAATTAACGAATCGTTCAAAGACGACCCAACACTACTCGGCAGTGCCACAAACTGATCACCTCCATGCCACGCCGAATTGAGGCAGTAATTAAAGCAAAAGGAGCCCCTACCAAGTATTGAGTACCTGTACAATAAATTAACATACTTTCCAGAAGGCCAACAATTCACAAAACATTTTTTTTTAAATTGGTCTTATGAAGTATTCTAATTTGTTGAGATAGTGAATTGGTGGGTTTTTGTTAAATGTGAGCCAAAATCATTACAATTAAAAAAACCAAAGACTTAAACTACTTCAGTCTATTTGCATTGAATTTATTTAATACACGAGTTTCACAATTTGAGTTGAATTACTGAAATAAATGAACTTTTCCATGACATTCTAATTTATTGAGATGCACCTGTAAACTAAAGACCTTTATAATGAAAACTTTTGTTGTATCAGGAGCAAAACATCATTGGCAGTTGGCACAATGACTGTATTAATATTGATCTCAAACTTGCATGCTTGTTGTTTTCCTCTCCTGGTCATCTGCCCTCTCACCCACATGACAACAAGGTTAATCTCTACCAATACATCTGATACAACACAGTGTGAGGCATAAAATGGCTTTTTGTCCCTAGCATCAAATGTATCAAGCATAGAATCATATCAGTAGAATAAATAGAATAAAGTGATTTTGTTTGCTTACAGTGTTAGGGTCTGTTTCCTGACTGACTGTCTCCACACACTTTCTAGATTCATTGTATCTGTGGTCTTTGATACATTATATATGGTGTCTTTTAAAAGACATTATAAGTGATGCATTTTGACTTAATGAAAGGGTTCTAAGGCACGCGTCACTCATTACCATAACAACAGCAGAGCTCTCGCGAGCGTGCCCGACCACACACACACACACATTGTGACACACACAGCGTCACAATGCTCTACTTTTGAATAGATATATACAGTATATATAGGCTACATAGGCCTATATGTAAGAAAATACTTGTTAGAATATATCCCGCTCTCTGCCAGAATATTTCTGTGAGTTTGCCTCTCTGTGCTCTCACTCCCTCCTTTTTCTACCGGTCCCCGTGATTTTGCCAAGTAACACATGTTCTTGGATCAACATCTTTTGTTGATCCTGGATCAACATTACTGTCCAAAAATATAGACTAAACCCAATCTTAGGGGCTTCCTACCCCTAAACCTAACCTTGCCCATAATTTATTCCAATCAGTGTGAAATGATAGCTGATTACCAAGGGTGTAGAAGCACCTAATCCTGATCGTAAGCCTAAAACAAATATTTCCTGAAAAGTTATTCCTCAATTCTGATTGGTTAGTTGGAATGTTGTTCCAGGATCAACAAGGATGTTGATCCAGGAACATGTTGTACTTGGTGAAATCACCATCACCTTTTCTACCCTCCCTTGTGTTCTCTCTCTCTACTCTCTGTAGTCTTACCTCTCTCTATCTCACCTGTATACACTCATATGTATGCATATTTCTTCTTCGGTTCAAATGGTGAGATGATGGTGGGGGCCTTCTCAGACCCAGGTTATTGAGTTCGGTCTGTCCTTTGCTCAGAGTTGAGGTATCATTCTGCCAGATGTTCTCCTAATATGTCCAGAACTTCCTGCCCATCCCATTTTATATAACGCACAGATGTAATGCATATCCTATTGGGTCTAGAGGTGGCAGGAAGTAAAACCCTTTGTTTGCCAAATGTATTCCTTGTACATTCCTATAGCTATGATGTAGTGTATAATTCTTATTGGATAAACCACTACACCACCCCTTACAATGTATCTATATAATCTACTGATGTAACAATAAACTTTGAAGATGTTTGTGGACAGAGACTCCTTGTTCATGACTCTTCCCATGGAATCCATGCATTCATGGGTGGTGGAAACTGAGAATACTTTGGGGGCGACGATATATTTTTATTTTGAACAATACTATTAAAAAACACAAATAAAAAATAAGCGGAATGGCTGCAGCCGGCTGCAACAGATGCCGGTTGGGTGAATTCGGGCGGTTTGTCGCGGACAATAAGTGACCATGTGCCGCCTGTTAACATACAGCTGTTGGAGTTGACCCACACAAAAGCGTCATCATGATATTTCCCCACCCATCCTCCGGAGCAGCCTGAGCGTCTCTGCATAGGCTACAACAAAAGACACACACACACACACACACATGTGCCTGCAGACACAAAGAACATGTCAAATAAAAACGTATGGCCTCCCCCTGCCCGCACGCGCCAGAGCGACCACACAGTCCAAGGTTTATGGGAGTGTGTGTGTTTAGGGGACAGAGGAAATAATTAAAAACAGAAACGTGCGCTCGATAAAAGTAGCCTATAGTACTATACCACTCAGGAACCATAAAGTGAAAACATAAACATGAAAATATTTTTTTGAATAATAAAAACATAATTTTATAAACCATACATATTATAATGGTTATTTTATTGTTAATATAAAAATGAATAATAAAAATAAATGTTCAATGTCAAAACATCTCTCTAAATCTTTGCAGAGATTTATACGGTCCTGTTTTATTTTCAAACAAACTTCACATACTTCCTTTATTTAGGATCATACATAGCCTAACTGTACAATTACAAAACCGTGCTTGCATTCTGAAGGATATGTAAGGTGATGTAAAGGAACAATGTAAGTAGCATACCTATTTGATTTACTTTTATTTCTAGCAACCATATTGCACCTGCTGGGAATATTTTCCATAGAGGCTTGATGAAGACGACTTAAGTTAACAAAACAAATCTAAAACACTACAGATCGTCTACGTATATATTCTTCTATGCATATATTTAAGTGCATATATTCAAGGCGTAGGCCTACGATTATCGAACTAATTCTAAAATATTCGACATAAGTGTAAAACTTGCTGTTTGCTATTTGTAATATCTCACAAAATAAAGAAAGCTTCATCAGGTTTTCATACTTGCGGATCCTATGCCCATCTGCTCTGTCTGTATCACTGTGATTAAAATTCCCTGGTTTGATACAGACAGCACAGCAGTGTGGCTAACTTCAGCATTAACTCCATCAACACCACTGACACAAGCAGCAGATCAGTTTAATCAGACCAATATTACGCCACATGTCCCCCCTCTGACGTCACGTGCAGGGGGGCAAGACGTATATAACCGCGTGCATTCATCAAGACATTCATTGAAGACCAACCGCACTCGCTGAAGAACGATGAGGACGAGTGAACGTTTCCTCTGAAGACACGCGTCCAGCTAACGTCCAGTTAGTGGATCTGCCGAGGTTTTCGTACAAGGACATCTAGCTGTTTTTTTCTTGATCTCCAAACACATTGAAGCTCGGGAAGTAACGGATGAAGATACTGTGTGTTATTGTAATAAAGTTTAGGATTAACTGAGCGAGATGGCGCATCTGTCTTTGTACTGCTTGCTGTCCGTGTCGCTTTTGCAGTTGGTAAGGAGCCAGTTCAAGGCTTAGGCTATACTTCACTCATATTTTCACTTTCTCTTTAATGTGAGTTTAGAGTATAGATATTAGTCTCCTGCGTAGTGTGTTGTTTATTATTTCCAAAAGATTAAGAAATCGCATACGGTTCCTCTGTTCTTGAACAGGTGGCTTCATCGGGTGTATTTGAATTGAAAGTTCACTCGTTCAGCACGACTCGTCGCTTCTGCAGGAGGACGCGAGACTGCAACATCTTTTTCAGGATTTGTCTCAAACATTCGGAAGACGTTATCTCCGCTGAACCTCCGTGCACCTTCGGAACCGGTCAGACAAATGTCCTGCGAGCGGACCAGAGCTCTATAGCCAACAGCGCAGCCATCCGGGTGCCTTTCCACTTCAAGTGGCCGGTAAAGTTCATTACACACTAGATGAAGTTCAGCTAACAATTTCATTTAGTAAGATGGTCTGATTAAATGACTAATAAGACAACCATTTTTGCATTACTGCTTATTAATTCAGGTGCCAGTAAGTTTTAACTAAAACTATCCATATAAAAGACCGTAAACAAGACCATGCAGCAGTCTGGAGTTGTCAGTTCTTAAGAAATATAAGTGAAAGTCAATGGAAGACAATGGAGAATGTTTTCTTCTGTTCGAGCAAAACATATGTGAAGTTTCTAACATCTGGAATAAAATCATGTTCTTTTCAGGGGACATTTTCTCTTATTATTGAGGCATGGAATGCAGAGTCTCCCAAAGAGCATCATGACTACACAGGTGGGCTACATAGTCTGATGGAAAGCAAAGACAGACATTTTGACATAAGATTTTTTTTTTAATTAATATATTCAGTTACTACTTCAAGCTTACATTTCTTTCATTTTCCACAACAGAGAATCAGAACAACCTGATCAGTCGTTTAGCAACACGAAGGCGATTGGCGATTGGAGAAGACTGGTCTCAGGATGTTCATTTTGGCGATCAGAGCGAGCTCCGTTACTCATATCATGTTTTCTGTGATGAATTTTACTTTGGCGAGGCATGTTCGGATTACTGTCGTCCCCGTGACGACACGCTGGGACACTACACCTGCGATGAGAACGGGAACAGGGAATGCCTGGAGGGATGGCAGGGAGACTATTGCTCTGACCGTGAGTACCACCTATGTGTCCTTATGGGGTAGTATGTGACTCTGGGACTCTGAAAAGAAGCACTCCCACTCCCTCTCCTGATCACTCTGTATTTATGTGTGATTGTGGTTTGTGTGTGTTGGAACCTGAGCAGCAGCAATACATCCCCTTATCTCTCAAATCTTTGTGTGCATGTGTGTCTGATGGAAGCTGAGCTGCTCCACTGGAGCTTCTACACATCTTTTGTTCAGCCGAACAAAGAAAACCTACAGATACATACTAGAGGGTCATTCTGTGTGTGTGTGTGTGTGTGTGTGTGCACGCTTGCCACAACTCAAAATACAAAAGAGTGCATTACCTCTGTCAGCTCACCAGCTGCTGGGCCCAACACTTAACACACCCATTTATCTGCCCTCTCTGGGGGGTGTGGTGTGTGGTGTGCGTAACCCCCCTTTCTGTCTCCTCCCACAGCCATCTGCTCTTCGGACTGCAGTGAGCGGCACGGTTACTGCGAGTCACCTGGTGAGTGTAAGTGTCGTCTGGGATGGCAGGGGCCATCCTGCAGCGAGTGTGTGCATTACCCGGGATGCCTGCATGGGACCTGCTCGCAGCCATGGCAGTGTGTGTGTAAGGAGGGCTGGGGAGGCCTCTTCTGTAACCAGGACCTCAACTACTGCACTAACCACAAACCCTGTGCTAATGGCGCCACCTGCACCAACACCGGGCAGGGCAGCTACACTTGCACCTGCCGACCAGGATATGGGGGCACAAACTGTGAGCTAGAGATTAACGAGTGTGACTGCAACCCCTGCAAGAATGGCGGCAGTTGCAACGTAAGTCTATGCACATGATAGTAATAATAACTATTTTATATAAAGCAATTTAGATTATTTGAAATGCGCACCCACACACACACACACACACATATACTATATATATATATATATATAAACTTATACATACAACTGTAATTTAACAAATGTATATTTAACAATTAGAATCCCACTTTCGTGATGGCTACACGTCACGGGTAACACATTTGCATAATGCCCGCCTTTGTTCTATGTTGGCCGGCTGCAAATGACTTGACCCTCCCACAAACACTGTTGCTTGTTGTCGAGAAGATGCTGTACGCGGTAGACCAAACACAATAGACTGGGCCATCTGACCAATCAGAGCAGAGTAGGCTGACAGGAAGGAGGGGTTTAGAGAGACTGAATCTCAGAACTGCTTCGAACTAATTGGTTTTGAGCCTCATTGAGAAATTCGTTGAAATTAAATGTATATTATGAGAAAACGAAAGCATTTTTTGACCTTGCATGCATGTAAGCCTATTGTAGGAGACTCCCAAAACAATATTAGGAACATTAAAAATGGCATTATAGGGGCATTTTAATGCATTATATAAAAAATAAAAAAATGATGAAAAAATTAAATAAATACTTTTTTTTTTTTTTCAATTTATGTGTCATGATTTAGGTTAAGTAAATATGATCAGATGTGCTTTATGTGCACAGTGGATTTTGAAGATCAAAAATTATTTGAGACCTGAATTATGTTTACACCTTGTTAATATGTATATTCTCTTCCCCTGCAGGATTTGGAGAACGATTACTCCTGTACATGTCCTCAGGGATTCTATGGGAAGAACTGTGAGATCATTGCGATGACGTGTGCGGATGACCCCTGCTTTAATGGAGGGACATGTGAGGAAAAAATAACTGGTGGCTATGTCTGCCGCTGCCCCCCAGCCTTTACCGGATCCAACTGTGAGAAGAGACTGGACCGTTGCAGCCACAAACCTTGTGCCAATGGTAAGTGTTTGTGCTGATTGAGGACAATGCATCAACAAAACGTATTTTACTTAAAGGGGTAGCTCACCCTAAGGTAAAAAATTCTGTCATTTACTGACCCTCATGTTGGGTTTTATTATTTTGTGGAACACAAAAGGAGAAGTTTTGAGGAATGCTCACACTGTTCATACAATGAAAGTGGTTGACAACCACAGCCACTTGAGCTCCAAAAAGGACAAAAGAAAAATCATTAAAGTTGCACTTAGTCTTCTAAAGTCATACAAGGTAGATCAGCAATCAGCTATTTAAGTTCACTAAAAAATCTAGCTTGACAGCTGTGGTCACCATTCACTTTGATTCTATGAAAAGAGCAGCTTAAACTTTCCACTAAGTGGTTTCAGTTCTAAACATTTTTTATGCAACCAAACACATACACATGTGCTACTATTATAGTATCTGTTACAGTTCCTCTCTACTATACCTACTCATATGTAACCTCTTCTTTCTTCGGTTGTAGGCGGTGAGTGTGTGGATCTGGGCGCTAGTGCTTTGTGCCGCTGTCGCCCTGGTTTCACTGGCTCTCGCTGTGAGATGAACATCGACGACTGTGCCCGATATCCATGTCAAAATGCCGGAACCTGCCAAGACGGCATTAACGACTACACTTGCACCTGTACGCTAGGTTTCACCGGTAAAAACTGCAGCCTACGAGCAGACGCTTGTCTCACAAACTCATGCCTCCACGGAGGAACGTGCTACACACACTTCTCTGAGCCAGTGTGTCAGTGTGTGCCTGGGTTCATGGGTCCAAACTGTGAGTTTCCTGTGCAGGGAAGTATGGAGCTGATGGCCCCCCGGGTTGGTCGGACCTCATCTTCAGCAGTGGCGGTGTCATGTGTGTTAGGTGTGATGGCCTTGTTTTTGGGAATGTGTGTGGGACTGGTGGTGATCAGGAGGAGAAGGCATAGACTGCGTAGACAGCAGCTGTGTGAGTCTGTGTTTAATGATTTGGAGACGGTGAATAATTTAGACAGGCAGCACTATCCCTATGACAGAGACTTCAGTCAGGTGAAACCCTGCAACACTGAGGGCAGAATCTCTTTGGCGGCTTCTCACACGCTGCCTGCTGAGCAGGACTTCCTGTGGAGTGCTGGAGGAGGACTTAGATAAGACAACACACACTTGTACACTCATACACTCAGTGTAGACACAAATGTAGACAAGTGAGCATATACACAGACACACAAACTCACATGCAGGGATAAGAATTTGGATGTAGCACTTGCTTTTGTCTTAATTATTATGAATGAATGGATGAATGAATTAAGAATGTAATGACTGAATAAGGGATTGGACCTTTGCCATCTGTATAGGTGGAAGACTCTGTAAACCAAAAACCAAAAGAAATAAACAAGCACATCATTGTGTGCTGGGCTTTGTGAATCTGTGTTTCCATATGAAGACAGACACAAGCCCTGAAAGCTGAAACAGACTTAGGGTGCAGAACTCTATATGCAGAGAACTGATATCTTTATACAAAGATAAAGAAGTGAAAATAACTCTATACAAAGAGAACTAAGTAAGGAAATACCTCTATTGAAAGAGAAGTAGGTAAATTAAACTGAAGAGCATAAGGATTAGGTCTTCTCTAGTCAAACTCTGGGCTCTGTATAAGACTTTTCTCTCATAAGGATGAGACTATCACCTTTGCTTATTTGCCAGGATGTTGCCAGCAACAGGTGTTTTAATAATAATAATAAACATATATATATATATAAATAAAATTGCGTAGAGAAAGGAAGCAAGCAACAGTCAGGTATATGATTGAAGTTGAACTATGTTCTTTAGACCAAATGGTAAGATTTTGCTCCAGTTTTGTATTGCGTATTAAGCAGTGTGTTTTCTTCCTCGACTGGTATGGGGAAATCAGATTTTCTTCAATGGGGTTTATGTCTAATGAATGTTTATTTCTTTTACCAGATGTTTCCTATTAATTGAATCCTAAGTTTATGCCTAAGTTTCTATTTTGCATTTTTGTACTTTTGCTTTCAATCATAGTCTTGTCTTTGTAAAGAATTTGTTAATTTATTTTGTATGTGTTTGTTACTTTAATGAAAGAAATAAATTATATGAGAAACACTTCATTCTTTCAACTCTGTTCTTTTACGGTGTTTGATTAATAGCACACCATTTAGTTTTTCATCAACATTTTTTTCTCTTACGTCATTTTAATGTATCTTATAACAATTAAAATGGCAGAATGGATTAATGAAAAACTTTTTCTCTATCCACGAACATCTGACGTTGTACCTCTAATCAAGTTGAGTGCGCGACTGCGCGTCACTCAGCGGTCAGCTTCATCTGTCCGCGCGCTCCTCCGCGCGCTCATTCTCAGACAAGCACGGGCACATGTAACATGGCTGAGGAGATACATACCGGTCATTCCCCGGATTTAGACAACTCTCGAGAGCACGGGATCAACTTGCATACGCGGCAATCACGCGTTACGGTAAAATACAACCGCAAACAGCTTCAGAAAAGGTTGGACGTGGAGAGATGGATCGACGAAGGGTTGGACAAGATGTACGAGGGCAAGGTGAGTGTCCTCGCGCATCCTCGCAGGTGCCGTATTAACACTGGAATCTACAGGTTGATTACATTAATAATAATAAAGCCTTTTTTTGATGGTGAAATGAGCGATAGCGCCCTGTCGATGCATTTCCAAATGCTGTGTCATACGTTATTTGGAAATGTTTGACTGCTGAAATGTGCAACAGTTCCTTCTCTAAGAAGTTGACCACATACGTTTATACATATAACTCTCAAAATCAGGCTCAAATATGCATATTCACCTACTTTTCTCTTTAATAAACTCATTTTGTTAACAGGTGTTAATTTCTAAATAGTTGAATATAATTATCTTGTTTTGTTTTAAAGTCCATGAACATGTATGCGTGGATCAGTCTTTGGTTTAAAAATGTCTGTTGAGAGAATAAGTATCTAAAGAATTAGCTTGAATGTATGAGAAATAAGTACATAAAATACACTTAATTTATACCACTCAATGAAATTAAAGGTTGATAACACATTTTTCTTTTTTAAAGTCTGTATTTGCACCTTTAAATGCAATGAGGGGAGACATTGTTCTGCAAGTCTCATATTTATAAACAACAGCCTTTGTTAATGTAAGTGTGTGATGGATGCTGTGACAACAATATTAGTTGCTGGATAATGTTAGATAAGTTGGCTGCCCATAAAAGGTGAGGAGAACCAGGCCTCTGGAGGTACCGGGGGAAGTTCTGCTTTCTCTCTCTTATTTACAGAGGGGATCACTTGGTTCTATTGGTGCCTTACATGGGCACCCCCTGAGAAACAGTCAAAGCAGCAACAAGCAGGATGTTTAAACTAAACATAAGCTGTGTGTGTAGTGAGACGCTGTCCCACAGTAAGAGACGACAGAGATGTCTCTCTGGAATTGTGTTATGTGATCTGTTATCTCGATTTCCTCCTCAGCTTGTGTAGGAGAAAGTTTCCCACTGAGATTATGGAATATTTAGAAGATTTTCTGAGATACTGAAACTGTAGGCTGCTGAAAGGTCGAGGAACAGCGAGATAATGGGCAGTGTTACGAACTGGAATACATATACATGAATACATACCTGTGGGGTTGTGCCATAATTGTCCCGTATGCTGTAATTGTGAGCTGCATGTCTTACAGTGGACTGTGTGGTTATTTATAATGTCAGATTACAGTTATATATTATTGGCTTATCATGGTGTCTTTTCTGCAGAATTGATTAAATTCTCATAGCTGCTATGTTTTTTTAACGTTTCTTTTCTTGAATGGTTCATTCTTTCTGCAGCCATAATAATTTTTGTTGTTTTGTTTGTGTTTATTTTGGAGGACATGCCAGAGGAAGTAAATATTGATGATTTGTTGGATCTCCCAAGTGATGAAGAGCGAACACACAAACTACAGGTCCCATAATCCTCCTCTTTCACTCACACCACATCCTGTACTTGGTATGGGTCTTGCCATATTTACATTTACATTTATGCATTAAACGAATGCTTTTATTCAAAGTGACTTACAAAAGAGCGACAAAAGCTATTTGTCAAAGAGCCAACAATATTCATAATATACAATGTCAGGTTTATTAGACAACAAGATGCAGAAAAGAAATAGAAGCGTTTTTTCCCCACTGCACTGGGAAAATCTCATTAAATTTTTTTATCATAAAAAATAACATGTTTCGAGATAGGACCATTGACCTTGAAGTCAGCGGCCTGACATTTTACTTTTAGATGAAGAAGGTGAGTGGATGCGAGAGCTTTTATACCATGTCCCTTGACCTGAGTATTTGCAGGGACCCCCCTTTCAACATTGTTTTCAGTACTGTACTGCTTATGGACTATCCCCCAGCCTCTCATTTGTCTGAATGACAATATAGAACCATTTAAGGCTTTATGTTCTCTACTGTGTGCACATTAGTTTACAGAGTTATAAATAATTTTAGTGATATTGACTCATTTAATTGAAGTACATTTAGATAAAGGTATTTACTACGTTAGTTATTTTAACGACAATCAAGAATGAATTTGTTTTCGTTTGTCTTACAGGTTCTTCTGCAAACCTGCACTAGCAGCACTGAGGTACATTTTTTTCAATTCCTCCATCCGTAAATCCCTCTTTTTTTCGTCACCTCTCTTTCTGATGTTTTTCTTGTTCTTTTTTCAAACTTTCTGTCTACTCATCCTTAGTCCCTCTGAATGGACCTCTCTTGTTTTCTCATCCTTTTGTTACTCTACCTCTTCATCCCTCTATCCCACTCAATCCCTCTCTCTCTGAGAAACGCTGCAGTGGCTGACACTCCTTTCCACGAATTTCTCACAATGATCACAATAAATGAATGATTTGTTCTCTTTCTTTCCCTGTGCCCCTGTTTCTTTCGGTTAGTACAGAGCCATTCTTTCATTGGGGCTCTTTAACAATGTTCACTCTCAGCCTTTCGATTAGTGTGTGTACATGACTGTTACTGTGGGTGTATGCGTAGAAGATTGTGTGACTCTGGGTAAGCTAGTGTTGAAGTGCTGACACATCATGGAGAATCAGTAGAGAGCAACGTGGCTCTTACCTCACACACATAAATAAGCAGAACAGCACACTGACATCTGAAAAACGTAATCAGTTTTCACATTTGAGACATACCAGTGCACAATTTTCACCATTTTCAATTTGATTAAGAACATGTTTTTGCTTAAACTAATGTGAGACGTGGCCAGATAAATGGGGGAAAACGCATTTTGGAGAGATGTTTTTTAAAAGCTTAACTTATTTTAACTGTTTTATTTTAACTTGTAGAACGCTGTGTCCTTCCAAGACGTTGCAAAAGACACGAGATATGTGCACAGTGATCAAACACGTCCATCTAGCTTGTGTTTACGTAGAAAAACAATGGAAAAGTTGCACAGTGGAATGGAAAAACATATTCTGAGTGAATGGCCCATAACAGTGTAAACAAAAACTGCTGACTGGTACACATACAGTCTGCAGAAGATATTTAAGAGCTTTCTCTGAACAACAAGTAGATAAGTCAAGATTATTTCTGCAAGTTGTAGATTTTTCAGCATACTTTCCATAGGTTTTTGTTTTGATTTGTTTCAAACATTAAATCTACTATAAAACTATTATTTTGCACAAACCAGTTTGTGTAGTGATTAAGATAACAGGAACACTCAAGTATTTACAAAGTTGCAATGTGTAAGAATTCACAAACATTTACATGCTTAATAAGCACAATTTCTATAAGTGTGTACATTTAGATTAAGGTTAATCTGTGTGTGTGTGTGTGTGTGTGTTCAGGCTTTTATTGCCGAGCTGTTGCAGAAGCTGCATGGTCTCCATAAACAGGAAGAGTTGCAGAATGAGGGAATAGAGCATCCCTGTCTCCACACTTACCCCCATCACCATGGCAACAGCCATCATCACCAGAGGCAACCATCAACATCCAACACATCAGACACTGTGATTGCAGTTTAGATAATAACGCATCCTCAGGACACACATACAATGGATCCAACTAGTTTAGCAACTCCGTAACTGTGAGGTGTTTGTTTACAAACTAATAAGAGTGGTATATTAACAGTGTTCAGTTGTAAAATTATTCATCACTGTCGGTAAGTAAATCTATGCAGTAGCATTAATTTCTTTGCAGGGTTCTTGGTTGCTTGTTGACTGGGTTATGATTGATTAGTGAAACTGGCAGTATGCACGTTTACATTTAAAGCTTAATCTGGTGATATTGGTTGTCTTCAGGAATCTTTGTCTCCACAAATTCACAATAATATACTAAAATATGTTAACAAGGAAAACGAGTTAACAAGGAAAACAGGAAAGTACCAAATCTGAGCAGTCATTATATCTGTGGACATATTATTAAGGTTAATAATGTTTATGAATTGGTAGATTACATGCAATAAATGTTTAATAAAAGTAACAATTATTTTGAATTTGTGTGGTGTTAATGAAAGGTGAAGCTGAGCTGGGGTGTGCTATAACATATCATCCACCAGAGGGAGAAGTAATACAGTGGCAGACGCATCCATTTCTCTCTGTATTTTACCTTAGTGCCTCCCACCTGTAGATACACACTAAACAACCAGGTCTACATGACACTAAGGCAGGTATTGATGGTGGTGGCTTTTATTTACGTCTGTGTTTTTACTTCTACACCAATTTTCAATATGAAAAGTTTTTGTTTTTGTTTTTTAGGTTATGCTAAATTGTCTGTAAAGATTCTTTATATCCAGTCTAAAATTTCTAGGCAGTCATCTTTTTGACTTCAGGGGCGTGCTCTCCCTGTGTCCCATACGATGGTTCAAGGCCTTTTCTCTAAACTGATATGTACCTCTGGTACTTCTGTTGTAATAAAAATAAACTAATAAAAACGGAGTTGGTTAACAGTTTTATTTAGTGTTTTATTTTAGCAATTAAATTAAGACTGTTAATATAAATGTAAATGATTTTGAGACTTTTAAGGCTTTGATTTTTAAGATTTAAGGCCCCCCTGGAAGTTTGCTGAGGCCCCCTAATAGGCACCAGCGCCCTGGTTGAGAACTACTGTTTTAGTAGATTCATTCTAGTCAGCTGGATGTGCTTGACCACTTACCCAAGAAGCCATTGGGGTTTGTGCTAAATCACTGGATTTCATACCATTCCTGAAGCATCCAAAATGTTGAGTTCTTAGGATTTTTAAAGAACAATTAAAACCTCTGTGCTAAATGTAATTCCAAGCCCTGATCCTGCTGTGTGTGCTTTAAAAAGTATATTTTTTTATGGTGTCATCTTACATCACAGGTGTTTATGTGTGAATTGAGAGTGTACCAAAAAAAACCCAGCTGAGGTGACTAAAATCAAAATCACTGGAATATTAGGATGTTGCTTTTAAACTAATGAAATCTTAAATTTGAGGTACAGAACCTGAGGTTAAGTGTCTTGCACATGGACAGACTTGTGATAGGCTCTGTGCACTGAATGCATCTGCCAATTACCAATTCTTGGTAATAAATGCTAAGCATTCAAATATGAGAATTACAGAAATAGCCCATTCCATATCTTCTAATAGGACAGGTTTTAAGAGTTTCTGTTATTATGTCAACTGTTTAAGATTAAGATTATTTACATTAAGAACATTATTATTATTATTATTATATTACAATAACTTGAGGTGATAGTTATGTTTTTGTGTTCAAGATAAATCAACTGGGGTAATCAACATGATGTGCATAGGAATAATGTGTAACCCGGCCTGTGTATTTTAAGCTGTACAGTGTTTGTTGTATGTATTGTGTGGTAGTTTGTTTAGGGGAGGGTGTCCTCTTTTTCCTCAGGATCCTCACATCATCCTGGTAGCAAACTGACGGCGCCTCCCGCATTCCAATACAGCCCAAAATCTTGGAGACCGACACACACACTTTTGCTGCTCTTACGATAGGCTCTCTATCACTCTCAACAGACCTGGGAATGATTGCCCGATCTGACGCCCCTGCGCAATACCGTAATAGATGAGATATGGCCTTTCGTTGTAGTGTTGTGTTTAATCAATACCTAATTTAATTTTGATTTATTGGTATTAATCTCAAATTCCAGTTTTTCAGAGTTTCTTTCGAAATACAGATATAATTATTCACATGATTGTTTTAAGATTTTCTTATGTACCTTCAACATCTTATCAAATTAAAGACTAAAATCCTTTTTAAAGAGAGGAGGGACAAGGCAACCGTCACTATACAAGGTAAGAACATAGTTTGACAAGGTACAGTAACCGCAAAAAAGAGATGTTATATAATATATATGATATATACGTAACCCTCAAGTCGACGACACCGTGACTGCAGTTCACAGTACTTAGAGGTTTAGTAAATGTCTAAGTGTAACCCTTAGTATATATTAAATATATAACTAACTTTATAACTGTCCACAATAATTTAAATTTATATATATGACTTATAGTTAACCACACACACATATATTGTCTAAAACTCTTTTAATTAGTTATTCATATTCACTTCACAGTTGCTCCCTGATCTGAGCTCAAAAACATGAAATGGTGTTTAATGATCTATTATTTTTTTATTAGCGTAATAATTATTAGGTACTGATGATCATGAGTTTAATTAATAATGTTAATTGTTAATGTAAAAAATGTTAATTTATGACAAAATATACTCCAAATGCTTAATTTAGTTCTTAGCAAATTAAACAGCTCCAGCAATTTTCCTTCCTCTAAACATTATACTGGAGATACATTTGATTTTATTGCTGTTTTGACCTTACTAATCCTGTAATTCAGGTAAACTCTACAGCTTTTGCTAATCAAACGGGAGCAAATAATTCAGTGCCCTGCAGACTGCTCTATGCCGCAGAGTGTATTTTCAGATGTGTAACTACAGTCCAACATATTTCTGAAGAGTCATCAGAAGTCCTGATGCTACTGAAGTTCACCTATAACTAGGGTGACCATATGGGCCATTTTTACGGGACGCACCCTTGCCAGGATTTCTATAGGCCCATTGCCTAAAATATCCAGGTTTTGGCTGTTAGCACTGTGCAGATCGATCATTGTATGACATTATTTCACGAGAGCTATAGAGAGCAGAGCAGACGGCTCCTTATGCTTTTAAATCGCTCTTGCGGTACTTTCGTGTCATACAATGATCGGTGTGCAGCTTCAAGTCAAATGAACGAACGAACAAACACGTCCGCGTATTTGCATCGCTTTGATCGTTCTCACCTTCTCACGGGCCACGATTGGTCGATTATGTACAATACCTGCATGTTATTGGTCAAACTACTTTGGATGTTTTAGGCCAGGGATGCCCACATTCGGTCCTGGAAGGGCCAGTGTCCTGCAGAGTTTAGCTCCAACCCTAATCAAACACACCTGAAGCAGCTAATCAAGGTCTCACAAGGCATACTAGAAACTTCCAGGCAGGTGTGTTGAGGCAAGCTGGAGCTAAACTCTGCAGGACACCGGCCCTCCAGGACCGAGTTTGGGCACCCCTGTTTTAGGCAATATAAAAATCCTGGCCAGGACGTGTCCCATATAAATGGCACATATGGCCACCCTAAACCTTACTAAAAATGGATATCCTCATTGTATCAATTGCCTGTTTTTTTTTAACTTGTTAATTGTATCTAATTATGTGCATCCCTGATATTTACCTGATGCTGATAGAGTGAAATCCTTTGCCAAGCACTTTTTTTCTTTTGCTAAAACTCAGCAATTCATTGTGCTTTTATTTACTTTATGTAGGTAAACAAGCTCTGGTCCAGACTATTAGATTCTGTGGTGGCCCTGTTTCTAGTTTTTCTTTCATCTGTTAATGTTTGTTTAATATTTGTTTGTCTCTAAACATATACATATTATTAAAGAAATACACATCTTGTTCCTTTACAAGTGATGTTTTCCCGTCTTTTACCGGGAATTATGTAAGAACAAAAATACTTGCAGAAGGTCCACCTGGAATCCAGACAATAAATAACCAAATGGATCAGTTTAATTTTAGTACTCATTCAGCTGACGCAAATGCCTTGCTGAAAGGTGCAATGGTGATGGGTTATGATTGATGAAACTAAAGAGTTTGAACCTAGAACCTTTTGGTTCCCAGCCCAGGTCTTTACCCACCACAACAGGGGAACTTTACGCAGAAATAATGCAAAGCAGGGATGCTGAAACACAATCACAGGGGTCACTGTGTGTTACACAACAGCACCTTCCTCTCTCTTCCTTCCACCGTTGCTCTCTCTTTCTCTCACTCTATCTCTCACTTTATCTTAAAGGGGTCATAGGATGCTACATGCACTTTTACAAGTTGTTTGAACTGAAATGTGTGTTGGCAGTGTGTGTACACAACCACCCTATAATGATAAAAATCCACCCAGTGTTTTTTTTTTTTATCTGGTTAAATGTATTCCCCTTTCTCATATCGAGCCGATCTCAGATGCCTGTCTGTGTGACGTCACACAGACAGGCCCCTCCCACGATAGTTTGATTGACAGCAGCGTTTCAGCACAGACTGAACTGGCGTCTTACCTTGGACCCGCCCTGAGTGAGCTGTCATCAGTCTGCCATTGTTTCGACGCTGGAGCAGGAGTAGACAAGAATGTCTCTAAGCGATTGAGGTGTTCTGTTGTTGGATGTAATAATGAGCATAGCTGTCGTCACTTACTCCTGACATCTGAGCCGCTGAACTCGCAGTGGATTACATTGTTTCTGAAGGGAATGCGCCCCCGATCTACATAAATGCATCTATGTTTGCGCGAATCATTCATGATCCAGCCTCATCTACAGAAGAAGTGAGTATAATGTTTTTTAATGAATCTTTGCAAATCGCCTTTTCCTAATAACGTGCTAATTAGCAAGTATCACGATGAATGCAAAAGTAAACAGTCTCTCTGAGAGCAGATCGGAAGAGAGGGGCGGGGTCAGCATAGCTAATTAACATTTAAAGGAAAATGCTACAAAAACGACTTGATCTGAAGATCTGTTTTTGAGACAGGTAAAAAAGGTTTTTGTGACAGGGAATTACTACCATTGAGAAATTTTAACCAAACTATGTTACAGACTTTTCATTAAGACCCTAAAGAATCATATAAACTTGTGGAAAATGGGCATCCTATGACCCCTTTTATGTATATTTCAGGAGGCTTTGTTCAAATTGCACAAGGAATGCTCTTATTGTTTACCTGTTGATAGATTTACTACTAAAGTAAACTACTACTACTACAAATAAGAATTTGTTGGTAAATACTTTATTAATCCCCTGAGAGACTATGCAGAAAGTGAGTGTGTGTGTGGTGTTTGTGTTTGAGTAAAGAGTGTGTATGTTCTGAGAAACCCTGAGGACAGGAAACTATTCTGACACATCTGGATGGAAGCTTCCATTATAGAAGCTTAAAAACTGCTTATGTCCTAAATTAAAAACTGCTAAAGAACACACACATACATATGCTGTTAATGCACTCAGCTCACCGGAATACTGAACAATGAGAATGCAACAAGGCAAAGTCATTTAAGGCAGACCTGATAAAGGCGGTTTGAGCAGGTTTCAGCTCTGGTTACCTTTAAGCAAGACACATACTTCAGACATGCTTTTTGACATGATACAATATACAAGAAAATCTTGTTTAGATGCATTTAAAGGGGTCATATGATGTTGCTAAAAATAACATTATTTTGTGTATTTGGTGTAATGAAATGTGTTTATGCGGTTTAAGGTTCAAAAAACACATTATTTTCCACATACTGTACATTATTGTTTCTCCTCTATGCCCCGCCTTTCTGAAACACGTCGATTTTTACAAAGCTCATCGGTCTGAAAAGCAAGGTGCGCTGTGATTGACCATCTATCCAGTGAATTATGATTGGCCGAATACCTCAAGCATGTGACGGAAATGTTACGCCCCTTACCATACTGTTGATGCCCTGTCAGGCCGGAGCGATGACATTCAAAAACATAAAACCCGATTATAAACGCTAGCAATTCGTTTGCATCAGTGGGACATAATTATGGCTTATAATGATTACAGTATAACTGTTCTTTTTTTGTTACGCGTGCTTCATCGCGGGCTGCGTAAACATAAACCCATGTCTGCATTTGATCGAGAGAGTGCCAACAACACCCCTACGCGACCTGCCCAAAAAACTCGCGTGTGAAAATATAAAAAAATCTTAACAGGTAAACTCGTTTAAATATATAAAACTTAATTTAACAATCTGTGAGTAGAACCCGGCATTGTCGTCTACTCTAACTACCAGGATCAGGAAACAGTCCTGCCATAAAATGTTGCTGCCCAGCATCTGAATATTGGTTGAGTGTTCTGGCAACAGTGTTGTAAATACAAGTAACTAACCACTGATTTCTAGTACGTGTCCTCTTTGGAAAGCCCACAAAGGAGTTTCGCTTTCAACAACAGCAAACAGCATACAGCACGCGTCCTAGAGTGAGCGGGGCGGTGCGCCTAGAGTTAGCAAATGTGAGCGGACGTCAGAAGTGTGGTGCGCGGCGCGCATCGGACAGGCGTCTTTTGTTTTTGCGGAACCACATTTGACGAACCTCAGGGCTGTGCTTGTTCCGCTTCGTCCACTGTGAAGAGCCATCCGGAGACCGATCCCACACAAAGTTGTTGTATTTTCCTCCGCAACCAGCCGATCAGCTCCAGCCTGACAAGCTATTCGCAAACAAAAGGTAGTTTCGCCTTTCACCATGAACACAGGTGCCTTCACGACATGGCGGCAGCAACATTTAGCAAAATAAAAGTTACGCCTTCTTTCTTCTTTGCGTGAACATTTGGGTGGCGTTAATGCAAATCTTCCCAGATATACTATGTATTTGGGGCGTGTTAGAAACAAGCCGTTTTAAACGTAGTGTGGCTGATCTCTTAACTTAGTATAAGAATCTCTCTTTGGTTTGGACTTAATTCTTGCGACTTTTACAGATCTTCATTTTATGCACCCAGAGGCTTGTAACACCCAAAGGGAAAGGAAAAGATTGAATCGCATCATAAGCACCATACTCGCCCCTTGACCAAATAAAATGTAAAATAAGAAATATGTTTAATAGTGTTGTATATATAATATATATTATATTATATATAATATATCAGCTCAAGATAATATATATGTATCCAATTACTGCAGTTGACTGAACTCAGTGGAATTTTAATGGAATTCTGCAGATGTGTGACACAAACTGTTTGGAAAAACCTGTAATATGAGATCTTCAGGATACATAATACAAATGCATTTCAATTAAATGAGATGAGATTTTAATGAGAATTGATTTTGATCTATGTTACAATGTCCGTTTTGTCTTCTAGTTAACCAGTGCCAGGATGCCCATCCTCAAGAGGCTGCCCAGGAGGTTTAAGAGTAACTACAGCAATGGTGATCTCCAAAAGAGTAATCTCACTAATGGTGAACTCATCATAATGAGTAACCATAGCAACGGGGAACTCATTCTGCCACCATCCGATCTGAATCCGTTTGAGGGGGCATGGGCAGGCATGGGGTGGAATAATGAAGAAGGTGGGGTCTGGGAGAATGGACAAGACTACCAGAGGTCATCCCAGGTGAGCAAAGCACTGGACAATGAGGCAAATGCTGAGCAGCGTGGAGGGTCAAAGGTCACTGAAGGATCAAAAGAAAAGAGAGGAACTCTGGAACGAATCTGTGGCTCATCACCATTGAAGACCCTTGGCAAATTAGGCAAGGGGCTGCGTATGACAGGAAGAAACATGTGGGGCGCCACTCCTTCACTACGGAGTGCCACCCTCCCGGCGACACCTGCCTCAGAAAAGAAAAAAAAGAGCTATCGACGAGCCTCAGAGGAGATCATGACTTTACTGAGGTGAGAATGGTAATATGCATATTATATAGCAGTGGTTCTCAACTGGTTATGCTGGTTAGGCAATGGTTAGGCTATGGTTTCCCATACTAAAAACACAAATATCATTAAAGTCAAACACTGGAATGCTTTATTATAATCATGAAATGTTGAGGCCCAAGTACACTGAACAAAATTATAATCGCAACACTTTTGTTTTTGCCCCTATTTTTCATGAGCTGAACTCAAAGATGTGAGACTTTTTCTATGTATACAAAAGGCTTATTTCTCTCAAATATTGTTCTCAAATGTTTCTAAATCTGTGTTAGTGAGCACTTCTTTTTTGCCGAGATAATCCATCCACCTCACTCACAGGTGTGGCATATCAAGATGCTGATTAGACATCATGATTATTGCACAGGTGTGCCTTAGACTGGCCACAATAAAAGGCCACTCTAAATTGTGCAGTTTTATCACACAGCACAATGCCACAGATGTTTCAAGTTTTGAGGGAGCGTGCAATTGGTATGCTGACTGCAGGAATGTTCACCAGAGCTGTTGCCCGTGAATTGAATGTTCATTTCTCTACCATAAGCCGTCTCCAAAGGCGTTTCAGAGAATTTGGCAGAACATCCAACCGGCCTCACAACCGCAGACCACATGTAACCACACCAGCCCAAGACCTCCACATCCAGCATCTTCACCTGTAAGATCGTCTGAGACCAGCCACCCGGTTTATGTCAGCTGCTGCAACAATCGGTTTGCATTACCAAAGAATTTCTGCCCAAACTGTCAGAAACCATCTCAGGGAAGCTCATCTGCATGCTCTTCGTCCTCATCGGCGTCTCAACCTGACTGCAATTCGTCGTCGTAACCGAATTGAGTGGGCAAATGCTCACATTCGATGGCATCTGGCACTTTGGAGATGTGTTCTCTTCACGGATGAATCCCGGTTTTTCACTGTACAGGGCAGATGGCAGACGGCATGTATGGCGTCGTGTGGGTGAGCTTTTTGCTGATGTCAACGTTGTGGATCGAGTGGCCCATTGTGGCATTGGGGTTATGGTATGGGCAGGCGTATATTATGAACAACGAACAGAAGTGCATTTTAATTGATGCAGTTTTTGATGCCAGAGAAAAAATACCGTGACGAGATCCTGATGACCCATTGTGTGCCATTCTCCAGCGCCCATCACCTCATGTTGCGCATGATAGTGACATGGCCCCATGTTGCAAGATCTTTCACAATTCGAAACCTGAAAAGCATCCCAGTTCTTCTGCTGGCCACATGACTCACCGACCCTTCCCAACCCCTTGAGCATGTTTGGGATGGCTCTGGCACGTATACTACAGCGTGGTTCCAGTTCCTGCCAATGATCCAGCAACTTCGCACGAGCCATTAAGAGGAGTGGACCACATCCCACAGGCCACACAATCACCAACCTGAGCACTCTATTAAAGTTTTCAGGTCTATAGTGTGTTGCACTGCGGTGAGGCCAATCGGTATGAAACCAGCCCACCTTGCATGATTTAAAACGCTGTCTAAGCATGTCAACTTATTTCGCATGTATGGAGAACAGCGATAGATGGACGGACGCTGAAGTGCATGCACTTGTAGCAAATGTAGCACTGCCAGTTGTCGTTGGAAATTCTTAGTCCTCCTTTCCGTTCTTTCAATCGCTTTACTTATATGTCGACTTTCCATGTCCATTATTGTGAAACCCGCGAGACACAACAAACACAGCTCCGATCACAGCGTCCTCCATCCTCCTGTTGTTAATGTTGTTCTTCTTTGTTTCTGTTGTTGAACGCCGCGCACAAATGACATCGCTGTCGACCGGCTTATGTCATTTCCTAGTACACACTGTCGGTGCGAATGCAACCCTTTAAATGTATACACACTGCTTGCAAACAAACGGGTCCTGGAGACAACAAAAATTGGTGGCGTATTCAGCAGGCACCCTTTTATACTGCCGGGCGCCCACCCATGACGTCACAGGCTACGTGGCCCAATAGATTTGGAGTATTTTTCATATGTGCTTCAGAAACCGGTACTGCCGGCAGCATTCCCCAATGTGTCTACCAGACGACACAGCGCGAGTTCCCTGGAAGGGGAACCTTTACAATTTTTATCTCAAGTACATTTAAAGAATCTTTCATACAATTGTGCTTAATCTTGTCTTTTTGTGTAAGTTGAATTTTATAAAATGTTTGTTTTTATTATATTGTATTTATGATACTATGTTGTTGAATGTTTTATTTGTATCTGCCATGTAATAGCCGATGAAGCTGATATGGCAGTAAATTAAAATACAACCAACCACAGCCCTTGACATCAACAACAAAATAAATATGATGCATTAATTCCCACTGTTAAATGTTGACATTTATTATATTTTGCCATCATAATTATGTATGATTGTAAATATTGAATATTATTAGTTGTGCAGCATTGTTTGCATTTAGCATTTTTTTCAGACCAGACCTGAAACCAACCAGTTGAGAATCAGTGCTGCACAGATCATTATTTCTGAGTCTAGTTATTTTCTGCAGTTGTTGTAAAGGTATTTGAAAGGACATTTTTTAATAACTTCTCTCCTCAGGTTGGCAGGCCGTCGTAAGGAGAGTGAGCGCAGAGATAGTCTACCTACAGGTGATCTGACCACTGAAAATGATGAAGACAGTCGCAGGCGTCCCTCATTCCTACGAATGGTCAGTCTGAGCAAACTCAGAGGAGACTCGCTAACAAACCGCAGCTCGCAGGAAGACGAGCAAGAGTCAGTAGAAGAAGAACCACCAGTCAAACGCAGGGAGCCACTATCAGGTACAACTGTGTTTTTGCTTTTGTTACATCTGTACTTGTTTGTACTTTTTATGGCACGTACAAAGTGTAACAGTCAGGGGTCTCCATGTTTGAACCATAACACCTTGAACTTAATGAGCAGTATCAAGGTCCAAAAGTCCCTGTGATTCAGTGGCCAATCAACAAACACTTTCACAGAGACAGGAAATGACATACTTTCTTTGTGCAGCAGATCCTACCTGATAATCTCAGGGCAAGGAGAGAAAATCGGAACTGTGTCAATGTACAGCCTGTTCCAAAGACAACAACACATCAAGTGATTAAACACATGGCTGTAAATGGCAATTAACACTACTCAATCTCTCACTTTCTCTCATAGTGTTGGAGATCCTACAGTTAGTTAATCAGAGAGACCTGCTGCTAGCCGACACGCACATCCAGGAGCTTGAGAGGGAGTGTGAACTTGATCCCTCCCTCTTGACACAAATCACACACACTCCAAACTCGCCCAGTAACATAACTACTTCCACACTCACATTTTCTCCATGGCTCCCCCTGTTGACTGGTTCAGGCAGTGAGAATTCCGGCCCAAGCATGTGGGATGCTGGGCTGCGCAAAGTGAAAGACGTTGAGTTGCTTTACGAAGCTCTTCAGAGAGAGATGTGGGACGTGGTGAGGGAGTCGCTACGTCAACCCTGCAGCGGGCCTCAGCTTGGCCTAGTGGTGCTGGTCATTCAACAGGAGGAGCAGGCTGACAAGGTCTGGGCCCTGCGGCAAGAGGCCCAGTCCACCGTCCAAGCTGGTGACCAATCCGAAGACCATTCCCGGCCTTCCAAGCGTCCCAGGAGTCTGCGTCAAAGGTGGGTGGAGGCTGTGGGAGAGGCAGCTGACTGGTGTCTTCCACAACCAGGGGGCATCGCTGCAGGCCAGATGGGCATGTATTTGGAGCGTTTGAGAGGCAGAGTGGTGGAAGACATGGATGCGGCACGTCGGAATGTGGTGGCGGTTTATCCCGAGGAGTTTGGTGTGTTTCAGATCTACATGCAGAGTTATCACAGGGCTGTTGCCAAACGACTGAAGACCGTCACTAGTGGACCCATTCAGATCACAGACACATACTCACTGCTGGACTGGATCTACAACATTTACAACAGGTATTTTCACATGTATACATAGACACTGAGGTGTGTTTTCTATTTTTACACACACCTTTCCTGCAGTAACATTCCACTTGGTTTAATGACCCAGTGGAAGAATGATCTCAGGTCTATTAATATCAGATGCATTGTTTATTAGAATGAACAAGAACGGTGCTGAATACCTGGAAGAATTACTATACACATGCACAACACCGGTCTTGTGTGCTAAAAGTAGCCACACTACTAATTTGACTGTATTTTTCAGTAGCATAACAATATTTCAGCACTTTAATGAAATGAAAATGTAATACATGTTTAGCAAATAGAAAAAACAAAACAAAACCATAGATCATGTTGTGAAAAATGTTTGCAGGACTTCTCCAGTTATTTACTTTAAAAAGTTTTTAAAGAAGAGCTTGTTACTGTGTTCTTAAATTTTATGTGGAAATAAGCCCCTTAACACCCACAAATGTCTATTAGACTAGTGAATCAGTTAATTATGGCCCTCAGCACTGGAAAGTGTGAAAGTTCATTCTAGTGAATTGGTTTGTACTAATCATTCATGTAAATGAATCCCTGTACTATATTTATGACTCAGTTATGTAAAATAGGAAGTTATTGTGTTTATCTGTTCTAGTTTGAGACACTCTTAAAAATAAAAGTTTTAATTTAATTGGAACTTTTCCATGGCACAAAAGGTTCTTTATAGTAGAAAAAAGTTCTTTAGATTATTAAAATGTTCTTCAGTCTAAGAAAAAAAAATATTTTAAGAACTGTTCACTTAAAGATTCTTTGAGGGATGTCAAGGTGGTTGATTCTATGACATCACTGCCCCTTTTTGGGACCTTAATTTTTTAAGAGTGTACTGTCACCCTAATTGAGATTGTTTATTCATTCAAACCCCCTATTGTTTTGGTGCCAGCAAACATACAACTTTGATTTAATGAAACGTTAAATCATTAGATTGTTACATTTTATTTACTGTTATTCATTTAATTAATTTTATTATTATTCAGTTTGTGCAGTTGTGGCCTAATTGTTTGAGAGTCGGACTTATAACCTGAAGGTTGCGGATTCAATTCCCAGTACCGGCAGTAAATGTAGGTGGGGGGAGTGAATGAACAGCGCTCTCTTCCACCCTCATTACCCACAACTGAGGTGCACTTGAGCAAGGCACCTAACCCCCAATTGCTCCCTGGGTGCCACAGCAAAATTGCTGCCCACTGCTCCGGGGTGTTCACGGTGTGTGTTCTCTACTCACTGCTGTGTGTGTGCACTTGGATGGGTGAAATGCAGAGCACAAATTCCGAGTATGAGTTACCATACTTGGCCGTCACGTCACGTCACGTCATATGTCTTCTTGCTTAGGCTTGCTTAGCTTTTTTGTTGCAGACAAACTACTTAAAAAAAATGTAAACAGTAGCTTCTCTGTAGTCTGTCTACTTCAAATTATAATTAGGTTGTTACTTTCCCAACACTGCACAACACAAATGATCTTGAACACACTAGACACTTATGGACACTCAAACATGCACTAGTTCTGACTGTTAGTGTCCCATAGGGACGTCCTGGCTTCAGTTGGAGCAATGGGCACTATAGTGTGTGAAGCTCTAGAACCTCTATTGCCTGAAGATGTCATAGACCGGCTGGAACAGGACTGCGTCGAAACTGTTTGGGTAAAACTTTTAGAAAACTTTTGAGTCAAATTATGCATTACTTATTAATCTATGGAAACAAAATAATTGTGTTAAAATAATATCCACTGTGTGTGTGTGTGTGTTTGTACAGGACAAGATGACTACAGAGCTCTCGCAAGTTTTGGATGATGAAGAAAAGCGATGGGCTCAGACACTGCACATTGAAGAGTATCAGTCTGGCCTCGCCCGTTCTGTTATACAGGTAATACCATCAATCCTACGCATCTACAGCCATTACTGCATTCTTTGGAATCTGACTGTATGCATGCCTTCCACTTTATGTTTGGCAATGTATGTTGGTGTATGTGAATGATAATATTTACAAGGTCGTTGTGAATATCTTTTTGTATCCATGTGTGTCTTAATCTGTTTCAGAGGCTAAAGGTAGATATGGACAGATCAACAGCTGTCAGTCAGCCACTAGGAGCTCGTGTTGCTCGCTGCACTTTGAATGGACTTGCAGATTTCCTGCACAGGTGAGATGGGGACAAGATAGTATGATCATAATAATGCTGATGATGACAAAAGCCACACAAAAATTATGATCATGTTTACTAAAAGATATTTACAAACTCATATAATTAATCTAAAGCTCAGAAGCTCAGAAGAGACACTGACATCACAATAATCGTGTGCACATCTATGTTGGGCACTTTTTATAATTGTGTTGTTCCTACATTGTATTCAAAGAGTGACTTTTTCGTCTCCACTTTTGAATAGGGAGGTCTAAAATTATGAGATTTGTGTGTTTGTGTGTCTGTGGTATTTAGTTTCCAGAGAAAGGTTGAGATGTTCCATGACACGCAGTCAGAGTTTGGGGATCGTGGGGATGGATCTGTCTCCAGGACCATCGCTCTTGTCAACTGTGTTCCACCTTTCAGGTTTTTCATCTTATTCATCATATCCATCTATTCAAAGTTCTCCCCTCCCAAGAATAATGTGCATTTTGCAACATATAACAAGAACAATAGAAAACAAAATAAGAGAATGTGATTCTGTTCATAGTCAGGAGAATCATGACTCAATTGATCAGTAACCCAAATGCACAAACTTAAAACAATGTTTATGAAAGATATCCAAGAATAATATAAATGATATGAAAAGAATAATGCAATGAAATAGCACTAAAATAAAAAATAAGATGACTATAACTGTGCAAGATTTAAATCCTGTGTTGAACTCTGTAGGAATTTTGTGGAGCGCTGTCGTCTGTGTGACACCTTTGGCAGTGAGGACGTCTCCCAGCAAGCTCAGTCGTCTCTGGAGCGAATTGTTAACCAGTCAGTGCAAGTTCTCTCGGACATACTGTTTGAAAACATCAGGGTGAGACACTTGCACACATTCACATCTGACCCAGATATGCTTCTTAAAGCATTCACTCATGATTTTCTGACATGATTCCAGCCATTCTTCGATAAGCTGGTGAAGAGGAAGTGGCTGGAAAACACTGAGGCCTATGAGAGCATTGCGATGTCTATTAAACAGCACTTTAAAAAGTTCCGCAGAATGGACTGCCCTCCGTATCAGGTACGACTTGGAGCACTCATGCTTTCTCACAGACGGTTTGGTTGGTTGGTTGACTGATTGATCATCTGATTGACTATCAGGCATTGGTGAATGAGGTGCACAGGCGGGTCCTGGTTGAATATGTTCGTGCCATCATGAGGGGGCGGATCATTTGTACATCACTCAAAATGAGGAAGAGAGTGGCATTCCGTCTGCAGGATGAGGCCAAACAGCTGAATGCTCTTTTTAAAGATCTGGTCAGTGCCACTAAGTTTAATAAAGATTATGCCTTACATTATCTTAAATGATTTCCAAATATGATAATCTCCTTACGAGGGACCTTCTCACTATATAAAGGCACCTACGTATTTTCATGCATAAAGACCCATTTATAGAATGAAAAATAAAAACTTTCGGTTAAGTCGAAAACATCGATCTTGTTTCATCCCAACATTTACTGTACTGTACTGTTAGGTGCGTAAACCTGACGATAAGCATAAAACTATGGCTGTCAATGGAAAAAAAATTTATTTGCGAAAAGCCATTACAAATCAGATTGACATTTTTTTATTTTTTTATTTTACAAAAATGCCAACACCAAAATTAGTTAATTAAATTATTTTTTCACAGGAGTCAACTTCCTTCTGGTTGGACAGTGTAATTGTTCACCTGGCAGACATCATAGTTTTGGAGGACACTCCCTCTATTCAGATGGAAGTCGGAGTTTTGGTGAAGGAATTTCCAGATATACGGTAAGACCACCAGGACAAATGAATCAAACCCATTTTCAGAGGCCTGTCATGAAACTATGATGCAGGGATACCCAGAAATGGCATGTGTATGGTTTGGTTTCTAACATACCTTCTAATCAACTCCAGTACCTTTTGTGTGCTCTCACTAGTTAGAATAATTCTCTCAGAACAATCATGGAATGACAGAAAACAAAGAATTTCTGACCTACACCTCGCTCCAAACAAATCCACTAACTGCTTCATTTCCGCTCCACACCACATGCTCTGGAATGCAGTACATCTGCTGATGTACTCTATTTCAGCACTCTTAGGGGTGATTCACACGTAACACGTTTTGGCTTTTAAATAACCAAGATCTAAGCAGTGAAATGTAAAAAAAACGCAAGGTGTAGAAGTTGTACAACTATTAGCATTTTTAGAACACTATGTACCATGAGATACTGCAAAAGATACAAAACCAATGTTTTCAAAGAAAAGTGAGGCTGGAATGCAAAAATGCATTTGGGTTCTGAGGGCCCTATTAGAAAGCAACTAGGCCAATAAAATTTAAGGACTGGAACCAAGTTTTGTTTAAAGGGTCAATAGATGCTTTGACACATTAAGCATGTCAACATATTCTGTTACACCAAATACACCAAATAATGATCTTTAAAAAAGCATCATATGACCCCTTTAAAGGGGTCAGCTTTAATGTTAAAAAAACACATAATTTTTCAAATACTGTATATTATTGTAGGTCCTCTATGCCCCGCCTCTCTCAAATGCTTAGTTTTCTACAAAGTCCCTCCTTCCGACAACCGCAGTCTGCTCTGATTGGTCAGCTGACCCAGTGCATTGTGATTGACTGAACACCGCAAGTACTCGTCGGAAATGTAATGCCCCTTAGCATAATCGCAAGCTTCATCTTTCTAAATAAATTTAAAGACAGAGCCCGAAAGGGGAACAGAGTCGCGTGACAGACACAGTGATGAAGCTGGTATGTGTGCAGTACACAAGCCACGGTTAAGACAGCTGACTCCAATGTGATGTGACCCCCCCTCTCTCTCGCTCTCTCTCACTCTCTCACTCTCTCGTGCTATCTTCTCTCTCGCATCTGCGCTCGCATCGCGCCACCCTACACACACGATGCGCAAAACTCCGTATTTGAACAGTCATTAGCAAATACTTAAACTAATAACAAACAGTAGCTGATTCAGAAGCACCAAATTGTCATAGCAAAGTCAGAATAACCTCCTCTCCTAGCTTCACGAAACGATCGTCCATAAAATGCACTGCTGTTCTTTAGTAAGTAATCTTAAAGATTCCTAAATGCACTTTCGGAAGGCCAAATAAAGTGATTTTGCCTTCGCCTAGAAACACACAGCGTCTCCCTGACATTGGCTGCTTCAACACTAAGCGGTACTGAAACACACCTTTTCTTTGCGTGCACATTTGGGGCGCATTATGCTAATATTTCCACAAAGTGACGTAGACATGTGGGGGCATGTCAGAACGAGACGTTTATAGGGGGCGTGGCAGTCTTAACTTGATAAGTAAGTCGTCTTTGGTTTTGAGCTTTGTTCTTTGCAACTTCAGGTCGTATTCTATGCACATCAAGCTTGTACCTCCAAAGAGAAGCAAACTGAATCGTCATCATATGACCCCTTTCAAACTTGCAAAAAACGAAGCCAATGTAGAACGTATGAATTGATTCATTTAGGTACGCCATAAAACCTGGAATGTAACAATGTCGTTATTGGCTCTTGATCACCTCCATGTGATACCCTAATATGTAACTTTGTCTATTTACATAACTATTACATTAATACAATTTTGCTGAACACTTTTAGACCTGGGGAAGGGTAGAACCTGAACTCTGTCATCTTAAAGTGCTTTCATTCATGAAAAATCTGACATGTTCCTTTCTCATTTCCTTAAACACTATTTTTCACAACACCTCTCCGTTTCCTGAGGTCATTCTAAGAATGTCTGTCTGAAAATAGTTACCGTGGTGCTCCATCTCAGTGCCAACTTTCCTTTATGTGGACAGGAGAGAACAGCAGACAGTAAACAGGGGAATGGATGAGATGTGACCCCACTTTAGTCCAGTGTTTTTGTTTGAATGAAGATGAGTGTGTGTGTGTGCACTCAGTCACTGGCTGGCAGTGCTCCTGCTTGCTGACGCACGACCCTCCTCAGCAGACAGGAAGTGGCTGTGGAGTACTTCCTGTTCCTGCCAGGTCACAGGAGACTGACTGGTGCCACATTCCAATCAAATACACACACACACCAACTAAAGATCAAAAGCCAAAAAGTGGAGGCTACTTAACTTCTCTTTGTGCTTAGCAGTGGTGCTTCCTGTTTTTGACTGTCTGTCTATGTGAAAGTCTGTCACAGACTCACACTGTCACATTGTTATCTATAGGCAGGGCATGCCATCTTCTCAGTATGGAGCGCTGACTCAGAGTTTGCTTTTTTGTGCCATGAGCACTGTCAAGGGTTCATTACGAAGAAACACATTTGGTTTAAATTCAGGGGCATGTTTAGTGTGTTGGGGGCTCTCTGTAAGTGGTCCCAGGGTGGCCCCCCTCAGTAGAAATCGCGTTCTGCAGGGGCCCCCTGTAACGTGGTGCCTAAATTTCTTACATGACTTTTCTCTGAATTAATGCCAGACTGCTCTTTTTAGTAATATTAAAATGTTTGTGTTTTGTTTTGATCTCAAAGTTACTCTTTGTCCCTTTATGTAAATAATGGTCTAAGTCTCCCATTTGGAGCATTGTTACTTGCGTTATCTTTACTAGTATATTAAGTTTATTAAGGAATAGTATAGCATTTTAATATCAGCCATTAATAGCTGTAAGATAAATAATAATTATTGGTGGCCTCTCTACTTTTTTCCATTCACTTTCACTTATGATCCACAAATTTTGTCTCGATATTAGTAGTTATTATATTATACTCAAAAAAAAAAAAAAAAATAGTATTATATATTATATAAGATATAATATATGACTATAAATTTTGGGTTTAATATACTTTTTGTTCAATAACCGTGAGCAATGTATTTCTTGTTTTGTGCAAAGGCAAGCACAGTAATGTATGCTTTGAAGCATGAAATATGAACCATGCCCTTTCTCTCTCATTCCATCTCCTCACAGGAAGAGACACATCTCTGCTGTGTTGAATGTCCGTGGGATGGTGCATCAGACAGACCGTCAGGAGATTCTTGCTGTTGTCCGGGACTTGGAGAACAGCGACAGCTCCATCAATCTACCCCGAGATCGTGCCCTCTTCTCTGAAATCGCAGTGGCCAAAGACATGTCCTGTCTGGGGCTGGTTCTGATCCGCTTCGGTCTGACTGTGTCATCGTGGGTGGCCAGTGCCCGGCCGCGCCGTAACCGCAGCAGAAGGAGTCGGAATGAGAAACATGTCGACAATAGATCACAATCAAGCCGTGCAAAGCGCTTTACTGAACCTTAAAAATAATAAAATACAGCATAACTACAATGCATAGCATCCTGATATTTAGAAAAGACACAATAAACGATAAATACACAGCATCACAACAAGTATTGCATAATCAAATCAGTATAATATTAAGAAAAGATGGCATAAAAAGTGCTCAGTCTATTTTCACTCAGTCAGTTGATTCAGACTAGATAAATGTTGTCAGAACCCAGTCAAAAACGAGGATAAGATGAGGTTATGACAGCAAAAGTAAAATCACAACAATACTTGTCCTTCAGAGCACAGCTGGAGCGGAATAAGTCAGTGGACACTTCAAAGGACGGGAAATGATCTTTAATTCTCTCTCGCTTTAAACAGGCTGTTAGTGGACTGCTGTATACTGACTAGCTGGACCTCTGTCGTGTGAACAGCCACATGATTTGAGAGGAGCGGCAGGAAAGTCATCACTGTAGAATGGAGACATGCTGACATTTTTATTAGTGCAGGCTGTGTGCAGAACACTGCTTTAGCTTGACATTAAATCACACACAGAGCAGATGCATGTACATGCTGTGTCAAACACCAGGTACAGGTCTACAATGCATAAACAGCTACATTTGAGATTGTGACATTTAAAGAATGTGAATTCCTCTGATTTTGTACTAATGGTTAGGATTCTGTTCATCTCATTTCTTTTCATGTGTAATCACTTTTCAAATCTGAGCTACTGAGATCTGAAATCTGACATGAATTAAATGGGTGTGTGATAATGTTTCAGGTAAATAAGAACTAATGCCCTATTGACTGGGAAATGAATTATATTGTAATTAAATTGCTGTTTTTTCTTTAACATTTTCTTTTGTTTTTATACACTACTGTTTAAAAGTGTGGGGTCAGTAAGAGTTTAAATACTTTTTTGAAATATTTAATCTTCACCAAGACTGCTTTTATTTGATCAGAAATACAGTAAAAACTGTAATATTGGGAAATATTTTTTTTTCAGTTTAAAATAACTAAAATAATTTTCTTTTCTTTCTTTTTTTATAATCCTACTGAACCCAAAATTGAACACTAGTATATATTTTATTCTGAGCCATTTATATGATAAAAGTTCCATGAATAAGTGCTGTTAATTATAGATACAGTGGGGCAAAAAAGTATTTAATCAGCCACCAAATGTGCAAGTTCTCCCACTTAAAAAGATGAGAGAGTCCTTTAATTTTCATCATAGGTATACCTAAAATATGAGAGACAAAATGAGAAAAAACATCCAGAAAATCACATTGTAGGATATTTAAAGAATTAATTGGTAATGCCTCGTGTAAAATAATATTTGGTCACCACAAACAAGCAAGAATTTCTGGCTCTCTACAGACCTGTACTTCTCTTTAAGAGGCTTCCTCTGTCCTCCACTCGTTACCTGTTTTAATGGCATCTGTTTGAACTTGTTATAAGTATAAAAGACACCTGTCCACAACAACCTGTTCAAACAGTCACACTCCAAACTCCACCCTGGCCAAGACCAAAGAGCTGTCAAAGGACACCAGAAACAAAATTGTACACCTGCACCAGGCTGGGAAGACTGATCTGGGCAAGGGGCCAATAGGTAAGCAGCTTGGTGTGACGAAATCAACTGTGGGAGCAATTATTAGAAAATGAAGACATACAAGACCACTGATAATCTCCCTCGTTCTGGGGCTCCATGCAAGATCTCACCCTGTGGGGTCAAATTGATCACAAGAACTGTGATCAAAAATCCCAGAACCACACGGGGGGAAACTAGTGAATGACCTGCAGAGACCTGGGACCAAAATAACAAAGGCTACCATCAGTAAAACACTGCGCCGCCAGGTACTCAAATCCTGCAGTGACAGACGTGTCCCCCTGCTTAAGCCAGTACATGTCCAGCCCCGTCTGAAGTTTGCTAGAGAGCATATGGATGATCCAGAAGAGGACTGGGAGAATGCCAAATGGTCAGATGAAACCAAAATAGAAATTTTGGTAAAAACTCAACTTGTCGTGTTTGAAGGAGAAAGAATGCTGAGTTGCATCCAATGAACACCATACCTACTGTGAAGCATGTTGGTGGAAACATCATGCTTTGGGGCTGTTTTTCTGCAAAGGACCAGGACGACTGATCCGTGTAAACGAAAGAATGAATGGGTCCATGTATCGTGAGATTTTGAGTGAAAACCTCCTTCCATCAGAAGGGCATTGAAGATGAAACGTGGCTGGGGCTTTCAGCATGACAATGATCCCAAACACACCGCCAGGGCAATGAAGGAGTGGCTTCGTAAGAAGCATTTCAGTGTCCTGGAGTGGCCTAGCCAGTCTCCTGATCTCAACTCCATAGAAAATCTTTGGAGGGAGTTGAAAAACCATGTTGCCCAGCGACAGCCCCAAAACATTACTGCTCTAGAGGAGATCTGCATGGAGGAATGGGCCAAAATACCAGCAACAGTGTGTGAAAACCTTGTGAAGACTTACAGAAAACGTTTGACCTCTGTCATTGCCAACAAAGGGTATATAACAAAGTATTGAGATGAAATTTTATTGACCAAATACTTATTTTCCACCATAATTTGCAAATAAATTCTTTAAAAATCCTCAATGTGATTTTCTGGATTTTTTTTTTCTCTCATTTTGTCTCTCATGAGGTATACCTATGATGAAAATTACAACCCTCTCTCATCTTTTTAAGTGGGAGAAATTTCACAATTGGTGGCTGACTAAATACTTTTTTCCCCACTGTATATAGTGGCAGGTGGGCCACTATAAACTTTCATTCAGCTGTGTGGATTTCTGTGGGTTCGGGTTGAGTTGAGTTGAGTTGAGGTTGAGCTGTACTGTCTGTCAGCTTAAGGGTGTTTTTGGTAACTGGTCTATTCCTGTTGTTCTAAGAGGTGCCAAACGAGTCCTCTTATCAGAGCCAAGTATACACACCACCACAGGCGGCCACTTCCTTTTCAACACAACAACCCTATTTTAACCCAAACAAACTGCAGTCGGAGAATGACGCTCACACTTGTGAAAATAGATACACGTGAATAAGGTAAGTGAAGTCAGCTGGATTTTCCTCTAATGTCACTGATGTAGTTCAGCAAAAAACTTCACATAATCCTTTTATTTTATTTTTTATTTTTTATCGTTACTTATTAATACATAGTTCGCAATTTTGGTGATGTTTTTGAATTGAATCTCAAATCGTAGTCTGGAATATCCGAGTCTATACAAATTTTCAAAAAAAAGGTGAAACAAATATAGTCTGTGTGCTGTGCCGACACTGAAACAACATGAACATGTTTGGAACACATGAGGGGGGTAGAGAAACAGACTGAATTTTCATTTTTGGGTGAACTATCCCTGAAAATGACTTGTAAACTGCCTGCTTATAACTTTTCAATGGCACACAAACTTTTGACTTTCAACTGTGATCAGCTGTGGTCATTTTGATTAACTCAGCATGAAAAGAGTTTTCCTGGAGCATTTCCTTTCTTGGATGCAACTGAAGCGAACATCACAGTGGTGGCATCATGACTAGTAAAAAAAAACATGACGTATGTCCTCGATGTCACCCGTAGTTCTAGATCGTTTTGAAGCTCAAAGTGGGCGGCTCGCCATCTTGGCAGCGGGTCCATACATCACATCCGGATAATCAAAAATGGCAAGAGGCTGAGCTGGTTGCTGAAACCATGCCCACATTGCTCGACGGTGGTGATAGCAGCGGCTATCCACCTGTCATTCAAGTGGCCACGCCTTTAATTATGCAGAAATTTAAGGCTTAATATAACTTAAACGGATGAGTTATAAAAAAATCACTCAACCGCACATTTGCCATGAAGCATATTAGCTATATATAGACCAAAATCATTTTTTGAACCAAGCTGTAAACATGTTTTTCTCTGCTGTAAAGTTGGGCATTTTAACATGAGGAGTCTATGGGATTGACTCCCTTTTTGCAGCCAGCCTCTAGCGGCCAGTTGATGAATTGCAGTTTAAGTCATTTCCGTGTTGGTTTCACGAAAGAGACCGGAAGGTTGCCGCGGGTGGCAAGCCTGGCAGGAGCACTGTCAAAGATCCCTGGTATAAAGTTGTGACAGACCAAGTCCGAGATGGATACAAAAAAAAGTTTGTTTTTGTTTGGTGGTGAAAACAATCACATTCTCCAAAATTGGCGCTATATGGGAGGGTGCAGAAAAAGCCCCCTTCTTCAAGAAGGCCACATGCAGTCACCACTGAGCATTGACCCAACCCACCGGAAGATTCGGGCAGATGAGACGAAAATTTAATTATTTGGCCTCAACACCAAATAGTCTGTGGTGGCAACCTATACTGCTCAACCATCCAATAACAGCATTCCTACAGTAAAGCATAGCGGTAGTAATGTCCCGTTATGAGTGTGTTTCTCTGCAGCAGGGACTGAAGAACTTGTCAGGATAGAAGGAAAAATTGATGGGGCAAAATACCGTCAAATTCTGCTGCCCTCTGCCAGAAAGCTCTCAATGGGAAGTAGGTTTACCTTCCAACATGACAATGATCCAAATCACACAGCAAAACTGAGCACACATTGGCTGAAGGAGAAAAAGTGAATGTCCTTGCATGGCCTAGTCAGAGCCCAGACTTAAACCCCATTGATAATCTGTGGAATGTCCTCTATTCATATTATTACTTCATATTTATTGCATATTATATTACTATTGAGGATCTATGGGTGAGGATCCATCAGCCTAAGGGTGAGTAAATTTGAATTTTTAAGTGAACTATTAAAGTTGATTGTTGGTTTCAGTAAACTACATTATTTTGGATGCAACAATTGTATAGTAAAAAAAACTACATGAATAATATTTTCCTATAATCAATGTATCTATCTAGTTTATCCAGCATCACTGCTAAAGTTTTGTTAGTAACACTTTAGAATACTGTTCTGTCGTTAATGAATACCTACACAGGAACAAATAACTAATGCACTAATAACATTCATATAACTACTATTAACTAATAAGAAACTCTTATTAACGATTTAGGAAGTAATAGCGCTCAGTTGAAAGTGGTAGTTCACTATTAGCTAATCAGTAACTGCTATTTTTTTTCCATATAACCCGGTGAACTACTAAGAACTACTATACAGGTTAATAATTAATGTGAATTATGCATAATGTATAATTAATTCTAAAGTGAAGATCACGGTAACCCACTAGTAATGACTCAAGTGCTACCAAATCTAGCAAAGAGTACTTTCCAATACTTTACAAAACCCTCAAAAGCTTACAATGATTTCAATCATTACTAGAGAATTAATCATGTTATTCACTTTAAAATACTGATCCAAGCATTAGAATTCTTTACTAAATTATTATCTAATTTTAGAGTCATTTAGCTCAAGTATACAATCATACCAAACCCTTCACCTTTACCCTCAGGATTCGGATGAGACATTAACCGAGGCCTGACTCTCTGTGTCATTAAAGAATCCCAGGCACTTCTCGAAAGGAGTCGGGGTGTACCCCCGGTGTCCTGTCCAAATTGCCCCACTGGCCTTTGGTTCAATGCATGGCCCTTCCTAATAATCACCACCCTTGATTTGCTCTATACTTTCTCCCTCCTCTCACATCCACCTGTAGCCGGTTTGTGTGACGCCGGCGCCGCTGTCTCTTGCTGCCGTCGCATCATCCAAGTGGATGCTGCACACTGGTGGTGGTTGAGGAGAGACCCCCCCCACATGATTGTAAAGCGCTTTGGGTGTACAACAATACACAATAAAGCGCTATATAAATGCATCATTCATTCATTCATTCATTCATTACTAGTGGTTTACCATGACCTTAACTTTAGAATTATTTATAGAGTATGCATTATTCATATTAATTATGAACCTGTATACAGTAGTTCTTAGTAGTTCTCCAGGATATATGAAAAAATAGTAGTTATTGATTAACTAATAGTGAACTACCATTAAGCATTATTATTTACTAATTCATTAATCAGAGTTTCTTGTTAGTTACTAGTATGCTGTTTAAACTATAAAAACCTTTCATCCCTAAAGTGTTAAACCATGCCCTCTCTAATGGACCCTTGCCATTGGCTCCAGCTGACAACAAGTTAATTACTTCATCAGACATTCTAATCAGTGGCAACAGAATTTAGGAACATTACAATGGATTTCCCAGAAGCAGCTTTCCTTTCATTACGGATGGTTTTGGAGGAACCGTCAGTACCTAACGTGTGTTTGTTTTGGGAGCGCTGCTCACTTTCAGGCTTGGTCATGAACTCTCCTTCCCTTCTACCCAAAGACACACATATTTTTTAGCTGTTTGTTTGTTTTGGAAAAAGACGTGTATAAGAGCCCTATAGGCACATACATGTATGTGATGCAGACACACAGGAACACTCAAACAAGCTTGTTGAATAACATGACATGACATAACACAATGTGCACACACACACACACACTCATGCACTCCACTCTCCTGAGGATAAAAAGTCAGTCAGTCATTCACCTCTGTGCCACCACTTATGTTGAACAATGGAGGTGTGTATTCAAGCAAACAGGACATCCTTATTTATCAGAAAAAAATTAACTTGCACACACACATACACATCGTTGTGTAATTATGATCTGTCTGTGTTCTGCTGACCAATTCAAAAAAAATAATGTATGCTTTTTGCACATACACCAGACTGCAAATATTATACAGGGACTAGTATTGGTCGAGGTAGTACTGATCCTGCTTTGTAATATCTACATTGTTTGCTACAGTTTATCTTAACAAAACGACACATTTCTAGAACCAAGTAAAGAATGTAATGTTTAAAAACCATCAAAGTTTGAATAAAACGAAATTATGTTCACCAGAAATACATTTCAATCATCAGTTTTCTATTTCTAAATTTCATGTTTAATTCAATGTGCTACCTGCTTTTTCTCTGTAGTTCTTAAGAAAATGTACTTACAATTTCTGAGTGAAAGTTGTTTCAAAATAAACTCACTAATACACCATTTTCAGTGTTCTCGTACCACATAATAAATAAACAAAATATAATAACCATAATAAACATCTGTCATAATGGTTTAATTATAAATTTTATTATAACTAAATAAACAATTAAAGAAAGATCAAAGTGAAATTTTAGTGGCATTTTAAATTAGTTCGAAGTTTTATTGTTTTATTTTTCTTATTTGAATCTGATTCATTCTGCAGGGCTTCCTTTACTTCTCATTTAATGCTCAAGAATGAGACACATCCTTTTATGATAGCACATCTTCCTTGGGCGTACAACAGAAAAGAGCTCCATAAATACTGATGGAGATGTCAGAGACACCATAAACAGACGGTGAGGTGGCTGGTGTGTCTCTTCCTTTGAATAAACACTGGTGACATCTGAATAACCAAGGGAATACAGCACACAAATGGTTTATGTCTCTGTGTGCGCACAAAGTGCTTTATTTACGACAACACATCCCCAAAGCCAACCTGGCGGGCAACAGACTTATATATACACAGGACGAAAAACACACGCATCCGAAATATGCCACATACTATTTTAATAAACACACCAACTGTAGAACAATGCACAAACACTACTGGAATAGGATGTCAGAGTGTATGACTTACAGCAAAACAACTCAAGAGCTCCAAGAAAAAAAAAAGACTAGGCAATCCTATTAATAGGTGATGTATAGCTGCAGAAAGAAGGCGAGGGTGAGCGTGTGTGTGTTTGGTGGGTTTAACAGTGGACAGAAATTCCCACTGAAGAGATTTCTTAGAATAGACAAATGCCAAATGGCATAATCTTTCTCTTCCTTTTAAGAATAAATACTCTGAATATTATATAACTGAGCAATAGATCATCTTAAATGTATTGCCCTAAAGTCAGCTTCACATTAGTTTGAAGTCAACAGGAAATTATAGAGGTCAATTGTGTGAGGACAGCACTGTGCTCTTAAACTCTGTATTTCTCACACACACAAAACACTGGTACAACTTCCCTTCTTTTCTCTCAGACTCAAGACAACATACACCTCTCTTATCTCCCTTTTCCTTTCTGTGCTCTGACCTTTGCCCCTTTTACACCTGTAGGCAGATGAATGTGTGAAGTGTTTGTCTCAGGCTGTCAATCAACAGGAAGACAGACCTCGTCATCAGCACATCTCAAACAAAACACCCAAACCCACTGAACTCTTGCCAGAAGAGAGACAGTCGGCTCACAGTATGTTAAAATGACTTCAATGCTAGCAGACCATAATATAATTTTTTACATAATCATCATATAATATGTCAGGAATAATGCAGTCAGGCATACATTATAGTAAAATAAGTTGCGATCAGGACCTTAACAAAATGGAGGCTGACTGTACAGCGAATTACCTCACTTTTTTTACATGGCTACATGGCCAAATAAATAAAGGGAAATGAAATATTGATTTTAGTTGAATTTACTTTCTTGGTGTATTTGTAAAGCCTGTGGAGAAACAGAACAAGAGCACAGCAATATAGGAAACAGGCTACTCAGTCAGTTACAGTATTCAATGCTGACAAGGACAAAGGTCATTATATAACAGTAAACATCTGTATGTTTTAATGTTTTTTTTTAAATCTCAAATTATTGATTTCAATTCAGAATTTTAACAACTAGCTAATACATTAATTGAAATACAGAATGTATACTAGAAAAGATTAAATTGAGATAATTTTATGTGAAATATAAATGCTGCTGTTGGAAGTGAATGTTTTAGTCTAAAGCAGTGATTCTCAACCTATTTTGGACTACAAGACCCGCAACTGTCCACAACAATATTCTTTTCCAGTTGTTTGTTATTTACTGGATAAGGGCGAAGGATAAGAATATATATTTTTCTAAATATTTTTACTACAGTTTCTACCCAATGTTAATTATTAGAAAAATAATAATTTGAAAAAAAGAAATAAAGTATATATTATTATAAAAATGCCCACAGAGATTTACTAACTTACTTGACTTTTCAAGGTCTAGAAATCACAAAATGAGGCTTCCTCATATATTCAGGTTTTACAAAACAGTGGGAATTTTGGTTCTTCAAAGGCAAAAATGAAATTAGAAAAGTTGATTTGTAAGTGTGTGTGGTTGTGTTTAATGCTGACTTGTCGTTATTTAAAATATTTTTTAAGTCAACCTAGGCCCCCTTGGGAAGTTTGCTCCGAGGCCTCTATTATGTACCACATGGCCCTGTTTGATAAACTCTGGTCTAGGAGCAGATGAATTCCAAGGAATAGAATTTAATGAAATTAGGTTATTAAGGTTTAAAGATCGAACTAACAGAATAAATCACGTGGACTTCAGTGGTAACACGATGTTTACAGGAACGATGGTACAAAGATACGAGCCAATAGCTTGTTAAGCCTTAATGGCACTCTGGTGGTTAATATGGTTAATGTAAACTTGATTCATCTAGCTGATCAAGAGTTAGGTCAGCGGAGGTTTGTATTCTTGGGGTGGCTCTTCTTTTGTACTGTCCTTGAACATGCCTGACCTATTATTCCAGAATACTTGGGTAATGGCTCTATCCTGACAAAGACCCTTTGTTTTAGTTGCCTTGGATGAATTCAGAGGCTGACAAATTGTCAGTAAACAGCATCGAACTTAACACCCATACGCCATTTTCGTGACCTTGTGACAGTCCACCTGAGATCTAGCACATAGCCAAAAACATGTCCGTGACTTGCGAGTCATGTGTTAATTTCATTAGTTCTCTTAGGGTAAAGGATAAGGCAAAGCCTTCCTGACAAGAAGGAAGGCAAGGAGTAGGAACAGGGGACAGGAAAGGAGAGAGCTAAACGAGAAAAAGAACATATCAAATGCATTCTGAAAGTATTGCATTGGGCGCTTGACCTCTGCCCCATCACACAGCCTTCAAGCATATTTACGCAACAAGCCTCTTGCTGTCATCAGCCAACCAGTTCTAGGAGGACGTCCCGCAGGAAACAGTTACGTGGGTCTGAAACATTACGAAAACTCAGACATCCGGCACACACCACACACACATGCTACACGATCCACTACACTTAAAAACGTAACAGAAACTAACTGCCTCTACACACACAACCCAGTGTAAAGATAACAGTTGCATCACACCAATTAGAGCGGATACACGTCATTCTCTTCTTTTTTTCATTTAGTCCATCACACTTTCTTTTAACATTAAAGCATACAGTTCACAGCAGAGGTTACTAGTTTGAGTCCCAAATGGGCCCGCCGAGGATGTTGACATTGTGTGCCCATAAATTTGCTTAACAGGGCAGAACTGGCTAGTTTCTAATGTCGCTGCCCTTCCTTGTCCTGTCATTGCGCCTCAGAGCAAGGCAACTAACCCTTAATTCAAGCCAGGGATTTTTACAACCAACACCGCCATGTGGTTTTTTTTCCGTTCTGCGACGTAGCCTTCCTGCAGGCCAGTCCTGCCATTACTCATGAATGCAACACAGCATGACAAGTGGATCAAAATATGTTACTGTGCAAATGTAATATTTAAAATAAGTATGTATTTCAATTGATATTAAGTAGTTATACCTAAAACCCTAAATTTAGTACTAGGTGATGGTTGTTATTTGTTCAATTGGAATGCTTTGCAATATCATCAAACACAGACAATATTTGATTATTGAAATCAACACCATGCTCTTATATATTTAAAATATATACATTTTTATTATAAATCGTATAATGTAAAAATATGTATTTCAATTAATATAATTCGTAATACCTGAAACCCTTAAATTTGGTAAATGACGGTTGTGAAGTTTAATGTGTGGGGGAAAAAAGCTTTCTCGTTATAGTTTTATAGTAGCCTACAGCGAACCAGTTGCACCGAGGGGAACCGAAAGCTCTCCTGAGGTGAATTAATCTTTATAAAAATGATTTGTTTATTTTAACTTCTTTGAGTAGGCTACTGAATTGGCGCGTAATGACTGGGTAAATTTCCGTCTCCACTTCCTGAAAAGTGATGTATACTTTTTTCCTATATGGCGTTTAATAATTCCTACGATTTGGGATCTAATTTAACATGTTGTAATACTAGTGAAGTTCACAATGCAGGACGCTATCGGCGATTGGTCTCCGTTCAGTTACTCACAGTTACCGAGAGGAAAATGGATCTCTGGGACCATCTAGTGGGGTAACTCTCTTCACTGGAGACAGCAAGTCCTCTACAGGAGGCAGTTGAGATTACTTTAAGAATACGAAGTAAGCATATATCTTCTACAAAGATTACTTTGAAAAGTGTAGACTATCGCAGGCTTCTACTTGTGTTGTCAAGAAATCTGTTTATATGTCAGGAATTTGCCGATGAGATGTAGAATTTAGCACAGTGAGCACTGCTGCTTCTACAAACAGAAAGTGACAGTCTCTGATTTATCTAATTAACAGAAGCCATGAACCTTCATGGACAAAAAAAATCATCAGGAAGGATTATTAATTACATGTGGTGAAAACTTAGTATCAGTGGTATGATATACCATGACATTTTATCCTATTTTTTTCTTTCTTTTTTTTTTAGTTTAAAAATGTACACACACAAGAATGAAGACTTTCATATTAGTGGCTCAGATTAGGCTATTTGATTCCACTGAAGGTGTGCCACTGTCAACCACTTTCATGATATCACACGAGCTGTATCTCTAACCGTACTGAGCTAATAGGAAAATGTCTCTGCATTTATACCAACACAGTTTAAAAGACCACTGCTGAATAGGTTATTTTGGAAAATGATCTTAAAAGTAAAAAGCATAAAGGATCATTGCAGTAGCACATTAAGTCCATCGTATGTGGTCCACTGGAGGTTGCCTGACCATTCTCCTAATTTTTGAGTAAAACATTTTACAATTATGTTTATGAATTAAGTTGATGAGGTCTAAAACAGTGGTTTGCAACCAGAGGGATGGTGCCCACGAGGGGGCCTCAGAAAACTTACAAGGGGGAATTAATCATTCTAAAAATTACGTAGCAACCAACTTCACAGTTTTTGGACCAAACGAGATGGACTGGCTCTTGTGTAAATTTTGAATGTCCAAAGCAATATTTGTGAATTCATTGTCTTAAGGATATACTGTGTATAATTAAATGAATGAAAATATTGGATTGTGTTTGCATGGGTACTTCTTGTTGCCTTGGTTAATCATAAGGCGATAAACAGTCCTTGAGCAGCATCCTCATTAATCCTGAGCCACTGTGAGTTGATTATACAGCTGCAGTAGCGTTTACCTGAGTGCAGGCGTGAAGAGAGACCATTGTTGGGACGGTTAGGGTCCTTAATGATTTTTCTGGTTCTTTTCCTGCACCTCTTGAATTAAATGATCTGTAAGGTAGAAAGAGTATCCCTGATGATGCACTCAGTGGAGCATTTCGATATCTGCAGGGCCTTGCAGTCCTGAGATATGGTGTTTCTAAACTATGCTGTGGTGCTTACGTCAGAGAATGCTTGTGTTGTAAAAAAAAATTAACCTTAATTGACCTTAATATCTAGTAACTTTCTCAGAAGTCTGAGATGTTGGAGGTGCTGCTGAGGTGGATTTTGTAGACAGATGTGGACTGAGATTTGAATAGTGGTTAGGATGGGGTGTGTAGCTTGATGAAGCATTCAGTCTAGAGCAGGAAAAGGCTTTTGGCAGCTGTGTATCAAAATCTTGAACTTAGGAAATAGCAGCAAGTGGACAAAACTGGAGCTATAATGTGACATAACAGAATTGATAGAGATTAAAAGAATAGATCACCTAAAAATGGAAATCTGCTGAAATTATACTCACCCTCACCCACCTGGGATTTTATCAATAACGATAATTATACTTAGCATAAATAATTGTATTAGTATAATAGTGTTATTGTGCTGATATCTTAAGGACTACCGTGGACAACTGACTCCTAATATTCTTCATATTCTGTGTGGTCGTCTGAAACATCATTTTTCAGGTGTCAAATCTTAAAATTGATCAGTCAATTAGAATAATAAGTCATTTGGGCTGTTACCAAGCAAATGAAATCCGTATTGACAAAATTAATCTTTACAAGCAGAGAAACAACAGTATCTGCATTGAAAGGGGGCATTTAGATTCTTTACAACACTGTTTATGTGCAGGACCATGAATGCATTTATACTGCAGTTCCACATGCAATTAAAACAGTTTTTGGAATATTTTTAAAACATAAAACGTTGAATACTGATATTTGAAATATTTTTTTTTTTATGAAAATATATTTTAAATGTGAAATTAAAACTGTCAGTAGTTGGCAGCAAGTCTCTGTTAATAAGTGAGTCATTGCGACTAAACCATGAATCATTTAAACAGTTGATTCAATCAGGAAAAAACGCAATTTGGAATTATATTTGATGGCGAAATAGAGCAAATGTCAATATTGTGTCTAAAACGTAAGTGTTTTAATATTAAATTCTTGTTTATTGAACTGCTGTATCATTTTTAATCATGCTGCTTTTTGGTGGAAAAAAAGTCAGTCTTCGCGTGATACTGATTAACTATGAAATTATATAAATATATACATTTTCTGTCCCCATATCTTGAGTTTTGTGATCATTCTAAATGCATTTTTTAATAAACTGAATCATGCAGTGAAAAAACGTGCAGTGGTCTAACCTACTAGACTTCCTATTGTCTTAGCTAAAATTGAGCTAACTTACATGGTAGCTCTCATGAGTCATGGATGTAAGCAAGACAAATTAACTATAATTGACTTTTGTCTTTTGGATAATTAGCTGTAAATTCAAGGCACAGGTAGCTTAGTCTTTTGTGGGAGGCTGGGGAAAAGTCAGTTTTATGGGTCTACTAATCTGCACAGAGAACGGCTTCAGGAAATTCATTGACTGGACAAAGTTTGCTATGTTTCAGGTCCATGCTTTATGATTGCAGTTAATGGGATACCTTAGCAAGCTGTGTTATTTCCTTTTTGTTTTATTAGGGCTGGACGATATGGCCAAAGTTTATATCACGATATATTTCTTAATTTTGGTCAATACGATATAATTCCGATATCGATCTGACACTATTAAAAAAGCCTCATAAAAACAGCCAAGAACGGCCACAACAGATGTCTGTCCCTACAAACTTATGAAAAATTAATTTGCCAACTCAATGAAACCTACTCCTATAAAACTATATAATATTTTTAGGGAAAAATGGCACAAATAAATAAATGTTCACCTTTTATTGATATTTAGCCTTCATACAAAAAAGAAATGTGAAATCACTGTCAAATAAATCTCATACTCTCCTTATTAATATTAATATTTTTACTTCAATCTATAGGCTAACATACCAGTCAAAGGTTTTTGAACAGTGAGATTTTTTATGTTTTTTCTTCTGCTCACCAAGCCTGCATTTTATTTGATTCAAAATACAGCAAAAACTGTAACATTTTGAAATATTTTTACTATTTAAATAACTGCTTTCTATTTGAATACATTTTAAAATGATTCCTGTGATCAAAGTCAGGCTTTAGCATCATTACTCCAGTCCATACTTCAGAAATAATTTTAATATTCTGATTTGCTGCTCAAAAACTTTTATTATTTGATGATGAAAACAGTGGAGTAGATTTTTTTCAGGTTTCTTTGATAAATAAAAAGTTCAGAAGAACAGCATTTATCTGAAAAAGAAATCTTTTTGTTAAGACCTCTGTGCTGTTATAAATGCTTTTATCATCACTTTTGATCAATTTAAAACATCCTTGCTAAATGAAAGTAATTAATTTCTATAATATAAATTTTAAAAAGAGCTTTTGAATGGAGTAGTGTATAATGTTACAAAACCTTTTTTATTTCAGATAAATGCTGATTTTGGATCTTTCTATTCATCAAAGAATCTCGAAAAAATTTACTCAACTGTTTTAAATATTGATAATCAGCAATCAGCATATTAATGATCTCTGAAGATCACGTGACACTGAAGACTGGATAGGCCAATGATGCTGAAATTTTGCTTTGATACACATAAATAAATTACATTTTAGAATATATTTAAATGGAAAACAGTTATTTTAAATGGTAAAAAAATTCAAAATGTTACTGTTTTTGCAGTTTCTTTTGGATCAAATAAATGCAGGCTTGGTGAGCAGAAGATAATTCTTTAAAGAACATAAAAAAATCTTACTGTTCAAAAAACGTTTGACTGCTGGTGTAGGCTTATTATTCTTATAGATTGAAACGTGCATTAACCAGGATAACGAGTATGAATCATGCTCCGAGTTGCTTCAGAAACAAAAAAATAGAGCAACAACAAAAGCATGTTGTTGGAAATGGGTTTATTATTGAAAATGCGAACTGATTGTCTGCCAGCAGGAGGCGCTGTGAGCGGTGGAACTAACGGTTTCTCCAGTAATGGCTGTACTCAAAGCAGCTCCGCTCATGAACGCTACTTTATCAGATAAAAATGCCATCTAAACTAATCTGAAGCCAGTCGGTTCCCTTCAGAGATTACATTCATATAAAACAATGATTTTGAAACGTGCCGTGCTCATGTTTATTCAACGAAGTCACAAATAAATCAATGTATGGGAAACTCTGGTAATGTATATCGAAATATCGGAAATGTGTTTAAAAATCATATCATCGTTATTGAGAAAATATATATATTGCTATACATATTGATATTGAATTATTGTCGAGCCCTATTATGAATATGACATAATCACTACTTTTAACTATTGGATGGATTGTAATTCTGGCCACAAAATTTCAACACATTTTCCACAAACTCCTTTATTGTTTTCTGTACAGTAGTTCCCTGGACCTGTTATTGTTTGAGTTCTCAATGAAATGTTTGACATTATAGTACTGTAATGTAATCCAGTTCAGACTTATCTATCCTTAAAGGGATAGTTCACCCAAAAAATGCTGTTCGTCATTTACTCACCCTAGTAGCACAAAGAAAGATATTTTTCATAGTGTGGGTTAAACAGTTAACATTACATGAGATTCATTTGGGGCAAATGTTCGGTGTTACCCCATTGTCTCTTCAAAATATCTTCTTTTGTGCTCAACAGAAGAAAGAAATTCATACAGGTTTGGAACAACTTGAGGGTGAATAAATGATGACAGAATTTTCATATTTGGGTGAACTATCCCTTTGAGTCATACATAAAAGTATTTTAAATTGTAAAATATTTTTTATATCTTATAACAATATAATTATTTTTATTATATTCGATATATACCCCCCCCCCCTTGGTGAGCATAAGAACTCCTTTTAAAAAACATTTTTAAAAATCTGACCGGCCCCAAATTTTGGAATAGTATAGTGAATATAAAAAGAGAAATAAATAAATTGATTAATTGTGAGGCAAACACAGTCCAAATGCAAAGTGTTTCAGTTCCTCACTAAGACGTCGACAACCTGATCCTTTATATAAAATGTATTTAGTTTAACATACTTTAATTAATTACATCAAATATTTTTTTCTTGGTGCTTTAGAATGTACAGTGAGGAAAAATATATTCATTGTTACCATTAGCAGACTTTATTTTCTATGTTTCAATCAAGCAGACTGATTTCACATTTTCAAAACACAGTAAGCAGTCATCTGAAGTCAGTTGTAACATGTAGTTTGTTTATAATCTTGTCCTTTGCCACTGGCCTGTGTAAATATACAGTAATATACGGTCATTTCTTTTCATTACAACTTCACAGTTAAGATATCTTAAGATAACAACTGCAGTAGATTATTAGCCCTTAAAACACTCTCGAGTAAGTAAAATGACTATGATGAAAAAGCGCAATGATTGAGTGTTTAAAGACCTCCCAAGCTACGGAGAATTTTGACACGTGCAAGTAGTCCATCAGTCCGCTTGTGTAGAGCTCTTTAAATGGTCCATTAGTGCGTCCGCGCGCGCGTGTCAGTGCTGGGACGAGCGCTGGAGGAGGCAGCAGTGGCGCATCTCACTATCCGCCGCTGGAATAGTATAACGGCTGCTTCAGGATGTGAACGGGTCTCGGCCTCCTCACCGGCCAAAGCTTCTGTTTTCCCATGACAAACAGATGCGAGAAGTGAATGGTACAGGGGAGCGGAGAGATCCTCGGTATTATTATGAGAAAAGAGGACGGGGTTGTCGGAGCCGTATTTGTTTTGCTCGCGGAGATGAGGCGGGGGGTAGCGAGTCGCTACAACATCGTTGGGCTCCGGCCAAGCATTACTCTGTTTTAGCACATATACCGCCGCGCTTGCGTTTTCATCGTCAACTGACTCGTTCGATCGTTACGGTTTGCATGGTTTGTCTCGAGGACATCTGTGAGATTTGCGGACTGCTGTTGCCGCTGTCATGACAGACGCAGGCTTTACCGAGCAGGCGGTGTGAGAGAAGCTCGGCCCCAGCTGCGTTTACCGGGGGAGATTAAATCTGTAAATACTGCTCGCGTTATTCCTCTTTAATCGTGTTAATCGTCTCAGGGAAAATGTCCTCTCGGTCTGCTTTACCGTCTGCGAACGACCGGAGCACAGATCATGTAAGTATCTTCATTTCAAATGAATTATCATTGTTGTAAAATATCATCTCAGTGCCCCGTTTCCATTCATATCCTACAACGCCCAGTGTTTAACGTCAGGTGCACCGTCATTTTTGCAGCCGGGATTGAATATCAGGCATTCATTGCCATGGGAGGATGGAGAGGCAGGATACAGTGGCCCATGTACGTGTAGCAGGTTCTTTGGCAAAATGGGCCGTATCATTGAATGTACAAAGCAGCAAAAGAGGCGCTGCGAAACGCGCAGGCAGTAGAGCTCAGGCCATCCGCATAGTGTACACATCAGCGCATCAGCTGCGCACATGCGCTCTCAGAGAGCGGTTTTGCTTCATTGGCAGAATTTGCGGGAGAAAAGCAAGGAAACACTCTATCTCTGCATATCAGAAAATGACTATAGCCATTCGGGGCACCAGAATCAACTAGGGAGGGTGGAGTGAGGTTTCACCGCTAGCTGTGTTCTGCCGTTCGCGTACAGTCCCGCGCTTCTGAAACTGACGCACTGGCTGGTGTAGTGGCCTACCAGCTCTGCGCCAACAAATTACAGTGTGGTTCATGAACTGACTTAAACTTGTGTTTGCTTATGTATTTAGTGTCGCTTCAGTAAACTAAATCTAAAGCAACTATTGTTTATTTGCTGATTGTAACCGCATTGGGGAAAAAAACACTCATGTGATGGTAACACTCAATATATTTGTACTCACTGTACATTTTAAAGCAATTGCACCAAGGTAAATGTTTTAAGTAATTTATTGGAGTATGTTCAACTAACCAAATCATAATGACCAGGGTCTTGATGTCTTAGTTAGGAACTGAGAACGCAGCTTTGCATTTGAACTTTGTCTGCCTCAAAATATATATATAATTTTTAATTCCTTACCTTAATATATATATATAATATATATATATATATTATATTATTTTGTGTGTGGGTGGTGTGGTGTGCACAATTCTCAATATAATATGAGTAGGTCGACATACACGGTTCCATATGCGCCTTGTATATTGTGGTTCTTTTCGTTTCGCGGTTAATAACTTAACTCAACTTTTTTTCTCTGTGTGTGGTGCCCGGAGTTCGAGCATTATATAAGAGCATTCGAAAGAGGCAACCCCTGACATTAGCAATGGATTACAAATATACTTAATTATTATGAGAATACCTGAGATGGCTTGAAGAACGCAGATAAACCGTACATTGCCGAGTCGAGTGTTTATTGTCTTCATGTTTCATCATTCAAAACGTTTCTATCAGTTCCACAGCGATAGCTGGATGTTTTTGTCCATATTAGGGATTTCCTGGAGCCTCATCAGTTCTGTTACTTAGGCTGGCCGCACACTAGACGATTTAAGGCGTGATTTTAAGCCCATTTGCATCCCCGAACGAAGGAGCAGGTGTGGCCCCGATTTGAGCTTGTCACAAACCATTTTGTCCAAAATTCTCTATTTTGTGGTGTCTAACGATAGTTTATCTGCTTCCGATTGACGACGCCCCCGTCCCCGAACGTAAATATCAACACATGTTTCAGAGGTTATAAGCTAAAAATCAGTTTGAACTGTCTTCATTCTGTGTCTCCCATGGTTGTAAAACGTTAGATTTGAAATCGTCTAGTGTGCAGCCAAGCTTTTGTGATTCATATGTGGAGTTTCTGCGCGAGGGTGCCCTCTGGTGTCCAGTATGAATGAAATAGACATTAAATGTGTTTATAGCACTAAATAATGCCCAATTCGTCCTATTTTCGGTAAAAAATAGAAAAATTAATACTTCTCTCAAAATAAATTTGAAGTAGACTTGCGTAATGTCCCATTTTTTTCTCTCCGTTTGTTTTAAAAACACATTTAAATTGGGCAAATCGCAAAAAAAATGTAGGTGTGTATTGAAACCGTAGCTACTGTATTGTTGCATCCCATATTTACATACATACACACACATACTACTGTAAATATCAATACATATACAGTTATGTGTATATGCAACATACTGTATAACACACCCAACACCACACACACACCCACACACACAAAACACATATAATATAAATGCTTTTAAAGAAGTCTCTTATTCTTACCAGGGCTGTTTATTTAATCAATAATACAGTAAAACAGTAATAAAATACAGTAAAATGTTATCTTTTAATTAAAAAATTCCTTTAGACACCATTTAGAACACCTTTAGAACAACTGCCGAAATAAACACATGATTCTGAGATATCACAGAGGATACATCTATGCCATCAAAAACCATGTGTCAAAAGTATATGTATGTACCTTGTTAAGCCAGAAATGGACTAAGATTACTTAACACCCATCCATGCTCCTGGCTGGATTTCTCTCAAGGGACAAGTTTCATAACAGTCTGTGATAATTTCTTTCTTTCGTTCTTTATCTTTCTTTCTTTCTTTATAATAAAAAAAAGAAAGAATGAGAGCTAGTGCACAGTATGTACAATTTGGCATATTTTGTATATAGTGTGTGTGAGGTAGAGTCCAGTAAGAGTAGGGCAGGGCATTGTGAGTAATTTATTCAATCCCTGAGCTGTAATCCTGTGGTCAGCGGTGCAGATGGGGACCTGGGCATGTTTTGATTTCCGTGTGAGCTCCTTCCTATCCCCTCTTAAGGGGACAGTTGGAGCCGTTAAGGAAACTTTACCAGATGTTAGCCTGAGTGTTCAGGGCTCAGTCAGGTTTAAATGTGCTAATCTAAATAGAAGTTTAGTTTCAGCTGTGGCAGACTAAAACCCCCAAGGCAAAGTAAGTTAATCCTGTATTATAGGGCTGAATTACTCACACACCAATGCTAACCTCAGTTTTCCCGCACACTCTCGTATACCATCATCACATTAGCAATCTGAATAATAATTAATACAAAAAAATTTAAATGTTGTTTTCATGTTTATAAAAAACAAGCTGAATTATCTTAATTTCCCCTTACATTTATGTATTTCTGAATACTTTTAAAGACTATTAAGGCACACAAAATGCAAGTTATTTTTTCTTTTTTTCCAATTCTGATTTAATTCTATTACTATGGCACCAGATGTTTAATTCATTGTGTGTGTATATTGAAAGCTCTGTTGACAGTTTTTTTTACAAACCCACTTTGTAACTGTATAAACATAGTGATGCACTGAAATTAATTTTTTACCTGAACACTGAAACTGAAATAAATTTTTTTATTTAGCCAAAAAAACAAAAACAAAACGGAAAATAAAGTTTGAGTAAATAAATATGACAAATTGGGTAATTGAACTTAATATGCTTTCCAGCGTGTTGTGTTCTTGGGTGATAAATTAAACCAGTCGTAGAAGAGTTCTTCAGCAGCAAGCTGCCTCTCGATATTTCAGCCAAACACAATTTTACATATTAGCATCCTTTCTGGTCACAATGAAGTATGTCCACACTGCTGCCATGATTATATTTTGTTGTGTGCATGAAATAGATGCTGAAATGGTCAAAATGTGTCATCAGAGAAGAGGTAATTAAATGTCACTGTTTTGGCCCTTGCAAACTTTTTACGGTTGTCAAAATTTTGATGCATCATTAGTGAACATTGTTCTCTTTAGAAATGTTTACAATGTAGTTTAATCAATCAATCAATCAATCAATCAATCAGTACTAATTGCTAGATACTACAACAGTTGTGTGGCTCATCATACATGTAGACTTATTTGTGTGTGTGAAGTAAGAGAGCTAAATCAGTAAATGAGGATTTGATTTTTAAATCTGGTGCAGTTGGTCAGTGCTGTAGCATTGATCTTTTTCACCACAGTTTCCACTCTCCCATTTGGTTTTTCTTCTATTCTACAATTAAAAAAAATTTGTTTCTAAATGCAATTTCTGTGATCTGCATTACTTGTCCTTTGGAGTGGCTAGAGTCACAGGCGGGTTTCTTTCTTTAAGGCCATTTTTTCTTCCTTCTGTTTGCTTCAGCATAACCTCCTGTTTAGTCCAATCCATTTTTTCCAAATTGAACTGAATTAATCTTAATAAATTTTCCCTGTGTCTGTCTCTCTGTCCAGCATGCGTCTTTGGTGGCGAGTCGTTCAGAGAAGGGAACGAATGTGTCGAGTCGTTCACTGGGTGCGAGATGTCGTAACTCCATGGCCTCTTGCTCAGACGAGCTGCCACACATCGGAAATTACCGGCTCCTCAAAACCATCGGCAAGGGCAACTTTGCTAAAGTCAAACTAGCCCGCCACATCCTCACGGGCAAAGAGGTGAGAGAGAAAGACTGCAAAAGAGAGAGTTTACATAGGTAAAACCAGTAGTGTGTGATAAGATGTTGGTACAGGAGCTGCTGTAATATGTCTCTTTATCATCAGAACACTTGTGAGCTGTAATTCTTTGGGTGGTATATTTTTAAAGTGGTACAACTTAAGTGTGAACAACTCCACCCCCACGTTTACTTTTTATAAACCAAAGCTGATATAGTGTGATTTTTAGGTGGTCTTTTTAGTGGGCAGCAGAGAGCTTTAATAATCTTGGACAGTAATAAATTATGATGTTTAAAGAATCATGCCAGCATACAGTGTTAAAATATTTAAAGTTCTAGAATTTTTTTTAATTCTAGATAGATACCATAATAGAGAGTTTAAAAACTTTTGCAGCATTAATAGTGAACTTGTGGCAGTCAATTTGACATAGTCACCACTGACAAGCTACTACTAAATATATTGTAGAAACTTAATTTTCTGTAAAGCTGCTTTGCAATGATTTGTATCGTGAAAAGCGCTATACAAATAAACCTTGAATTGAATTGACTTGCAGTCTGGAGCCACGTATACACCTTTGGGAGTGACAACTGTATTTAAATACAGATGGGAACCCCGTATATTATGATTGTGTTTGTATACGGAATACAGTCATCACTCCCAGACTCATGATGGCTGACATAACCACTACAACAGTTTGGCTGTAAATAGGTAACATGGATGCTAAAAGTTTTGTGCTATTTTTGACCAGAGTAATATTAGTGATCAGATAATAAAATACCCATCAACAGAGTGTTTTATGCTCTTTAAGCTGCTACTAACAGCATGTGCTCTGTTTGAACGGTACAGTATGAGTTGCCTCTAGACCACATGGCTGGTGGGAGCAGCTACGGTGGAGAGAGACTGGCATGTGAATTTGCGAATGAGTCAAGACACATGGCTCTGGCTCTGACTAGCGCCACACAAGAACAAAAGAGTCTTATATGCACTTTTAATTACATCATTGCATTAACAGTTTGGCTCTGTACACACTACACATTTAATGAATAAATTTGGTGATCACCTGAATTTTTTAATTTGTTAAATATGGTTGTCACTCCTGTAAATAAACAAAGCTCTGAAGCAAGGAGTACTTTTAAAATTCTGACACAGATGTCTCTTCATATACTATGATATTTAGTGGAGTCAAATACACTACTGTTCAAAAGTGTGGGGTCCGTAAGATTTCTCTTTTTGAAGGCAAGTAAGTCTTTTATTCAGCAAGGATGCATTAAATTAATCAAACGTGACATTAAATACATTTATAATAGAAATAAAAAAGATGTATTTCAAATAAATGTTGTTTTAAACTTTCTGTTCACCAAAGAATCCTGAAAATGCATCACATATTTTTTACAAAAAATATTTAGCAGCACAGCTGTTTACAACATTGACTACATTGTTTTCAACATCACTAATAATAAGAAATGTTTTTTGAACACCAAATTAGCATATCAGAAAAATTACTGAAGGATCAGTGAAGACTGGAGAAATGGGCTGCTGAAACTTCAGCTTTGCCATCACAGCAATGGCTATTTTAAATTGTATTTTACACTATTACCGGTTTACTCTATTTCTTGATCAAATAAATTTTGAATAGTAGTGTACATATTCTCATTTTTGTAACCAATAATTGTTTAATCTGGTTTCCCCATCCAGCAAGATTGTTTTGATAAAAGCCTAAACTAATGAATGTCAAATAACACTATATCAGGTTTGATCACAAACAATTAAGACTTTTTTTGGGGCTATCTGTCTAGCATAAGAGACATTTTATTTGGAGCTTACATCACTAATTGTGCATTGCATTTTTAGGTTGCAATAAAGATTATCGACAAGACTCAGTTGAACCCAACCAGCCTACAAAAGGTAAGACCAGTTTTCAAGACATTTTTTCTTTATTAATACAACTGTCACAATGCCATGCAATGATGTCATTTTAACATAGCACATAAAAGGAAAAAAATCTGGACATGTATCATAAACATTATCTAATGACCAGAAAATATGATCACCTCCAGTGAACATGTATATAATATATATATGAGAGAGAGCGAGAGAGAGAGAGAGAACAGTGTGAGGCTCTTGGAAGTATTGCAGTAATATGTGTGTGCTGTTAGTGTTTAATGTCGCTGTTGAGTTTGCACTCTCTCCTGTACACCAGTGACTCATCTGTCTCATTATAGATTATCACCGGCCTTCAATCCTCCCACTGAAGCCCACCGCTCAAATATAGCACTGAGTTTGAGCATACATCAAGATTTTTATTGATTATTGACAAAGCTATGCTTGAAATGCTTCTGACTTTTAACAAACTTGTGAAAAAAAACAAAAAAAAATCAAAAAAAAAAAAAAAAATCAGTGTTTTCACTCATCTGGAGGGATCTTACATTAAATATCAGCACTCACAACTCAGCACTTACCCTTTTGTTAAAATATTAAATGTAGTAACTGAACCCACCCCCCCCCCCCCCCCGTTTTCAAGATCTGGTCCATAGCAGTCCTGTTTCAATGCATCATTTGTTTGTGTGCTTAGTGTATGTGTTGGAGAGGAGAGGTCGACAGCTGCAGTTCTCCACAGGCCCAGAATACCCCACTGTGATTCAATCCCGGCCCTGTATCACACACAGTTAACTGTACACAAACCATAATCCACCCTCATTGACCACAAGTCACGTATGGCTTTTTGACCACTCATATGACTTATATGAGCTGTTATAGTAATGCTGGAATCACTGTTTAGTGGTGCATTTGTCAGTTGTTAGAGTGTTTGTCTTATCCCTCTGTTTTGCCCTTTTATGTTGCACATAGAGAAAAGCTGAGTTTTGTTCTGTGTCATGTTTGCTAGATGATAGTTTCTATGCTTTACAATATAAGTGATATCAAATAACTAAGAAAAATGTAGTGTTTACATGTGACAGGGCTCACGGCATTCATTTCTGTGGCTGTGTCAGCAATATATCTTTTCTGATCTTCCTCTGGCCTTCTGATTTGCATGTTTTAGCAGTTTATTCAAACATTTCTGAGCTCTTATGTCAACAACACCGTTTTAAACATGTTCATTCTACTTAAAGTCACAATGTACAAAGAGTACCAAAAAATAAATAAAATAGGCGGGGACTTTGTTCAATATGTGTGTTTTTGATTGGATGGAGGCAGATCTGAATGCAAGCTTGTAGATGTAAGAAAGGGGTGGTGTTTAAGAAGTCCAACATATGTCGCCCGTAGAACAAGATATGATATTTTGATTATATATTACAAGGTTTAAAAAAAAAAACATATGCAAGGATGAATAATTCACAATAAGATCAATAACATACTTTTTTTTAGTAACAATATACAAACAGGAATGAGAACATGAAAACACATATCAATTCAACATCCCCACCAAAATCGATAACATACTTAAAAAATGTATTTCATGCTGACTTTAAACTGACAATAGCAGTTTTTCAATAAATGCAATATTGTGCTTAGTCATTATGAGAGATTGAGGCAATGTGATTAAAAAAAGAGAAGTGTAATGTGATTGACTTCTGAATCGACAAGCCTCAGTAACCTACATGGGTGTGGAAAACAGCTGCTCATATATTCTTGTGATATGATTGACAGGGTTAGCTGTACAAGCTCCTCCCAAACATTTCATTAGAACCCTGTATTGCTGACACAGACTGGTTGATTTATTTTTGACATTTTCACTGTGTGTGTGTGTGTGTGTGTGTGCCTTCATATGTAAATGTATATATATCATCCAATAATGTGAATTAAAGGAACCAGGGGTGTATCAAAACCATTACTTCTGAACAGATGTCTGTGAGGTGTATTATAGGACAGATGCAGGTTCAAGACTCCATTCTGAGGTTTCCACAGCAACAGGGATTATATATTGAGTACTGCGTACAGATGGAGAGAGAACAAAATACAGAAGTATATATAATATAGTTTAGTCATTAAACTCTAGATGGCGCAAGCTGATGGGTTGTTAACGTAACTGATGATATTCAGAGAGTTAAATGACTTGGCACAAGCTGATTGGTTCATGTTGCATACACAGCTAATGAGCTTACTGTTTTACATTTAAATGGTTGGTTAGCATTCACTAGAGCAGTTCGGGGCGTGCTTTCAGAGTCCCTCTGAAACCCTCCACCTTCCCCAGCTCCACCTGTATAGATCTGCCTACGGGGTTATTTTATATGCTATTTCTGCAGCAGCAGTATGTCTTAAATACTCATGGCACCGTATCGAGTAGCAAGTTCCTCTACTTGCTTGCAGCAGCAGCAATAATCTACAACTACAGCAATAACCAACAGCAGCAGCAGCGTAGCAGATCTATTCCGCCAAGACCAAATACATTAACATTGTCATATCCATCACCATGCTAAAATCTTCCGAGAGTTGTCATGATTAAAATATTGTTTCTGGATATTGCTGTCCTACATGAAGGCTTCATGTTCATAATTATTGATGTAGATGAAGAATATCAATTTATTCTGGGAATGATTTAAATGGTATGTATTATTCTTGATAATCATTTTGTTCTCTCTTCTTTTGCAGCTGTTCAGAGAGGTGCGGATCATGAAGACTCTCCACCACCCCAACATTGGTAAGATGCACTAAAATGCAATAAATGCAAGCCTGCTGCTTTTATAATAATTACAATACAAAATAATTAGTTATTGCTGTTTAAATGTAAGCTTACAAAAACTATTTCATGTCATCTACTCTTGTATATTACAGTCCAACTCTTTGAGGTTATTGAAACAGAGAAGACGCTTTATCTTGTGATGGAATATGCAAGTGGAGGTGAGCTCTCATGTACATACTGGAGTATGGAATATAACTTTGTTCTAAGAATAGAAAACAAATATAACTTAATTCTAGTGTGGCCAACATAATGCTGCAACGATGCAAAAAGACTTGATGGTCAACATAATATTTATAGGTGCATCTGTGATATTTGGGATATTATTCATGTGTGATTTGGTTTTCCAGGTGAGGTGTTTGACTACCTGGTGTCTCATGGGAGAATGAAAGAATTAGAGGCTAGAGCCAAATTTAGACAGGTGAGACATTTACCTTATCACTGCAGCATATAGTGTAGGATTAAAGATCATGGTATTGCATCAAATTAAGCCTCTGGTTTCATGTGTTTTAACTAGGTTGTGTTATTTTTCGTTTTGTTTCAGATTGTGTCAGCTGTTCATTACTGTCATCAGAAGAATATAGTTCACAGGGATCTGAAGGTACGGGCTGGAATCTTTAGAATGAAAAAATTAAATTAAATTAAAATTAAAATATATTTTTAAAAAATCAGCATTTTTTTGTCTTTTCCACTAAAAATATCCAAATATCCTTAACACAATATAAATTTACTTGAGAAGCAAAATTGCAAAAGGAAATGTGTGAATTATGCAGATTTTTCAGATCCCATCAGCCTCACTATGTTATGCAGTTTTGTAACACTTTCTGTCCTGTTTTTTCTCCCCTTCACACAGTTCTGTACAACTTCATTATTTCTATCTCTTTCACTATTTTTGTCTTTACAGGCAGAGAATTTGCTATTGGATGCAGATGCTAACATAAAGATAGCAGACTTTGGCTTTAGTAACGAGTTTACGTTGGGGAATAAGTTGGACACCTTCTGCGGTTCCCCACCGTACGCAGCTCCAGAGTTGTTTCAAGGAAAAAAGTATGACGGGCCAGAGGTGGATATCTGGAGCCTGGGGGTTATTCTGTACACGCTGGTCAGTGGGTCACTTCCTTTTGATGGACAGAACCTCAAGGTACAGTTACTCTGTTCCTACACCCACTATGATCCATTCCAGTCTCTTGACACCTTACTTACATTGGTATTTACAACAAAAAACAAGTCAATCGCTTTTATTTATATAGTGCTTTATACAATACAGACTGTGTCAAAGCAGCTTTACAGTGTTAAACCGGAAAATAATGTTTCAATGATGCAAACAAAATTCAATTCTGCTGTAAAGCAGCTCTGAAAAGAGGACAATAGTAAACATCCAATTTTTCAGTTCAAGTCAATTCATTGTTTATTCGGTTCAGTTTAATAGCTGTGTGAAGTTCATCAATTATGGAATGAGTTCAGTTAATCTATAAAGCATCTGTTTTTTATTTATTTCAACTGTTTTCTATTTGAATATATTTTAAAATAAAATGTATGCCTGTGTTGACAGCTTAATTTTCAGCAGCCATTAGTCCAGTCTTCAGTGTTACATGTTCCTTCAGAAAGTATTCTAATATGTTGATTTTGGTGCTAAAAATTAATAGAAAGTTCAAATGAACAGCATTTTATTTTTTGTAACAATGTAAAAGTCTTGCAATTTGATGCTCCACTGCTGAATATGGGAAGTAATACAAAAAAAACTTACTCTAAATGAGAGAAATTAATTTAGAATAGTGCACCATTTTTTAACTTTGGACCTAAAAAGTCCTCTAAACCCTTATTTCTTTAGTAACTTTCTGTCTAAAGACACACGGATGTTTGTTTGTCACACATTTTGCTGGTGCATGTGTGTTTTCCAGGAGCTGCGTGAGCGAGTGTTGAGGGGGAAGTACCGTGTGCCCTTCTACATGTCCACAGACTGTGAGGGGATTCTGCGCAGGTTTCTTGTGCTCAATCCCAGCAAACGTTGCACTCTAGAGGTGCATATTTGCAGATACATCGATACACTCTGCCGTACCAAATCCTGTACCAGATACATTAAATGATGCCTCTGTGCTGAGTCATATCTCTGTAAAGTTTCTGTGTTGTAGAATGCATACAGCATGCATTTGCTAGAAATTGCTAATTATTTGTGTGTGAGTCGAGTTATGAAGTCAGCACAGTTAAATGACTGAGCTGGGAGGTTTCTGTTTAATCAGGATGCTGGTATTTCCTCCACAGCAAGTGATGAAGGATAAGTGGATGAATGCAGGGTATGACAGCGATGAGCTAAAGCCTCACATTGAACCAGCAGAGGACTACAGTGACCCCAACCGCATTGGTGAGCATGTAGACCAGTAGGAAACTGATTCAAGTGTTTTACTATGTATTTTGCTACTATTATTATTTTACTGTTGTGTTCAAATTATCCTTAGAATAAAGAGACTTGTTGTGTTTGTAAATATTCCTCTCTGTTCTCTGATTTCTTTGTCTTTCCAGAGATTATGGTAGGGATGGGTTTTACTACAGAAGAGATTAAAGACTCTTTACTTAATCAGAAATATAATGAAGCCACAGCTACATATCTATTGTTGGGCCTGAAGACTGAGGTAATACATTGCACACACACACTGTGTTACTATATACCAGTTTTCTACTTGAAAATACCACTTGTTTGCCAGCATGGAGCACAACAAAGACCTGGATTCTCAGAGTTTATTTTTTACTCTTTTTCTCTATTGGCATCTGGTCATAGGATGGCGCTGAGTCACGAGTTAGTGGCAGTATGACTTTGCCGCGTGTACGTCCAAGCCCAATTACCAATGGAACCAACAAACACTCCTCTTCATCATCATCTTCCTCATCCTCACACAGCAAGACTCAGCGCAGCGCCTCTACCTACCACCGCCAGCGACGGCACAGTGACTTCTGTATGAGACACTTCAGCTTAAACTCTAAACAGAAACATACTTCCAGTAGTTAACGGTTATAATTATTTGTTTCTTCTGCAGGTGGTCCCAGCATGCCTGTGATGCACCCTAAGCGTAGCCCGACCAGCGGCGGAGACCGTGAGCTGCGTGAGAGCCGCATGCCACCGAGGAAGGCCAGCTGTAGCGTAATGGGCAGTCGGACCCTACCACCGTCTAGTCCAATGGTCAGCACCGCCAACAACCCTAATAAGGCTGAGATACCTGATCGACGCAAGGAGATGACCGCCACCACTGTGAGACCACCACTTTTATCATTTATACTGTATACATACAGTACATACATAAAAAAAAAAATACCACACCCAGACACCTTATATATATTTAAAAAATGAATACATTTATTCAGCAAGGATGCATTAAATTGATCAAAAGTGATAGTAAAAACATTTAATATAGCAAAATATTACTTAAAATACAAAAATTCAAATAAGCATTGTTCTTTTGAACGTTCTATTCATCAAAAAGTCCTGAAAAAGTATCACAGACAATTCCAAATATTACAAAATAAAAATTCTACTAAAATTTTCTTACATCTGTTTATTTTGATTCGGTTTTGAATCCCAGATTTTAGATGTGTTCTCAGACTGTTGGACCCCACTGTGTGTGTTCATTTTTGTTATCTATGTGTGTGTGTGTGCTATATATAATATAATATATTCCAAGGTGTCGTTCCGTCCATATAAGCTCGCGATGCGCTGCATACCCAGGCCATCTGAGATAATGAGTTTGTGGGTTAATTAATATAAATATAAATTAATTAATATAAACATGATTATAAGTTGATCCCTTGTCATTTGAGATGTAACTTGAAGCTTAATAAAGTGTTGGGAATAAGTACGTCAGACTATTTTTTTTTTTACAAACAGCGGTAATTTTCTGGAAATCTGTGCAGTTATGAAAGGTTCTGGGCGAGCGGATTCACAGCACTGCACCTTCGCTCTATCGCTATGACTTGTCATGATTGTAGGGCGTTCTCATTGGTTTGCTGGCATGTGGGTGATTTAACGCACGAGGTAAGCTGTCAGTGAAATGCTCGCCCAAGCGGAAAAATGCCAGATCTCGATTGCCGAGAATCACATTGTTTTTGATGCAAAACCAACTCAACTAAATCAAATGAAAAAACACTGTAACTGTATATTTTCATGCTTTCTCAAGCAAAAAATTTTGAAAGTGCACTGAAAACTAATCTTCTTACATTTTTGGTCATAGACAATGTATGTTGAAGATATAGGTTATTTAGCAAAATGCCTGAGTAAACGAATAAAGTGATAAAATATCAAATAAGTTTATAAAATCTATATAAAAATTTCAATAATAACAAACATAAGGAAAACAAAGGAAACAATAAAATCCTCCGAGCATTTTTCTGAAGATGTTATTATTCGGTTTGTTTTCCTTATGCTTGTGTCACTTAGAGTCCTTCTCTGATTTTATTGTTGTTTGCAATGTTGCAACGTTTTACTTGACAATAATTTAAAAAATATAAAAAATATTTTTGGCATTTTGCATGGTCTGTTGTTGGAGTAGCATCACCTGGGTGAGAGATTTTACTCCTATTTACTGGCAATAAAAAAATTATTCAGCAGATGCAGCGCATATAGACCGGAGAAATCCCCCATCTCCCCACCCCCTTGAATATTGCGTATCATAACGTAACAACTAGTAAACGCCATTTGGCGCGTTTTACTTGTTTTTCTAGCATTCAAATAACAGTGGAAAAATATGTACGATAGACGAAGGATTGGAGATGAATTTCATTTACAAATAAGGTAGGAAATTGACACCTGCCACAGTGTTTCTTATTTGTCATCTGTGATCCCTCTTTGAGTGTGTCCTAAAAGCTGATGAGGAGGGGGGATCTTAATCTTACCTCTCAGCATACCCGGTTTAAAAAAGTCACAGCTCGCCGCTGATATATGTACATTGGGGTATGGAATTATTCAGACCCCCTTAAATTTTTCACTTTTTTTTATATTGCAGCCATTTGCTAAAATTTTTTAAGTTAATTTTTTTTCCTCATTAATACACTAATTACACACAGCACCCCATATTGACAGAAAAAACACAGAATTGTTTGACATTTTTGCAGATTTATTAAAAAAGAAAACTGAAATATCACATGGCCCTAAGCATTCAGACCCTTTGCTCAGGTATTTAGTAGAGCACACCCTTTTGATCTAATACAGCCATGAGTCTTTTTGGGAAAGATGCAACAGGTTTTTCACACCTGGATTTGGGGATCTTCTGCCATTGCTCCTTGCAGATCCTCTCCATTTCTGTCAGGTTGGATGGTAAACGTTGGTGGACAGCCATTTTTAGGTCTCTCCAGAGATGCTCTATTGGGTTTAAGTCAGGGCTCTGGCTAGGCCATTCAGAACAGTCACAGAGTTGTTGTGAAGCCACTCCTTCATTATTTTAGCTGTGTGCTTAGGGTCATTGTCTTGTTGGAAGGTAAACCTTCGTCCCAGTCTGAGGTCCTGAGCACTCTGGATAAGGTTTTCGTCCAGGATATCCCTGTACTTTGGCCGCATTCATCTTTCCCTCGATTGAAACCATTCGTCCTGTCCCTGCAGCTGAAAAACCCCCCACAGGCATGATGCTGCCACCCCCATGCTTCACTTTTGGGACTGTATTGGACAGGTTATGAGCAGTGCCTGGTTTTCTCCACACATATCGCTTAGATTTAAGGCCAAAAAGTTCTCATCAGACCATAGAATCTTATTTCTCACCATCTTTGGAGTCCTTCAGGTGTTTTTTTAGCAAACTCCATGCGGCCTTTCATGTGTCTTGCACTGAGGAGAGGCTTCCGTCGGCCACTCTGCCATAAAGCCCCGACTGGTGGAGGGCTCTAGTGATGGTTGACTTTCTACAACTTACTCCCATCTCCCAACTGCATCTCTGGAGCTCAGCCACAGTGATCTTTTGGGTTCTTCTTTACCTCTCTCACAAATTCTCTTCTCCCCCGATAGCTCAGTTTTTCCTTCCTAGATAGCTCTAGGAAGGGTTCTGGTCGTCTTAAACGTCTTCCATTTAAGGATTATGGAGGCCACTGGGCTCTTAGGAACCTTAAGTGCAGCATAAATTTTTTTGTAACCTGGGCCATATCTGTGCCTTGGCCACAATTCTGTCTCTGAGCTCTTCAGCAGTTCCTTTGACCTCATGATTCTCATTTACTCTGACATGCACTGTGAGCTGTAAGGTCTTATACAGGTGTGTGGCTTTCCTAATCAAGCCAATCAGTATAATCAAACACAGCTGGACTCAAATGAAGGTGTAGAACCATCTCAAGGATGATCAGAAGAAATGGACAGCACCTGAGTTAAATATATGAGTGTCACAGCAAAGGGTCTGAATACTTAGGACCATGTGATATTTCAGGTTTTCTTTTTTTAATAAATCTGCAAAAATGTCAACAATTTTTTGTTTTTCTGTCAATATGGGGTGCTGGTGTGTACATTAATGAGGAAAAAAATTAACTTAAATGATTTTTTAGCAAATGGCTGCAATATAACAAAGAGTGAAAAATTTAAGGGGGTCTGAATACTTTCCGTACCCACTGTATATATATATATACTACATTTTGGGGGGTTAATGAAATGTTGTGTCCCATCTTTGTTGTAGAACAATATTCCAGGAAGTACTATGACCCGCAGAAACACATACGTATGTACAGATCGTTCCAGCACTGACCGACACTCACTGCTGCAGAACGGCAAAGACAACAGGTGACATACACATACATTCACAAACACAGATACACTCTGCCACTGTGCTGCACTGTCTGCCTCTCATTCACTGAGCCTGTTTCTGTCTCTTCTCAGCTCCCTGTCTCACCGCCTCCCTCCCACCTCTCCCTCCACTCTCAGTATTGTCGGAGCGGGAGCATCTTCCTCCTCTTCCTCAGGTGAGCGCTGTCGGCTGACACGTGGATCCACCATCCGGAGCACCTTTCATGGGGGTCAGCTCCGTGACCGTGTCCCGCCCACCTATGGACCTCCGCCCACATCGCCCACCCTAAGCCATGACGCTGGAGCCCTGCCACCCAATGCCCGCAGCCGGGCCACTTCTAACCTGTTCAGCAAACTCACCTCCAAACTCACACGCAGGTAAGTAAAGAAACTCGCGTCATAGAAATAAAAACATCCACAGTTTGATGCATTGCTTGGGATTTTTGTTTGCAAGAAATTGTCAGGCATTTGTGCTGCTGGATGCAGCAGTGTACAATGATCATATCATATGAACAAGATGAAGAATTAATGGAAAAATCTGTAATGTTAAATGTGATGGCTGTACAGTTAAAAGAGCCAGTTGATAGAGACATCACAATGCTCAATATAACAGCAGCAGAAACAGAAGTCCTTCCATAAGGTGCAGTCACATTTACCATTGTTTGAAGTCGTCATAACCAGCTCAATGAAGATATTTGCCTGATGGTCATCCGGCGGCAAAGACATTTTCTTATGCAGACTTCGTGTCATGTTCACATTTGGTGAACTTTGACACAAATTTGCAGCACTGATTAGTAGCAAGCCTCTTGGTTCAGTAGTGACCTCTGTGTTGATAGAGGTTCATAATTTAGCAACAAAGCAAAACGGAAGATGCACAATAGATGAAGTGCTCATTCTGGTTTTGTAAACAGCACTACACCTTAATATTATAAAACGATCATTAGGAAAGGCTGTTTGGAAAGCAGTTTCTTAAGGTTGGTTTGTTTGCTATCTGTTAGAATAGCTTTGGATATTAGTTTAGTTGTTGTTATTTTCGTATAATTCATTGTATTTTGCCATATCTGGTCCCACATGATAAATTTTGCCAAGCAACAGTAAATGTGAACTGACTTTTACAGTTCAAAAAGCTAATAATTTTGAACTGCGTCAGTGTCTATTTCATGCACACAATGTGGATAAGCTGCAAAAGTTAAATATGTCAGCAGTTAAATATCTTTAGCAGGATGCTAAAGTAACTATACAGTATGTAAGATTTGTTTGGTTAAAATATTAAGAGGCAGCTCATTGTAATTGAATTTTACTACCACTGGTTTAATTTATTACCTGACATCACGCCAACCTGGACAGCATATCGAACTCAGTTACCCAATTTTTTTTGCTAAATGAAAAGCTTAACTTTAAATGTATTTTATTTTTTTACAAAATCGGTGCATCACTAATTTGCTTCCTCCGTTTTACCTACACTGAACTGCAGTATCTTACAGGAGACAGATCATGTGCTCAACTATCTTCACTCTTATTGGTAATCATCACATCATTCACTGCTCATTTGCATAAATGTAAACTTTTCTAAACTTTATCGAGTCATTGGACAAGCACACAACACTTTGCCAAAGGTCAGTATCACTCCTGTCAATGGAAATCGACAACTGTTATTGAAAATGAATGACTTTGGATTATTTTGTCACTCCAGGTTGCTGTCAGTGTGAATGGGGCCTTGCAGAGGTTTGCTTTTAGGCAATACTTAAATGGTTACATTTGTAAATATGCTTTTGACGGACACATTCTTCCAACAAATAAATGCATAGACTTGATGATTTATGTAGGAATCAAAAATATGATTCCTTTAAAAAAAAAAGTGCCGGAGTGCTGCCTGTCCAATAACACTGGGGTCCCACTGGGGATTTCTTTCAGCTTAAAAGTTGGTTTTACAGTCACGCTATACACATTCATCGTTCCTTGGCTTATTGGCTCTCTTTTTCAAGCTTTCCAAGCATACAAATGTACACCTTTCCTAGTCTCTCCCACTTTGCTCTTATTTCTCTGTTACCTTTCTTTCTCTCAGTTGCATTTGCTCTATCACTCAATCTTTCTGTGACTTTCTGCATCTCTTCTCTCTCTTTCTCTTGCTCTCCTCATTGTGTTTCTCTCTCTCTCTCCTAGGGTCAATCTTGACCCCTCTAAACGCCAGGGCTCTAATAAATCAGTGTCGGGTTGTACTCTTCCACAGGGATCCAAAACAGTTAGTAAGTTCCCCTGTCTGCCTCTGTTGGCCTGTCTGTTGCCGCTGCACGTCCGTCTGTCTCTGCACATGGCATGCCTGTCTGCATGCAGTCTCCTTTGCAGCACGTGTGTCTGGTGAACAGGATGTGAGAGTGAGGAAAGGCTGGATGATGGTGCATGGAGGTTATATCTCTTTTCGGTTTGCATGCATCTAGGAACATATGCAAGTTTTTATTCTATGGCCCATTACACATCGCTCAGGTCAACATCGGTCAGCCAGTTATTGACCTGCTAGCAGATTATAATGTTGGACAAGACTGAGAGATCCAGATATGTATGCTTGGAATTTTTTTTTTGTCTGTGGTGGAGTTGTGTTGCATGGATCAGACACTGTTGAGGTAATGCAGACCATCTGAAATTGTGTGGGTTTTTTGCAGGGTCACAAATGAATCTGAGGGAGTCAGCAGATCTTCGGTCACAGGGTGAGTCCTCATTTGATACTACGTTATGATCAAGAATGGCCCACTTAGGGAACTTTTAACATTGTTGTACTATTAACACTGGATTGGGCCAAGCAAATGAACCAAGTGCCAAGTGTACATCTGGAGGATCATGTTTTGACATTCTGATTAAACTTTATAGGTCAATTTCTTTTTATAAATTAAACATACATGGATGAATTGTTCACAATAAGATCTAAAACATGCATTTACAAAATAGATGGGATGAATTTGATTTCATGCCAACTTTAAGAACAGACTTTGTCAACAGATTACAATGAGAAGAATATAAACTTGAGCTGTGGTTTTGTCTTATTGAGCTGTGGATCATTTCGATTTTGAGTTTTAGAGTCTGAGCTGACAATGCAGTGCATTGTAAAACTTCAGTATGAATACAGTTGATAATACAGAAAAGATGCTTTTTTTTCTATATCAGACTCTTATATTTTTTCATTTTCTTTCAATTTCAAAGTTTTAATTGGCATAATTGTTTTACATTAAATATTGCCCAAAGCATCAATACACACACTAAGTGACAGAAAAAATGATCTGCCAGTTAACATAAAAAGAATAGTAATACGAAGTAATAATAAATAATAGTAGACGGATAATATAGAAATAATAACTTTATAAAATTAAATAAAACAAATCTAATAAACTACAATAAAATTCTCAACAATGGTAATAGAAGCAGCGTTTGCTTTCTGAATATGTGAATCTCAAATAACAGTTTTTCAGGATTTTTTGTTGAATCTCTCATTGTTGGTGTTTCTCTTCATACTCTCTTTCCCAGTGGCCATTTATCTGGGGATCAGAAAGCGTCCGAGCCCTGGAGCGGGGGAGGGGGGTGGGATGTAAGGGGTCATCTCTCCCGTCCCCCCCGGGCCCCTGCAGAAGTGGTACTGGCCTTGCATGAGGCGGCGAGGGGATGCGGCTGCCAGGTCCGGCACGCTGGCCCGTTTCTGCTGTGCTGCAGTCATGGGGCGGCAGGGTCAAAGGTCGCTTTCCAAGCGGAGGTGTGCCAACTGAGTGTGGGTCCTGCAGAGGCAAACGGAGTACGCTACACACGCCTGTGGGGGGCCCCCCTCGCCTTCAGGCACATCGCATCGCAGATCTCTAAAGAGGTGGAGCTCTGAGGGGACAGGGGAGGAGACTTGAATATGAGACGTCCCCTCACTATATCCGTCATTATAGCGAACTGACGTTGACCCACCCACTTATGTGTTATAGACTTAAAACAACATCTGATCCCTCCTCCAGTCAACACTCAACACAAATCGAAACTAAACACACATACACGTAAACAAACACAGTCACCTTAAAAGCACGGGAAACTCAAACCAGACAATAAGGAAATCTGAAGTACAAAAACAAGCATCCGTTCCATGCACAACATAAACCTGAGTTGGAAACACACACACACACACACACACACACACACACATTCTGATTCTGAACAGCCTCATTTACTGGATCTGGATTGAATCCAGTTTAGTATTTTTATTCTAGTCATGAAATTCTTTTTTTTAACCACTTTTGTATGTTTTCAACAAGTCTTGACATTTTAAACGGGTCATCATTTTTATGTTTTTGTGATTTAATGTGTCTTACATTTCTTAATACTGAGTCAAAAGCATTGAATCATTGACAATGTAGGACTGTAGCTGCCAATGAACTATATGCACAAATGTGAAGTTGGCAAACGTATCCTAACTTCATCACAGCTCACAGAGCCCACACAAATCTACATTGCTGGCGACCGCAAATTTGATCAGGCTGCGAGCCAACCATCTACACTTTGTTCTTGAAATTGTCCAAGCTAAATTTTGTTCCCTAGAAAATCTGTTTTTGTGACGTATAGTGCCAGTTTACTTACTTCCTACCAATTTTAATTTAGAAGAGACATTTAATGCCAAATGACTTTCCCTGACCCTTCGCGAACAGGTTCTGTGATTGGTTGGTTCTAGATATTAATCCTTTATTTCAACTCCTATTCAGTGATCCTTTGCAAATAGCGTCAGCTCTCCCTTTACCCAGTAAGAGTGGAGTAGAGGTTACCGCAAAGGTGATTTTACAGAGTGAGGTGGTTTTAGTGTTCAGTGTTATTAAAGACACGTTTCCTGCATTGAAGATATCTGAATAATTTGGAAAAAGACCTATTGGATATTGGATCCTATTGGATATTATTTGATTGTAAAACAAACACCAATTTATGTATTTAGTGGAAAAATAAAAAAATAGATTTTCTAGACTTAAAAATGTATAGAAAAGTAAATATCAAATACAGAAATGGCAAAATATGTTGTGGCTTCTTAGTAATTGCTGACATTATGTCATAGTCATTCATTAGCACATGTATTTTAGTGGGTTTCCGTTTTTTTTTTTTTTTTAATGTACGACTTTATTGGTATTAAAAAATAATTCATCCCTTAACTAATCAGATTTGACTTAAAAAGCACCAGATATCTAAAGTGCTGGATGTTTTCATGCAGGAGTGCTCTTACTGTTAGGATATATTTTAGGGGCGAAGGCACCAACAGGGCTTCGAAAAGAGTTGTTTTTTGATTCAAAGTCAGTTGCACTTGCAATATTGTGATAATATGGCATTATTTAGGAATCTGTTTCCACTGTAAAGCCTTAACAATGCTATGTAACATAAACAGAGATGCAGTTCAAGATTGGACCATAGACATTGTGTCATATTTTTGCTGTAGCTCATGAGGGTTGTTAGTCATATGCGAGTTTGTCTCTTTAACAGATGTGGAAGCATGATGTTATTGACTTGATAGGGATTTCATGTGCAGGTTTGACACCTGAATAAAAGATATACGCTGCTTAAGATAATTTTTCATGAGTAGAAATAGGTTTGTTTGGAGCTTTTCTGTTCTTTTTTTCAAAAAATACTCTTGGCTTGCTTTTTTGACCAAACCATTTCTGGTCATTTGTTGTATAACAAGGCCTAGCTCTGCAATAGTTGTCAATTTGGCAAGCATAAAATAAACAGCAATTCACAACCGAGTATATCAAAATGTACCTATGAGTGGTGATAATTGTGCAATAGCAATAGATGTTACTGTCACATTTAGAAGTTGTTTCTGTCTTAGTGTAAAGCCATGCTTCGGCCCTGTTGGTGCTGCCAGCATGTAGACCGTGAGATACTGAGTGAATTTGAATAATGAGGGTTTTTTTTTTAGTCAGCAAGGTGAATAGGACCCTTCTTGCTAGTTCAGTTTGGATAAACAGGTTGGTTTAATATGGTTGGTCAGTTAAGTTTTGATTGGGGAGTCATTGTGCTGTCATGTGTGAAATATGTTGTAGATACTAAAGAATTATATTCCACTTTCTCCATGTTTGTGATGGCATATCCCTCCGTTCATGAGAGGGTGTTGGATTATGGTACAGACAACAAACAAGCTTGGTTCTTGATTTTGATTGTCTGCAGCAAGTATGTAAGATGCTTCGAGATGCTTGAAAGTTTAGTTGTGATGACTTACTCCACAGCAATCACTGTGGTGTGTCACCTTCGACCTTTAGCCACACAGTGAGCCTCCAGATCACGTCTGCCATCTCTTCATCCATCCACTTTTTTTGTTGTCTCGTTCACTTTATTCTCTGCCTTTGTGCCACACATTTGCAAAGACACACAGTTTCTCCTCATTTGATTGCCGAATCACTGGACATCCTTGTGTCATTGATCTGTCTGCTCTGTGACTGGACTCCTGTTGTGGAGAAGCTTCCTGTTTCAAACTGAACAGGGTAAGGACTGGATGTCCTTGACCAGTCTGACCCGGTCTCCGCATCAGATCGGCTCTATCTGGTTTGGACTGCTGAGACCTGTATCTGTTCGATGTCCATTAAGACCTCTGTGCACTCATGTTGACTTGAATCAGCTGCATCCTATGGCTCTGTGGGTCTGTACCCATGTTTGGCCACCGGAAGGCGCCAATGTCTTAAATGTGAACACTTCGATTTGTGTATATTTGCACAGGTACTTAATTTATTTTCTAGAATAATTATCTTGGGAGAAAAAAAAACATGGTTTATATCAGTCAGACTATGGCTGTATATAAAGATTATGATACTGATGATAATATTGTGAGTATAGTATATACAGTATCTTAGAACTCCAGGTTAAATCATAGCTAGAGCAGAGACCCTCTGCTAGCTCTCCAGATGTTTCTATGTGTGCTGAAGTGAAACACTAACCTGCAATCCTGCATGATTCAGAGAAAGAGAAGACAAATGTGAAATAACAGAATGGGCAAAAGCAAAGGAATTCAACGCGAGAGAGAGAGAGAGAGAGAGAGAGAGAGAGAGAGAGAGAGGAGAGAGAGGAGAGAGATGAGAGGAGGAGAGGAGAGAGAGGAGTAGAGAGGAGAGAGGGAAGGAGAGAGATGAGTGAGGGGAGGAGAGAGAGAGGACGCGGAGGTGCGGAGAGAGCTCCCCCCCGCCCGGAGGGATGACGAGAGAGAGATGACGAGAGGACCAGAAGGGGTGGAGGAGGAGAGGTGGGGGAAGAGATGGAGGGAGACGAGAGAGAGAAGAGAGGAGAGGAAGAAGAGAAAGAGAGGAGAGGGCGGAGGAGAGAGAGAGCCGCGGAGAGAGAGAGAGAGAGAGTGTGTATGCGTGTGCATGTATGTGTGAATGTGTGCGTCTGTGTATTGCGCTACTGTTGCCCTGCCTCCCCTCTCTCTGCTGGTAGGAAATGTTTGTTTGTGTGAGAGGATTAGGGCAGACTTTTACTCTGGCAGCCATACTTGACCTGGAGTGAAAGTGTGTCGGTATGAATGAGCTTTTTTTAATGTCCAAGGCATTAAAAAAGCAGAGAATTAGAGAGAATCGCGAGCCGGGCGCGTCACATCTGAATGGTAAATCCCTCCAGTTCAGTGTTGTGCTGTCTGTGATGTAAACTGTCTGCTATGACATTGGGTTTTTCATGATGCATTTAGCTAATATGCAATATGACAAGAGAGGAAGTCAGGTGAAAAAACTATATATATATATATATATATATTTGAGTGTGAGGGGGTGTCCTACCTCCTGTGCGGCCCTCAGGGACTCGCGCGGGCGGTAGCCCGCGGCGTCGCGCGAGAGAGAACTGCGTTTGCTGGAAAGTAACTTTTTTCACCCAGAGGTGTTTGCACCTATGGCCAAATATTAAAATGGAAAATGGAGGGAGAAATAAAACTGCACTGATGTTGGCATCTTGCTTGTGCTTGAGTATTGCCATCATTTATTATTGGATGTATGGGAATCTCGTGGTGTGCAAAATTTATCCATCTTCTTTTATGGGTGTTAAATTTATTGTGCCTGGTTGAAAAAGTAATCTAAACTTTGACAATGAACTCAGTACAAAGTCAGTGTTTATATTTTGTGTGTGTGTGGGTGTGTAATATATACTGTATATACACAGTAGTCAACATTTGAGTTGGATCAAAAAAGTTCATCAAAGTTGTACTAAGACAAGAATGCATTTTGGTTTAAGGTTTTAGGACAACTTTGATGAAAGGTTTTGATCCACTTTAAATGTTGACAACTATAATATATATATATATATATATATATATAATGGATCATACTCAAAAATTTGTTAAAATAGAAGACATGTTTATATGTTTTATGGGGTATTTTTATTTAAATACAACTTGATTGATTCACTTTTTACAACCAAGGCTGAAATTAAGGTGAAGCCTCGACAACAGGCACTCACACCTGCGCCGGGAATCTGATCCCAAGATGTTACCAACTGAACAGGAAACAAAGTGGAATAAAGTGATGGAGAAATGACATGGAAAATAAAGAAGAAGGGAAAAAGGAAAGCAAGATAGATGCAAAGGCGAGACTGTCTTTTTGAGCAGCAGTTTCCTCTGCATTGATGTCAGATTGCACGATGGACTGTTAAAAAAAAACAAAGACTAGAAAAAAATGGAAGGGCTCCCGCTTTACTTCTGGGCAGGGATCATGCTGTCGATGGACTCGCCCTTCTCCAGCTTCTTCTCCATTTCAACCATCAGCTTGACGCCATCAACCACACACTGCACTTGATCAACCTCTGAAGAGCCAATACGGTCAGCGTTGGAAATGTCAAACACTCCTCCAACAGATGCGGTGTCCACACCACCTGGGAAGACAAATGAGGATGGAGGTCAACAAATGGAGCAGATGTTAATTATACAATGTCTTCATGACGTTAATATCATCAGTAAACATTTGTGCAGTATGTTCAGGCAGGGTTTGTATACCTGTGCCACGCTTCTGCAGGCGCAGTCTGTTCAGGATCTCCTCAAACTTGGCATGTGTGCTCAGCTTGGGCAGCTTGACGTGGACACCACCACGCAGGCCTGTGCCCAGGTTGGAGGGGCAGGTCAGAATGAAACCAAGATGCTCGTTCCACATGAATCCATGGTTGTGCTTCTTGAAAATCTCCTCGATCTGTCGAAGCAGAACATGCACATGCTCACACATGCTGCGGGCAACAACAGCGGTTTACATATGTGCATTTATATGTTCAGGTTCTCCATACCCTCTGAAGACCAACACAGAAGCGCTTGAACACTTCCTTCATGTTGCCGCCCTTCTGCATGGAAATGACACGCAGGTGATCCTCCTCGTTCACCCAAACCAGGAAGGTCTTGTTCTCATTGTGCCTGTAATTGAAACATAGGCCTCACCCAATGCACCACAATTTATTTACAATTCAAAACCTAATTTATATAACGCTTATGTTCTATACTCCATATACCTATTCTGTAGGTTGAATCACACTGGAACTTTTTTCATTGTATCACAATCCATTTGTCTTTGTTTGCACTTTCTGCAGGTTACACTCACTTTTCATGAGTGAGTCACTGAATCATTCACTCAAACGATTAATTCAACAGTGATTCATTCAGGATCTAAACACTACTGTGTGATGCTCGGAAACACAGAAACGTGTTGTTTCTTTTACTTAGCAAAAATGAAGTAATTGGCAATATTGTGTCTAAAATGACTTATTGTTAATATAATGTTGATATTACACCATCATGCTGTTGGTGTGGCCGTCCATGCGGATAATTAGAACAACAGCACTCTTGCTTGTGTGGTATTGATTAATTATATATAGCCTTTGTTCAGTCATTTAGTATGTGTCTCATTGGATGTCTCATTTGTAGAAAAAGTTTCATAAAAGTAAAAAAAAATCTGAATTTCTTTTCAAAAGAAAAAAAGTTTCAGAAAGTGACCATTATATTCCAAAGGAAGAAACAAATTACAGTAATTTACTCTGCACAAGGAATAACAGTACATTTTTTTAATGGTTACTTTTCTGAAATGAGACAACCTTGATGACGTATGCGGCTGACAAATGTGACCTATGAAGGGTGCAACCTTCGAAATAAGACAGAAATATTATGATTATGATTTGACTCACCAAATGCCTCTGGCATCGGGCCAGTCACGGGCCATACCAGCACCCAGCAGCAGGGGGGAGACGGGTTTGTCAAAGAGGAAGTGGTCAGCAATCAGCTGCTCCTGCTCAGCGTCAGTCATGGACTTAAGGGGGTAGTACTTGCCCTTGAACTCTCCATCCAAGCTGTTCAGGGCTGTAGAAAGAAGGAGTGCTTAAACTTATACTGTTTCTTATGCATACTTTCGTTCTACAAATTACATTATTCTACAATTATTGTGCTATACTCCTTTACTAACATCTGGACTGTTGTTGGGGTTTGAAAGGAGTAACAGCCCCCTGGTAGGGTTCATTTCAACTGGGCCAAAGTTGAAGTACCACTTCTAGGTATGTAATGTGTGCCAGTGTTATTGTTACAGCTTAAACTTTTAAAAATCATTCTTGTTAACTGAAATAAAGCTGAAATAAAATAGAAATTTTAGATGACTGTTAGACTTAAGCTTAAAATGAAAAATATTGCCTTAGCAGCTACTTGAAATAAACTAAGGTTAAACTAAAAAAAAAGTAAACTAAACTAAAAAAAAGTAAAGATAAAAACAAAAGGTAAAAAAAAACAATTCAAAACTAATAAAAATAACAAAGGTACAACAAAATGACTAAAACTTTAAAATGAAAACTAAATATAAAAATAAAAACGTATTTAAAATACTAATAAATACTAGATAAATAATGTTAAATAACACTGAAGTGTGCACACATGTACTGTAATGACGGCACACCTTCAACAGACAGCTTCTCCACAGCTCTGCGCTCTCCACGGCTGTTGTGGGGGGGCAGGGCGTATCCCTTGATGCTACGGCCAGTACGCACACGGCTACTCAGAACATAGTTGGGGTCCAGGTCATCTCCACCCTAAAAATAGAGATTTAATTCATTTCAGAACATTTCCAACAATAGATGGGCATATGAAGCATACCCATATGGATTGATTTTCATATTCATTTACTATCTCACATTTCACATTCAAGTAAATAAATAATTGATGTCAAGAAGACAGTTTACTGTTTTCTCCTGTCAAGGATTAATTAAGACCATTTATAGCCTATGTCTACTGATTTCTAACACTTCAAAAAATATTTTGTATTTCTGTTTTGTACCTTTAGGTTCTCAAAGTTGAGGTCAGTCTTGTGCTTGTCAGTTGCCTTGTATCCACCATGGCGGTCTGAAATGACAGGGTCGAGGAGATCCTTGAACACTTCATAGGACTCCTCATCACCAGCAACACAGCCGACAGTCATGATGAAGGGGTGACCTGGAGAAAAATGGCATCTCATCAGTATATAAAGGAAGGAAACATGCTGTGAAGTGGTCCAGGTTTGAACGGGTTAAATATGCGGTAAGGTTGTGACACTGATGTCTTTACTCACCTGGGTTGTCAACACCAGTCTGGATGACATCGTCCACGGTGAATCCAGTGGGGGTCTGCTTGTCCCTAAGCTTGGCATACATTTCCTTAGTCAGCACCTTGGCCATGTGGTTGTTGTGCTTGGTAAGGTCTGGAAACTCATCTTCAACTGAGTAGTTCAGCTTGAAGTTGTTGTGGGTGTTTCCGAAAGGCATGATTGCGTTTCTAACACTGAGGATTGGACAAAGAGAAAGTGAGAACGAATATTTGATTCCTCGAATAATCATATATTACTTCTACATATACATGTCTCACCTGTCTGACTTTGTCTAACAATTGGAAGGTAAATTTGACTAATTCTGTTTAGTTTGTTAGGACTGAAAAGGGTTTCCTCAACCAAGCATGTAAAAGCTTGCAGCATGATTGTCTCACCAACAGCTGCAGACACTATAGCATCATGTTCATATTAAAAATTTGCAATAAAAGTGGCCATTTTAGTATATCTAGATGGTTTCCAAATGTTTTACAGCATGCTGACTGAAATCAGTGAAACTGTATTCAGTGCAGGACCATAACTGCTTAAACATCAGCTTCCACTGGATTGTGATGAACCATAACCTGCGAAACACAGCTGCACACATTAAAGCAGTCTGTCTGTCTGGTATCCTAGCAACCTCCACTTGAGGTCCTCACTTATTATATGATATGCCTGATAGATGCTCTCAGGTCTAAATGTAGACTGATCTATTTTTACTAGGGTCTGCACTCCCTCCCATTTACTTTGACATAATCTCAAACTTTTTCCAAAATACTCTGAACATATTGCAATGTATTCTGCCTATATAGTCACTTAACATTGTATACGTTATTAAAGTGTTCCTACACAGACTGACCTTTGGGAGTTTCCTTAGACTCACATGTTAAGCACATCTTGGTTGTGTGCTTTTATCCTTTACCACATACAAATCTTAACATTGCTATCAACTTGTGGTGGTCTGAACTACGAGTCATTTGATTTCATTTCTGTTCTGTGAAATACAGCTATCAGAAGCTTCTCGCATGCTTGCCACAGGGTCTTATTTTAAAAATAGCCAGTAGAGGGAACCTGTCCCATATGTGTCAGTAGGAGAAACAGAAGTACGTCCCAGGATTTTATGGCTGTATCCGATTATGCTCTCAGAGCAGCTGCATATCACACATTTGACATCTGCTCCCACATTTCAGCACAGGTCAACCAAACCAGTCCCTCACCCAAAATTTTTGAAAATGAAAATGATATTAACATTTTTATAGTAAACTCAGATGCCTTTCACAAACACTCCTGTACTTCTGTCATGAAAAAGAACATGCATCTGCTGTCATGCGGGTGTGTATCATAACAGCATAACAAACAAAATATGTATGCAGCCCCACAAAACACTTACATTTTACTCTAGATATTTTTTTCTCTTTAGGGAGTATTCCACTAGAATTTCTTCTAAATTATTTTATCTCATTTAATTTTTTAAGCTTTCTCTCTTCTCTCCTCACAGTGAATAATGGTTATTCAAGAATGTTGTCTTTACCTGCACACAAGACAATAAAAGTGGTAACAGTCCTTGGGATCAGATCCTGTTCACCAAAGCCGAAATAGGGGTCACCCAAGCAAGAAGAGTCTGATTTGGGTTTATATACCTCCAACCCCTGCAGCCATTGGCTGGCCCATTTTAGACCTCACTAAATTCTGATTGGCTGGCACCAGTCTCTTATGCCCTGTTTAGTGTAAGAAAGGATTCAATTTAGATCCCAGGCATCTTAGATGAGGTGGCAGCTGTGGGTCGTGCCCCCCTTCCCTACCATATCCATTTACACTTCCCGCCCCATACATAGCTTTCAAGTAGGGTATAGGTTGGAGGAGGGGTGATGGAGCATGGAGGGTCTACCATGCTAAAAAGGCTGAGCAGCACTTTTGCCAAACATGCCATGGATATCAGAAGTGCTCACAGGCCAATGGCTTTGGAAAAAATCAGCTGGTAGGCTCAGTCCATCACATGATTCTTGGTGCAAATTCATTTAGTGGTTTTGCAGGTGAAGTTTGCTGCAGTGACATATTTAATTCATTTATTTGTTCATGTTAGATGCCATATTTATGCAATAGGGTAAAAGGTCATCATCAGCTGCCACTTTAGAATGAACTGAACATGAATTAAGGAAGGCAGTGGATGTGAATCCGTGCATCATTCGATCATTCGTTTTTTTTATTTAATATTGAAAGTAGAAAAATTAGAAAACGGCTCCTTTTTCGTTTTTTTCCAAAAACGAAAAACAAGAATTCAGCTTAAATCTTCGTTTTTCGTTCAGGGGTAGAAAAATGAATAAACAGCTTGAATATTCGATTTCTACATGTGGGCGGGAATTAAACACCCCTTTCTGCTGATTGGTCAGTCGAAGATCAAAACGTGCCATCATCAGTTCTTCCACAGTATCACACAGCAGAATAATAGTCCACTGCTGCATTTGTACGGATTAATAACCCATTTTATTGCAACTACATTTAATATTTTTTATCAAACAAACAGGCTAATGAATAGCTCGACAACTCATACCTGGGCAGAGTCTAGACAGGGCTTTCTTCTGTGTAGATATAAATTCTATTCTTTGCATCAGCTGGGGATAGCAGGGTATGATATGACAGCTGTCATAGCCTAGCCTGCTTACCCAGTAAGTCTGTGTGTTTAATTAATTAATGAATTTGTTTCAAAATAAATATTTTAAACACTACCCACCCCCCCCCCCCACCCCGACCAAAAATGCACGACTAACAAATTGGCTTGGGTATATATAGGCCTATGTTGCAAGAACTGTCATTTTGACTGACAACCGGAGAACAACAGATATTAAATAGCCTACAGTTAGAGTTATATAATGTAGTCTTGTTTTATTAAAATTGATTATAATTGATTTCTCAAAAGGATATGCACTTGTGCGCGGCGTGAGCTGCTGCGCACTTGCACTGCAACACAAGATTTTCATAAAATATAATAACTCTCCATTTCGGTTTGATTCTCACCAAACATATACCTTCAGAATGTTTGGAATATACGCCACGAGATGCATATGATTATTTTACGACAGATATGCATCCGCTTAAAAACAAAAAACAAAACCTAAAGTCACCATTCTCTGCCATTAAATTGGCAAGTGCGAGCAGGACATGTTTGTGTTATTAAGTAATAAGCCTTTAGAACAACATTAAGGTGAATATTCACTCTAGTTCACACAGTTCCAATAAATTGCGATGGGTTAAATAAACTCAATAAGCAGACAGACGCGACTACAGTTAAAAAAAAAGGGCGGACCCAGCAGGGCACAGGAAATAAGCAGAAGTCATATTTTAAAGCAGTTTAAATTAATATTGAGTACTGATTGATGTTCACTTGGATTTTTTCCCCATCGAGGGGAAATAACTTAATACTCTGTCATTTATAGTCGTATGGTAAAATGTATATTTTTAATTGTGTAACGTTACGTTCAAAATAACTACAAAATGTCATGCCTTTGAAAAATAAAGAGAACAACAGAATGCGCTGCTTTAGCGCGTCTCGGTCTCCTTGAGCATCTTTCTGGCACATGCCACAAACATCAACCACAGGGAATACTCGTCTTTTAAAAGGCTTCATATAAGCATTAAATGCATCATAATTCACTTTGGAATAAATCACAGTAGGCATATGTATCATGATAAAAAAAAAAACGACTTTACAGTCTGAAAATACTTTAGGCTATAGCAAATTATTTCTCGGACCCCCTATCACTTTAAGAACTGCTGGTCTACACAGAAGAAAGACCTGTCTAGACTCTGCCCCGGTACGAGTTGTGTCGAGCTATTCATTAGAAAAATATGAAATTGATCGAATGGGTTATTAATCCGTACAACTGCAGCAGTGGAGGACTATTATTCTGCTGCGTGATACTGCAGAAGAACTGATGACGGCACGGTTTGATCTTCGGCTGACCAATCAGCAGAAAGGGGCGTTTAATTCCCGCCCACGTGTAGAAATCGAATATTCAAGCTGTTTATTCATTTTTCCACCCATGAACGAAAAACGAAAATTTAAGCTGATTTCTCGTTTTTCGTTTTTCGAAAAAAAAAAAAAAAAAAGAAAAAGGAGCCTTTTTCCTTTCAATATTAAATCAAAAAACGAATGATCGAATGATACACGGATTGATGTGGAAGTCAATTGATAGACTCTCAATTGTGCACCAACAGTTCAAACTCATGAAAAGTCATAATTTGAAAAGACAGCAAAATTATACAAAATTTTACAAAAATGTACAACTCATACCTAAACATAACCATAAAGCCCAACCCCTAACCCATGAATGTAATTGGGGAAAAAACACCCTATAAAACTTTTGTATGATCCAAGTCAGATGATAACATGATTTGGCCAGAATTACTACATATCTAATTATGTTTCCATGAAAGTATGTTTACTGTTAGGAAACCATCTCTATCACTAAATATTTTGAAGTCTTAAGGTTTGTATTATTCAGACACTGTTTTGCCTTCTTTTACGTAATTATTCAATTCAAAATGAGGTATTTCCATCTCCAGTTTCGGTAACATACATGTTCTCACTCACTTAGTGTCCCCAGTACTAGAGTCTCACTGGATATTATGGCTAACCCCTCCCCCAATGTATCTGTCTAGCAATCCATTCAGCTGCAACTTGTATAACACATTTGATGCATTTTGTTAAGTAATGCATTGCTAAGAATTACATTTCACAGTATTGGTTTATTTTATCTCTGTGTCTCGTGGCTTTAGGTTATACAGGACGCTAATGCTAGTCCAACTGTCTCCAAGTGTGAATAACAGGCCTGCCATGGCTCACATGCTTCCCAGCAGCTGTCATGCATGCACACACATATCAGCACAGCTTATCATACAGAGACAAATGTAAAGTCTTTCTTTTTCTCATTATGCTCAGTTCTCATTACTCTGACTTAAGGATTTAGTGTGACTCCAGGCGTGTGTTTCAAACACAGATTCAAGAGATAATAATATTTGAAGACTGGTTGGGAGGATGTAGTATCTATGGCCAGTACTGGATATATAAGGGGGAGGGGTCATTCATTGTGACCTTGCCCTGAGGGGTCAACCAATGTCCCCTTACTCACACAGCTGTCTCCTGTTTGTCATTCTACCAATAGTATGCTAACCTATCTATCTATCTATCTATCTCAGCTGTGAAATATTATTCCAATTTAAAATAACTGTTTTGTGTTTAAATATATTTTTCAATGTAATTTATTCAAGTCATGACAAAGCTGAATTTCAGCAACCATTACTCCAGTCTTCAGTGTCACATAATCCTTCCAAAATCATTCTAATATGCTGATTTGGTGCCCTTGTTATTATTATCAATGCTGAAAACTGTTGCGCTGCTTAATATTTTTCAGCAAACCATGACGCATTTTTTCAGGATTGTTTGATGAATCGAACGTTTAAAAGAACAGAGTTTATTTTAAAACAGAACAGTAGTGAATGTGATTAATGCCTTCCAATCATTGAACATGATTCCTTTAGTCGGGTGTGTATAGTCATGTCTGATCTTTCTAGGTCTGTGAGGTGGTGTCAAAATGGTATGCATGTGTAAGAGGGGGAAGGTTGCGTAACATTAGTGTGTTTGTGTATACAGTGAAAGAACAGACCCTCAACTCCAGCTACTACAGGACAGTTACACAACACAAAGTGAAGACAGTGTGAGAGTTTTTAAAAGGTCTTCTTTCTCATTTGCATACTAGGTACTGTTGTTAAACATGGTATTAAATCATAGTGTGCAATACATCTGATCATAAATTTTTTCTAAAGTAAACTGAGAAACATGGAACCACAATAAAGCCTCAAATTATCCGTCAAACGATGACCTGTTTAGAAATACAGTCAGGGAGTGGTGCACAATACATGGTTAGTTTACTAATGAACTAGAATGAAATCTACCAGGTGTCATTTAAAACACATATTACACAAACAGAATGTGGAAGTGAGACTTGGACTGGAAAGTCTTGCACGGAATCTCCATGGAGAATTATATGTTGTGTGCATGTGTCTGTAGGTCTGGGGAGGCCATGTCATCATGTTCAGTAGTCATAGTAAGCGTAGCAAGTTAACAGGCAGTGGTGGCTAATTATATACTTGGCCTTTGGAAGGGGAGCAGGTAACATGAGTCTAAACACTCCATATGACCTTCAGTCAAAGCTGGTTTTTAAGGTACAGTGTGTGCACATCTGGTATAGCTTATACCTTTCTGCACAATTTTTGTTTTATCTCTTAGGATGAATCACTTGCTGCATATTTTATGTCGCTTTTGAATACACGTAAATATAAATATGTGCTTGCATGCTTGTAAAAGTGTTAGGTGGTGGGACAGGCAGGAGGTTTCAGTCGCAGGTCACCTGGAATGGTGTGAAATTACATTTTCAATTCATATAATAGTCTGACACTGACTATATTTGGTATTCCTGAATGATTCACAACACTACACACTAATAGTGTCTAAATACATTAACTAATTGAATTTACTGCAATGCAATTGATGCCTAAATGCATGGAAAATACTTCACTGCAGGTATGTGAATGGGATGTGTTCATCAAATGATGTTACAGTTTGTCCAGTTGAGTCTAAGACTGGACAGAACATATGAAATATTAGCTTATCAACAAAGACTAACTTGTTAAGCTACCAAAAACTGCAGCAGTACCTAAGAAAAAGTGAAACATTCAGGTTTATTTTGTGACTGTATCAAGTATGTCACATCAGAAGGGAAGACATGTTTTTATGAGTTTATGTGTATGTTTTTGTTAAACTCTCTGTTATTTTTCATACCCCTCATCTCTCGCTCTCTTTTCAACACTCCTACATCCCATCCTCCATCTCGCTCTCTCTGTCTTTCTGGGTTGTATTGTATTGACTCAGCAAAGAACTCAATCAGTGAAGTTGCTATAAATCAGAATTTGATGTTAATGATTAATGGCAGAACTTGGCATGATGCATATGGATACATATTAAAGGGTTAGTTCACCCAAAAATGAAATTAGACCATAAATTACTCACCCTCAAGGCATCCTAGGTGTATATGACTTTCTTCTTCAGCCGGGGGGGAAAAAAAAAGTTTCCCAGTCGGAGTTATATTAAAAATTATCTTTGATCTTTCAAGCTGTTTAATGCCACTCAGCGGGTGTTGCAGTACTTCAGTCCAAAAGAAGTTAAATAAAAAGTGCCCCTCCATTAAAAAAAAGTGTCTCTCACGGCTCCGGGGGGTGAACAAAGGCCTCCTGTAGCAAATCGATGCGTTTTTGTAAGAATAATAACCATATGTAAAGCGTAATAATCAAGTTAATCTTCTTCTTCTTCTTCTTGTACGATTTAATGGCTGTTGACAAGCCAACATTTACCACCACCAACTGGACTGGAGTGTGAAGCATTAACGGGAAAGAGGGAAAAGAGGGAGAAAGGAGTCCCAAAAAAAAAAATTCCATAAATAAATAAAACAACCAGTAGTATTAATATGAAATTTAAATTCAAATTTCTAATCCTGTTATCTTCAGATAACTAATAAATTTTCTCATAATACTTGTCTGTCCTGAGGCACAACTTAAAAAAGATTTGATATAGTAAAATTAATTACTCCTATGTTTCTCAGTTTCTTAAATAACTCCTCTCTTTCTTTGATATATACTGCACAATGTAGAAGTACATGCTCAATAGTCTCTGCTACACTACACGTAGTACATAATCCTGACTGATGTTTCCCTATTGTAAATAATAAATTATTTAAACCAGAATGTCCCTTTGCCAACTTGTTTTTGGATATTGTATAGGTGTCTGCCCTTTAAATCCTTGTCACACATTTCCTGCCACTTTTTATTCATGTGTTCTTTAAATCTTCCTTTTATTATACTGTACTCAGTGGAATTTGTACCTCAACGTTCATATGTTTCATTGCTTGTTTGGCCAGTTTATCGACTATTTCATCCTAGTACTCCTACATGTGCAGGTACCCACAGGAACCTCAGGACTATACCAATTTCCTGAATCCTGAGCAGATTTATAAGTACTTCATAGATTAAATCCTTTCTTGATGCTGATTGTTCACTTATTAAACTATTTAAAGCTGACAAGGAATCTGAACAAATCACTGCCCTTGTAGGCTTAACTTCCTCCACCCATTGAATAGCTAATAAAATTGCTATTAGCTCTGTTGTAAAGACTTATACAAAATTAGATATCCTTTTCTGAATGTTGACTTGTAATCTTTGGATATATACAACTGCAGCTGAATTTCCTGATGTAGGATCTTTAGAACCATCTGTGAAGATATGGAGCATTGAAGAGTAATTTTGATCCTAATATTGTTGAACAATAACCTCCTTAGATATAGTTTTCTCATTCTTAACCATATATTGTAGATGAAAATCTACTTGAGGCATAGGAAGCAACCAAGGAGGAATATTCGGTATTACAACAGAGGGACTAACTGAGATTTCTGTAATACCTAAAATCGTAGCATCTCTAGTTGCTGTCCAACCAAAACTTTTGATTTTATTTTTCCCATATTCCTAGCAATCCTTCAATATGTCCTTTACTGGATGTAATTTTTTTTTGTTTAATTTTTTTTTTTGGGGATGCCTGTGACATTTATCCAATAATTCATAGTTAATTTAAATTTTCATAAACTTATAGGCATTTCTCCCACCTCCACTTGAATGGCTGATATTGGAGAAGATCTGAAAGCTCCACTACATATTCTTAAAGATTGTGCCTGAACAGTTTCTACTTTTTAAATCAAGGATTTAGATGCAGATCCATAAATTATGCATTCATAATCAATTGCTGACCTAATCAGTGCACTATATATTCTTTGTAAAGATTTCCTACTAGCTCCCCATTCCATTCCTCTTAAACATTGTAGTATATTATCACTTTTTATCTACCAACTTCTGAATATGTATCTTAAAGGTCAACCTGGAATCCATCCTTATTCCTAGATATCTTATATCTTTAACTTGTTAAAGTATTTGTCCATATAACGTCACTTTTATTTCAGGGATATGATTTCTCTTCGCAAAACAGACTAGTTGAGTTTTAGTCATCAATAGTCGAAACGCCATTTGTTAGCCCATTTTTCCACTTCATTAACCGCTGATTGTTTGGCTCTTGTCACATGAGATACATTACGACCCCTTTTCCATATCGCTCCAACGTCAGCATAGAGAGATCTTCCTATATCTATTTTGACATTTTGGAACACATCATTTATCATGATATTAAACAATACTGGGCCGCACACACTTCCTTGTGGAGTACCATTATCTATTTCATATATCCTGGAATATGAAGCCCCAACCCTTACCTGAACAGTTCTATTAAGTAAAAAAAAATCTTTAATCCAGTTAAACATTCTGCCTTCAGTTCCTAATTGTTCAAACTTTATTAACAGCCCCTCCTTCCAAAGCATGTTGTATGCTTTTTCAATGTCAAAAAAGATGCCTGCTACCACCTCTTTATTAACTTGAGCCTTTCTTATGTCTGTTTCTAAACTAATAACAGCATCTAATGTACTTCGTCCTTTACAGAATCCACTCTGATGTGGTCAAATAATCTCTTTCCTTTCTAACCTATAGTTCAATCTACACACAATCATACGTTCCATTAATTTACACAAATTAGACGTTAATGCTATAGGTCTATAACGTTCAGCATTATGCTTGTTCTTGGCTGGCTTTAAAACAGGAATAATAACCCTGTGTTTCCATGAAGAAGGAAGTCTCCCTGATCTCCACACTTTATTAAAAAGACGCAAAAATCTGATACATTTTTGATCATCATATAACATATCTCATCCTTTCCTGGTGAAGTTTTTTTTAACTCTTCCAACAGCTCTCTTTAATTCATTTAGTGAGAATTCCACATCAAGAAAACATAAAAACATACTCTTCCCTCAAAACATAAATTAATTATCAGATAAAAATTATACAAAAACACCAAAAAGTGAGCATACATTCAAAGTTTTAGTTGCCTTTTTGTTACAGGAGGTAGATAAAGATTTAATATAAATTTTTATATCTTCTTGAAAGTAAGAGAAGTGGGGGGTAATTCTCATAACCTTGCATTTGTGGATAAAATATTTTGCAAGCAAAATAATTAAGTTGCAGAGAAAGTAAACATTTCCATATTGCTTCTCAAAAGTGAAGATTCCAAACAAAACATCCTTAAAGAAAAGCTCAAAGTCTTTGTATATGAAGTTTACAATGAACTGGCAAATGCCTTGCCAAAGTTTCCTTGTATGAACACAATGCCAAAAAAGATGCAGGACAGTCTCTGGTTGCGAGTCACAAAAAGTACAGTCACACATCTATGTTTAATTTGAATTTCGACACAATAAATGTTTTAACAGGATAGTACTGATGAATAAGCTTAAAAGAAATCTCTTTAACCTTATTTACCAATAAATACTTGTTAGGAAGCATCCAAACCTTTATCCACAAAATATTTTTCACTGATCTATTCCATTTTGAAATAGCATGAGGAGTGGACACACAATCATTAAGAAAAAGAAAGCGAATATTTCTGTTATTTTTCAATGTAGATTTAAAACATATCCCACCTACATACGTGTCAACTGGGTCTGGGAGAGGCATTTCAGAACTTGTCAAAGCACTGTTATAGCCCTTAAATAACATAATTACACCATTCGGGATAGCACCAAATACAGTGGCAAACTGTTTTGGAGTAACAGGAGACTTATAGTGAGAAAGACATTTTTGATAAGTAAACAAGTAACCATTCTGATGAAATAATTGACTAACCCGATTGATGCCAGTTGGCTGATGATAATCTCCCTTCCCATGACACTGATCCCTTGCAAGGTACTATTCTTAATGTGATTGGCTAATAATTGAGTAGTCCATATAAACAATCATGGCGAAATTGGGCACCCCTGACGTATTCCCCGCTGCAGATCAAATCTTGGAGAGGTACCATACTTAAGCTTAATTGAAGAGTTACCATGAGCATACAAAGTTTTAACAGTTTTAATGAACAGGTCCCCGAAACCAAATTTTTCTAAAGTTTTAAATATAAAACCATGTTCTATAGAATCAAAGGCTTTGTAAAAGTCCAGAAAAAGAATATAACTATCATCCTTCACTAACTCTGAATAATCTAACAGATCAAGAACCAACCGAATATTATTTTAAATGTGTCTGTTTTTTAGAAAGCCTGACTGTGTTTCATCTATTATGTCCTGTAAAATACATTTTAGACGTTTTGCAAAGATTGTAGCAATAATTTTATAATCACAATTTAAAAGACTGATTCTATTATTAATAAGTATTTTTTAGGCTTGGGGATGAGTTATTAAACTTTGAGTTAGGGTAGGTGGGAGAGATTCCACCCTAATGCTTTCATATATAACTTCCAATAAAAAAAGGCCAAATCTTTTGCACATTTTTGGTAGAATTCCGAAGTAAGGCCATCTATGCCTGGCGATTTATTAACTTTTAAATATTTGATTGATTCAAGGACCTCAGCAAATGTGATGGGACGATCACAAAAATCTTTGTCAGGAGCACTAATATAATTAATATTGTCTATAGAGTCTATAAAGGATATAGTGCTGTCATAACAGAATTGACTGCTATAAAGATTCTTATAGAATTCAGAACAGTGTTTGGCAATTTCTTTTGGGTCTTCAGAGATAGCGTTACCGATTTTCAACTGATGAATATTATTTTTAGTTAGAGTTTTTCCAACCTAAAAAGGTAAGCCGTGTCTTCTTCTTCTTCAAGCCAGCGTCTTCTGGACCTTACAAAAGCACCTTCAGCTTTTAATTTATAAAGTTCATCCAATTTGTGCTGATGCTCGAAAAGACTATTACTTTCCTCCACAGATAAGCTATCAGGGCATTTGGATAAAAAGTATGCAATGGTGGAAATTATGTTCTCTTCTTGTGCTCTTTTGAGTTTAGCAATTTTACTACACTGAACCTTCTGGAAAAACGTGCCCAATTCAAATTTAAAGGGGTCATATGATGTTGCTAAAAAGAACATTACTTTGTGTATTTGGTGTAATGAAATGTGTTTAAGATTAAAAAAACACATTATTTTCCACATACTGTACATTATTGTTTCTCTTCTATGCCCCGTCTTTCTGAAACGCGTTGATTTTTACAAAGCTCATCAGTCTGAAAAGCGAGGTGTGCTCTGATTGGCCAGCTATCCAGTACTTTGTGATTGGCCAAATACCTCAAACGTGAGGCGGAAATGTTATGTTTGAATCGTCAGTGGCAAATCCTTTAAATTAAAAAAACGTACTTACAGTCTGTGAACAGAACATCCGACATTGTAGTATACTCTACCATGATCAGGAAACAGTCCTCCAAAAAATACACTGCACACATCTGAATATTTGGGTTTGAAGTGTTCTGGAACAGTGTGTAAATACAACTTAACCACTTATTTAGTCGTGTCCATTTTTGGAAGGCCAAAAAAAATAGTTTCACTTTCACAATGAAAAACACGGCGGCCTAGAGTGAGCAGAGGCGGGCGGGCTAGAGTGAGGAATGGCCGGCGGGCTTGTGGCAATCACATGTGACGACCCTGGGCTGGACTCTGTTTCGTCCACGGTGAAAGCCGATCCTGTGATCCACAGCGCAAAGTTGTTGAATTTCCTCAGCAACCAGCACGGATCAGCCCCAGGCATGACGAAGCAGATATCATCATCTTTTGGAAGACCAAACAAAGTAATTCCGCTTTCACAACGAAACACACAGCACCATGGCGGCGGCGGCAACAACAATACTACAGCGAGAATAAAAGCCTTCTTTTTTTGCGTTAACATTTGGGCGGCGTTATGCAAATCTTCCACACAGTGATGTAGACATGTGGGAGCGTGTTAGAACGAGCCGTTTTAGGTAGGCGTGGTTGACCTTTAACTTTTATAAAGAATATCTCTTTGGATTTGAGACTTTAGACTTTGCAAATTTACAGATCTTCTTTATGCACCAGAGCTTGTAACACTCCAAAGAGAAAAAAAAAATTAAATCGCATCATATGACCCCTTTAATCTAGCTTGCACTCACTGTTGTAAATGGAAGCAGTTCCGGGCTGATGACGTATGAGGTCGGCTTTGCGCCGCTCAGAAGTGACGAATGCGAAAGCGCGGCGGAAAGATCAAAACAAAACAACGGTCACTGATTAGAAGTACAAAACGAAGATTTGTAAAAGAAAAATGTCGGAGGATGCCACAAGCCAGGAGGAGACTGGTTTTCCTTTCCTAAAGTAAGGAAACTTTGCTTCCTTTGCTACTGTTAACACAACGTTGGTTTTCACGAGACTCACCGACGCATGCACAACGCTGGCATCTTATGTCATCCTCCCGGAGCTGCTTCTGTGTAAAACTGTTGGCGCAAGCTACATTAAAGTGTTTATTATGTTTTGAATATGGATATTTTAATGTATATATATATATCTATATATATTTTTTTTTTTTTTTATTTTAATACTTACTTGATAATCATTGACATCATAATTGAAAATGTCTGAAAAAGTCTGTTTCAAAGAAAAATGTTGTTAATCCAACATTATTTTATTGCAATTCATTTTAAATACATTTGTTTGATCGGTTTGTTTATTTTGTGACATTCTTTTTCTCGTTCTCTATGATTACAGTATGTGTAGCCGGTGGACTTTTCTCATGAAATGAGTAACTGACTGAATTGCAATTGCTGGTTCGCCACATGTATGTGGTTATACTGATGTTTGTGTGGCTTCAGCACACAAACTTCTGAGCTTGTTCTGAGCTCAGGAAGCAGATGTACACCATATAAAGTGATGCATTGCTATCAAATACAGAATTCTAGAACTGCCCATCAGTAGAGACAGAACAACCAACAACTCTCCCTGGTGGCCACCTGCTGCCACTGCAATCTGAAAGCAAGAAAGGAGAGTGATGTGAGGATTATGAGAATGTGAAAATAATACAAGCAATGAGATGAAAGAGTGCATTGTTAATCAATTATTAAACAATAAATAACCACTGATAAATGAATGAAATGATAAGGCAGTTTTGTTGCTGGAGTTTTACGTTTAAACTTAACTCTTTAGAAAGCACTGACTACAATGCTTTCGTATTTTTCGTATTTTTCGTATCTTTTCTCGGTACATTGTTTTTTAAATCACTGTTGAGGTATTTACATTTTTAGGTTTATATAGCTTTTATTTTCAAACCCAACCAAACTAGAAAAAGCACCAACTCAGTTCATAAAATACAGCCTGCAAATCTAACCTTGACTCTGAGTACTACTGAGTTGCAACATCCGTAAGCAACACAGGAAACTGACAAAACACTGTAACAATGAAGGAGTTTGTGAGAAGAATGTTTCATATATGATTAATAGGAGGTACTGGGTGGATCCTTGTAGGAGCAACTGGTTTGGTGTGTCTTCAGATTGCTTAAAAAGTCCCAGGCCTTTGTTTATTTGGCAAGGCTCAGGATTTCAGAAAGGGCGTTAGATCGGTAATCCGTTTGAAAGAAACAACAACAACTGAAGAGGATGTGTTTGAGAGGGTCATCCAGATGCATTTTTTTTTTTTAATGTTGGCTTGGTTGGTCTCGGCTCTTTTGCTCATCTGCTTACAATATCACAGGTTGTGACTGAGGATAAGTAAGGAAGAAAATAAATAATATTTGTGTACATTCACAGGGCCTCATCAGAATCAGATGGCTTTATTGCCAGGTATGTTTTCACATACGAGGAGTTTGTTTTCATGACAGAAGCTTCCGCAGTGCAACAGAATGACAGTGACAGAACAAAAACACAGATAATAAAAAATTAGAAATAGAACAAGTAAATAAGGAATAAAAATATATAAATTGACAATTGTATGTGCAGGTATATTACAATAGACAGTTTTGTATGTACAGGTACTGTATATTATGTGCAAACTTGAGGTGTAGACTGAGTATGAGTGTTAGATAAATAAGTGTATGAGTGTAAATAGTGTTGTGTGTTCCACAGTTATTGTCAAGTGCTCATGAGATGGATTGCCTGAGGGAAGTTCTGGTGCTCAGAGCTCTGTAGCGTCGACCAGATGGCAACAGTTCAAAGAGGGAGTGTGCTGGATGTGAGGGGTCCAGAGTGATTTTGCCAGCCTTTTTGCTCACTCTGGATAAGTACAGTACTTGGAGAGAAGGGAGGGTTGTACCAAAGATTCGCTCAGCAGTCCGGACTACCCACTGAAGTCTTCTGAGGTCAGATTTGGTAGCTGAGCTGAACCAGACAGTTTCTTGTGAAGTGCACAGGACAGACTCAATGAAGGCTGAGTAGAACCGTTTCAGCAGCTCCTGTGACAGGCTGAACCTCCTCAGCTGGCGAAGGAAGTACAACCTCTGCTGGGCCGTTTTCACAATGGAGTCAATGTGAGTGACCCACTTCAGGTCCTGAAAGATGGTGGTTCCCAAGAATCTGAATGACTCCACTGCAGCCACATTGCTGTCCATGATGGTGAGTGGGGGGAGTGGAGGGGGGTTTCTCCTGAAGTCCACGATCATCTCCACTGTTTTTGAGCGTGTTGAGCTCCAGGTTGTTGATACTGCACCAGACAGCCAGCTCTTTAAACTCCTGTCTGTAAGCAGACTCGTCACACTCCTGAATGAGGCCGATGCAACCATAGACGGATGCAACACAAGCAGAAGAGACTTATGTGTAAATGTTTTGTAAAATGTTCTTATGTACATTGTTGCATCGAACTGAATGTTTTAAGAAACATTCATACAGAAATTCATTATACATGAACATAAGGCCAATTTTATTTTAATTTTGATAGGGACATTGAGCAGAAAGAAACTACTTTCACAGTAAATTCATTCAGAATATAGGCTATAATAAATGATCTGGATATTCATTTTATTTGGCTATGGATATTTTACACATTTTAAATATTAAAATATTAGCCATACGATAAATTAAATCTGTACACATGCAAATATACCCTTAAGTATTAATCAAAAACTTATACTAAAATGGATTTGTGGAGAAATAAGAGGGTTTCGTGCAAAATGGATTTAATGAAAATAAACGTTAGATAGACGTAAATAAAAAAGAAATAGATCTTAACAATAGAGTTATCTATAGATATCGATATAAGATATATATATAATTACTATCATAATTTATTAATATACAGATACTATATTTAGGCTATTGAACTTATCCTGAGCATATGCATGTGCATTTTCAAAATACTATAAAGTAACATTTATTTGAAAGATTTACTGGATTTGGTTGATACAATGAACCCTGCTTGTTCAGGCAGCCTTGGACTGAACTGTAAATCTTTGCTGACATGATAAGCCCTTGATGTTGTCTTTATGGGTGTGGTAGCCTATATAAAAGTTAGTGCTGCTTATGAATTATGCTCTATTTCGCCACAGCCTGCTCTCTAACTATTGTGTCTGTACAGTTTTTTTTGTGAATAACAAATCGATAACTATAAGGAAGTTTTTTAAATGCTCTGAATTCATAAATCTTTGCGTAATGTTAACTCGCATCATGACAATGTCCCTGTGTATGCTGTGTATTGGTCAAAACTATCAAATACAAGTGTCTTGACAATGTTCAGAATCAGGTGGTCTGTCATTTGTGTCTGCAGTGACTCACTTCTGAGTAAAGTGCAGTAAAGTAACTGTTACCCTGCTTAAGTGCAGCAGGCTCTTCGGAACCAGTTTTCTGGGCGGGGCAGACCACGTCTGCTGTGCTGTCTGCTGTGGAAAACAGTCTGAAATGGCGGCCGACTGGAAACAGAAGTGTGACTCGCAGTGGCAGCTGGGGGCTCACGGTGTCCCCAAGTCTGACAGCGTGGACTGGAAGTCGGTGTTCGAGAAGAAGCCGTTTGATCGCAACCTGCTGCAGAACCCCTCGCCTTACGGTAATGACGTCACACCGTGCTGGCTAGCGTTGATGTTTCGTTTAATTAAATCTCTACTCGAACTTTGTTGTAACTGTATAAAGTAACAATATTATGTTGAGATCGAGGATATGGTTGTCACACGGGTTAGTTGTTAGTTAGGCTACACCCTTCAGTTTAACTATTGAGAAATATATGTAGCAGTGAATCATTGCACATTCATAAACTGTGTTATTTTGTCATTACATTATCAATTTGATGTACTCCTGGCTCCTGATATTTGTTTTAAAATTAAATATTTCCATTTTTTTAAAGATAATATTGAATTAAAGAGGTAGAGGGGCATTATCTTCGTAGTAACAAATCCTGTATATCTGTGATTATATATTAGGCAAACCTTAATATATATGAATTTGACTAACATTGTTAGTGTAAGATGTTAAAAGGGGATCCAATGCCTTTTTTTGTTACTTCGTGGAACATTTCAGCCAATTATAATTAAATTTAGACGGGGATAATTGATCATTTTGTGGATGTAGAGGGGGAAAGGATTTAGTTTATGCATGTGCATTTCCAATATATTATTTCTACTATTTAGTTATTTGATATTGAATATAAGAACTAAATCTATGCAGTGCCGAAACTGCCAAAACGTATCAGCAAAACGTACCAAAGAATTATGCATATAAGCCTCTCGTACTTGTACATGTAGCCTATTTATTGAAATACTACTGCAAAAGTTGTATTTATATTATATGGATATTTTTATTATTTGGCTACATTGGTATTTTACATATACATTTGAAAGACAGTAGGCCTATTTGCAATTAAATGTTACAGCAATAAAAATTGAACCTTTTCATTTAACTAAATCTTTCAAACTCATCTTTTTTTCTTGTTCAACTACCAGGTGTAAACCACACCATCCCACCACCCGAACCCCATCGTTCGGGAATGCCACCTCCTCCAAACCAACCACCTCAGTTTGAGCCCGATGGTGAGTCAGCAACCAAAACGATATGTTCGCTGCCTAAAAATCTAGCCACTGATCTCATCACTACTGAATTTTAAATCCACTGCAATGGACCTGTGTTATATTACATCTTTGAATAAAACAACATGAATTGTGAATAGATTGAACTTTACACACATGTAAAGATTCTTAATGTCTTTGATTGCTGATAAAAAGATGATTGAATCTTGTACCTGGATGCTAATTGTAGGTAATTTCTCTGACTGGAAAACTAGTACAGAAGTTTTGCCATATGACACTAGTGGAATCCCCCCTGGGGTTGTGGTCTGTCAGCTACCTCAGTACAGGTGAGTCTCATTTTTGCAAGAAAAATGATCTTTGTCACAACACACAAAACTTGATCTCAACTTTTATCTCAGGTGGTTCTCTCTAGATCAATGTGTGGACCTGAAGGCAGAGGGTCTGTGGGACCAACTGCTGGATGAGTTTCAGCCTGAGATAGTCATTGAGGACTGGTGAGTTATGACCTGTTATAAAAATAGTTATTCGCAGTGTAAGCAATCTTCTAACAGTAATTGCAAACTGAGCTGCAAAGAAGAGTCAAAAATTAAACTGGATGTCAGTTAAAAGCTGTTTTAACAAAGGAAGTTAGCTGTTATGCAATCTCTTCCTCTCTTGGCATATTTATCAGTTCAGATTTTCAAATGGTTTGCAGCTAAAGAAAAATGGGGAAAAGCACAAAGGAATCTGAATTATTTCTGGCATAGCTGAACAATTTAATCTGTGACACATAACTGTTTTTTAATTTAGAAACAGTTTGCATTGTTGCAATTATTAGTTGAAGGGACATGTCTAATTTCAGGCAAAATCACAGGTTTGGTTTAATATGCACTTTCACTTTAAATGTCTGGGTGTTTCTCTTCATGTGTAGGTATGAGGAAAGCCAGCTTCATAAATCTATCTATCAGCTTGACGTAAAGCTCTTGGGTGCTGATGGTAAGACGGTCATTAAGCAGCACACATATAACCCTGAGGAGAACCTGGAGTGCTACTCACACACCTGGAAAAAGGTAGCACGCTCGTGTATACACATATATTCATATATTTATATTCATTAAGCATTTTATAATCATGTGCCCACATGACGTGTGTTTATGTGTATAGGTCTCCCATGTATTCTCCAAGTATGGGCCGGGAGTGAGGTACATTCACTTCCTCCACAGACTGAAGAACCAGTTCATGGTTGAATTCTTTAATACCAAAGTCACAGACAGCTCGATTATCATCAAGACCAGCAAAGCTGGTGTGAAATAATCCATCACAGTCAAAAAAATAAAACATGGTAGGAGTTGATGCACTCTGAAGACTTTGTTTTTTAGAACAAAGCACCATTGTCTCAAATGTTTTTATAAATTAACTGCACCTTCATAAGATGTATCCATCAGCTTAATAATGTAATAAAACATTCCTCATTCATTTTGTGACACCGTATTCTTTTATTTATTCACAATAGCACTCGAGATGCACAGTTGGTGCCATTATATTTTAGTATGTAAGGCCAGCAGATGGCGATATAGCTGACTGATTGCAAACAAGATGCTGTGACATGTACATATTACTATGGTAAAAATCATTTCTGTGAAAATACCAGTTTCTACAGATATTTTACAACTGTAAAATCATAACGAATATGGAATCAGAACTAATTCCTAATTCAAAACTAGTTGCCATTTTGTGTCATTTTTATTTTTGACGACAGTAGTGGTTGTATTTATTTTTATTTGTTATTTATTAATTTTTTATGGCAGCAGTAACTATGGTTACTATGGTCAATTATTGTAAGGGCAGTTCACAAACAGTATAACTATTTTATATAACGAAATATATAATTACTATAACATTATTTATAACATATTTTCGCATGAAACAATTACTGTAAGAAAAAATAGCGATCCCTTTAAAGTATCACTGTTTTTAAAAGCTTTTAATTATTGTTATTTTTTTATTAATATAATTAAAAATTAGTTGATAAACTTTACAAAGCCTCATATTTGTGTATATGGGTGATTCTACCCTCTGGCTCTGCTCCAGTTTTTAATGGCGTATGTAAAGGCCAGTGTTCAGGTATTTTGAGGGCGACATGTTTGACGCACCAATCAGAGCGTCGCGTTGAGCTGTTGCGCAGTCTGTCGCGTGCTGTGCGCTCGGAGGATGCGCGCTTGTTTGGGATGCTCGCAATAGTTCAGGACAGAAACAGACACACCACGAAAACGAATGGCGCGACTCTCCTGAGCACTGGAGCAACATCCTCTACTGCCCCCCGGTCATGTCCGTCCATTCTGAGCTCTGCCATAGATGATTATTAAGGTAAGTTCTGTTGAATAAATTAGATAAAGACACTTACTGGGGCTTTGTAGTGCTGTGCCACTATTGCCACTATATCTGTCAGGAACGAATACGCTCTTGACAACTTCTTTGTGTATGTCGTTATAAACCGCAGAATGAAATGAACTCATTATACGTTTGCAAGTGTTTAGCTGTGTTTGTACTGTTACCTCACAGAGTCGCACCTGTTGCCAGTCGCATGTGCAGTTCAGTCTGTGCTTTACACAAGTTATTAACGAGCCGCTCAACCTCAGGTCTTAGGTCTGTAGGAGTCTATGAAAGCTAAAAATTAGACATTTTCACCCTACACAGGAAAAAGTGCAAAAGGGCAGTTATTTCTCCTGGCGTTGATTCTAAAAATTGTTGTTGAAATCATATGTAGCCAGTAGTCATATTACTAACTTAAATTTAGTGTATTTAGATGTTACCACATTTTAAGTTACCTCACAGGTTAGAGTGGGTATTTCCAGCATCCCCCCTTAGAGGTACCCTTCGAAAGCAATGATGGCCTGAGATACCCCCCAGTCAGCTTTGACACTCACTGCTTGCCTTTTAATCTTTTATAAATTCATAGATGGAAACCTTGATAGATCGAAGTATCTTTTTTTCAGTCCACCCAACTGATTCTCTATGTGTTCTAATGTGATCTAACAATGATCGTAATCAGAGTTCATATAACTGAAACTACAATGTGAAAATCAGCAGTTGTTAACTTCAGCTGATCTGACTATTAAGAATAAAATTCTTTGCCATAACCTAATGTACTCAGGTTGATTCAGTCAAATGTATAGGCTATTGTTTTGACTGAATCAGATAATTTACCTTTTGAAGCACATTATTAACATATTTTACAGAATAAAAATATATTGCCTGGCACACACAAATCATTTGTAGGTGCATGGAATGAAAGTATGATATAAACTAGTAAAAACACCAGTTTGAGGGTAGTCGATTGGCTGAAATGCTGAATTTATAAATGCAGGATTTATATATTTTTAACTAGGCAACTTTACAGCACAACCCCCTCAATACTCTTGAATGTCTCATTAGTTTTTTTGTTAAGTTATAGTTTTATTATTTTTCATATCATTTCTGCTATTGTCCACTGAATTGACACTGCTTTCGGCTAGTCTATACTCTATAGATCATCTGATAAAGTGGCCTGTTAAAAATTTCTGTAGCAGAGTAATACTTAGAGTCTTGGATTACGTGAAAGTCACGATTGTCTGGTGGAAGTCTGTGTGCGGTCAAAGTGGAGCTGATTAAACGGTAACCCGTCTAGCTCAGAAAAGGTGTTGTCTTTCGAAATGGAAAAAAGAAACAGAATATTTAGTTACAATCCTTGGTGCGGTCAGCGAGTAACGTGGGTAAACATGTCTGCAGGGAGACTGCACACATGATTGTGTCGTGGTGAGGATGATAATGCTGATGAGAATGCTGGAGGTTGAGCAGAAGTGTTTCTGTCCTGAAGACTGTCTCTTACAGTGAAAAGTGTGGATAAATGAGTGTGAGTTCACGTGACGGAAGATTCATGCAAGAGAAAGTAACTCATTGATCCTCTCCAGTTACGTTAACATCCACCAGTCCCAGAATTTGCATTCCTAACTGTACACTTTTTTCCAGTGTTGTATTTCAACACTCTTGTTTCTCAAAAATTCCTACAGAGCAATCACTTGGAAATGCAAGCACATCAGACACTATCCAATAGCAGCATCTCCCACATGGGCACATACACACACACACACACACACACACACACGTTAGTGGTTAACCTCCCTGGGATGGAGGGCCACCTCTAAACGGTAAAGTATCCGTGAAGTTCTGTAAGAGACAGAAACATGAGACTCGGCTTGAGTCCAGTATGGCAGACCATCTTTACAGCAGCACGTTGACATACACCATATAGATGCTGAGTCAAAGATGTGCATATGTTCAAAGCCAGCACATCTGTTTTCAACACTTAATAATGTGAAATGTTTCTTGAGCACCAAATCATGTTATACTGAAGACTGGAATAATGGTTGCTGAAAATTCAGCTTTGCCACAGAAACAAATTACATTTTAAATCAAGTAAAATAGGAAGCAGTCATTTCAAATTATAACAAACACGTTTTTACAGTATTTTTTTTATTAAAATATGTGCAGATTTGGTAAACGTGCAAGACATTTCCTTCAAAAAGTAATCCAGCAACACTTTATTAATATTTATTTATAAACACTTTAAACATTTTAAACCAATGCATTTGGGCACACAGGCTTTCATCAGATTTAGAAGAATAATAAATAAACCCTTTAAATAAATAATCCTTTAATAAACTTTCAAGAACAGAAAAACACAAAAACCTTCTTCTTTTCTTGATATGGTCTTTTTTCTTCTAGTAGATAGTTGTATGAGTTTTACCTCCTTGGTTGGTTTGAACTTTAGTTTTTATTTTCACTCACTTTCTTTCAACGATGAAAACTGTGTTTTGTGTTTTAGCACAAAAGGTTTGTGTTATTAAATGCATTTGAACAAAGTGTTGCTGGTTTACTCTGTCTGCAAATGTTTTGCTACTTCCATGCACTACTAATCCAGTCCATTCTCTCTCTTTCCCTCTTTCCCACTCACTTGCACACACTCCTTATTTCTCTGTGTTTAGGCTGGTAAATAGGATGTAGTTTAAGTAGCCCTGAGCACGCAGCCAGACAGGTGTTTTTTCTGCTCTTTGGACAGGTAATGCAGTGTTTGCATTGCCTGCAGAATGTGATACTCTGGGAGTGAGGTAAGAGTGAAATGGAGCTCTTTAGAGTACATTGGCACAGGAGGAAATATAGACAGAAGGGTTGAGCTAGTATAAATGTGTATAAATGAGAGGACATCAATGGTGGTTCAGCTCACATAATAGAATCAAATACCTAACAAATATAAATGAAACATTTGGTTTTCTGTGATGGAATGTGTACTGTGATTCACCATGCTTGTTGTTGTGGGAAAAAGTGTGTGTGTGTGTGTGTGTGTGTGACGGATGCTATAGTCTTTATATAGAATCATGCTCCTCCTATAGGTGTGATTGTCAGAAAGAGTGTTATGTTATTCAGTTTCAGTTATCACATCTGTCTGTAATGGGATTTTTACCACTATCACCTGATACTGGACATTTAATTGTTTCCGCCTACATTACTAACTTAAAGGGATGGCGATACATTATGGCAAAGATTTAACCCTTAAACAGCTATTTGCTTTTACACCGCATGTAAACATGTAATGATAGCAGAGCTGTGGAAAAAGTTAATTTCTTGAAACAAATTATTTTTAATGCTACTTGGAAATGTGCTTTAACAAACTGTCTTATTTAACACCCAACTAATCATTCAAATCCATTGGTTATAACTCTTTGAGTTCTGTTCTGAATCTAACCAGCATCTAAAAGTGCTCCCGCCATTATCATTATGAGCACTTACAGAAAATATTTTAAAGAGACTATTTATCCATCTTTTATACTGTGCACTAAATTTACTTGTAGCATTTTTTTTTTTTTTTTTGTTAAAAAACTATGTGGTTATATATTTGTAATATTGACTATTTATTGTTATTGTCCGTAACATTAACAACCTATCATACTAGCCAGTATTTCAGCATACTGATAATACTTTATATTTTGTAATATAAGACCTGAGAAGAACAAGAATTCATATGCAAATAATTATGCTAGTCATGCTTAAATAAAATGTTAAATAAATGTTCTTAGTAATTCATTGAAATAAGTCTCTTATGCTCAGCAAGGCTGCATGTATTTGATCAAAATCCGTAATTTGTATAGTATTGTTTCAATTTAAAACACCTGTTTTCTATTTTAGTATATTTTGAAATGTAATCTATGCCTGTAATGGTAAAGGTGCATTTTCAGCAGCCTTTACTTTAAGTGCTTTAACCTTAAGTGTCCAGTATCTCCTCCTTCATATTGTTGCAACTTGGATTGCAAGCTTTTTGCAGGCTACAGTTTTTGTCCGAAATAAATCCATTCTCACGCAAGAAAGCCTGTCTCTCGTGTGATCTTACGTTATTACCCGTATCAATTATCACATGTGTTTGGTTGTAATAAGTGACCCCCTGTCGCCTGATTCGTCGTGTGCACATAACAGCAACTAGATGCAACCCCAGACAGTCGTGCAGTGTGAGAAAAGCAGAGACTCAACAACTTTGAAAATCGTGCAATGTGTGCCCGGCATAATATGCTGGTTTGGTGCTCAAGAAGCATTTCTTCTTGTTGTTATTATTATTATTATTATTATCAATGCTGAAAATGGTTGTGCTGCTTAATATTTTTGTTGAAATAAATTACATAAATTTTCAAGAGTTTTTGATGATTAGAAAGTTCAAATGAACAGTATTTATATTAAATTAATTTTTTTCTGACAATGAAAAAAAATGTACTGTCATTTTTGATTAATTTAATGCATCCTTGCTGTAAAGATCAAAAAGTTTTTTTTTTTTTTTTTTTTTCTTACTGACCCCAAACTTTTTAACTGTAGTATACCTGTACTCTACATTTCATCGTTCTATGTTTCCAATGTATTAATATGTGTATATGACATGCAGGTTGTTGTTCACTACATTTTCTTTGGTGTGCTTCTACCACAGCTTCCTACACAGGCACACTCTTGACAGAGTGGGATGAGAATGAAACACTGCGGGTCCTGAGCTGAAGCTCTGTAGCTGCTGCTGAAGTCTTGCCATCGCTTTGGCTCTCACTCAGAGCTCTACCTAAATCTTGCCTCTTGAGGTTACCTGAGTCCACCCACCGCAAAATAGCACCCCATGAGGCACTAGTAAGTCATTTGAGATTGTTTTGACTTGAGCTGCCTCAACCGCATTTACATATTCTGTGTTTCATTGAAGAATTTGAGTGGAAATCAAAATGTCAATAGCAAATGCCATCTTAACCAAATGGTCAACAGCTCCTGTCTAGGTGCGCATGAATCTCAGCCTAGAACCGCAGTCAATGTTCACTAAAAAGTGTCATCCCACCACAAATGTTTTGTATTATTTATTATTCCAGTCTTTCCAAACTGCCAGTCTAGAAGTTTATGTTCATGTGTATTGGTCAGACATAGTGTGATTTAGACCGCATTTGTCTGAGCATGAGTGTGTATCTGGTGTGTGAGTGCTGTGCTAAATATTGCATAACGGCAGTGTCGTGATGAGTGGCGGGTGAAGTTGAGACTGCAGACCCTTCTAGAGTAACGCTGGCTAGGATGAGGGGCCACCGTAACACACACCACAAGACCTGAGCTCTCAGCCTTCCTGCTGCAGTCTGATCAGTGTGTATGTATGTGTGTCTCTCTCAGTCTAATACAGTCTGGTTTATTTGTCTATGTATGTGTGAGCATGTATGCTTGTCTCACATGTGCAAGTCTGTTGATCTGCTTCATCTTTGTCTTATGTTAGATCTGTGAAGTGATCTGCTGGTCTCGGTTTGGTGCGTCCCACTTATAGAGGACCATGTAATATGCAACATGCAAAACTGCAACAGGTCAATCACGTGATTCCAGGTCAAATGATCAAGCACAGTTTCCGATCCGAACACTTGATCTAAATATGTCATTAGTTAACCACCTGATCTTTGATCGATCTGCAACAGGTTAATTATTTAATGCATGGATGGAGACAATGAAATCAAGAGTTGAGTTTCTCAATGCAAATGCCCATGTTAGTGTGTCAGTCACTTGCACCGTCTGTGTGCATGTGCCCTGTTGAGTGTGTACACATGACTGTGCGTGGTTCTGTTTAAAATACCAGGTCAGACAGCAAATGTTTGTATAAAAATTTTTATTTGGTTAAAAAAATCTTTATTCTGCTACAACCAAAAATAAATAAATAAAATAACTTACAAGCTGATGTCATATTTAACATGCATCATCATCAGCATCCATTGGATTGATTAAAAATTGCTTAAAAGTGACAGTAAAGACATTTATATTGTCACAAAATATTTTTATTTCAAACAAATGCTTTTGAACTCGTATCAGGTTTTCCACAAAAATATTAAGCAGCACAACTGTTTTCAATATTGATAGTAATAAAAAATGCTTGAGCACCAAATCAGCATACTGGCCCCAGATTCTTTAATGCTACTGTGAACATAATTTACATTTTATGTGGCACATTCTACTTTGTTGTAATTTGGTAAGTTGTTACAGTTCTAGTTTAGTGTGTTTAATGACAGCTATATATGAAGTTGGTGATAATTAGAGGTGTGTGTGTGTGTGTGCTGGTGGTGAGTAGAGAATGGAGAAAAGAGAGGGCAATGTACTGAGATTATGGTGTATTGATACTGAAAGCAGATCTCTGATCACAGTGTGTGTGTGTGTGTGTGTGTGTGTGAGTGTGTTTACCTCATTGGCAGGTGTTCCTTGGAGACAGATGGAACACTGTTCTAGTACTGACTTTTAAAAGACCGGCTTAAATGTTTTTTTGTTTTTGGGACACACATGGACAGTCAAATAAAGTTGACTGGCTATGCTTAAGTGCTATTGTGATTTATTGATGTTATGAGAGAATTCTTTGACCGATTTAATTGTTCATTATTGACTAAACTTATTTGTTAAAGCATTAGAATGCTGGCAGACTTTTACATTATCTTTGAACCTTTCTGGACTGATCCAAAATATCATAAATACTAGAGAAATAAAAAATAACTGTGCATAAAATTAGTTTGCATTTATTTAGTTAGTTGTGTGTTTGGATTTGTATTGTTTGTGTAAGTGTTTATAAAGGACAGCATTGTGGTGTTAATACTATGGTGAGGTACAGTATACAGTATATCATGCTTTCTATGAGTGTTTGTGTTTGTGGCTGCTTTACACAACTCTAGGTCAATTGTTTCACGTTTTCCTTCCACTATTACGTATTCAAGTGCGTGTGAGTGTGTGTGTAATCAGTATTGGATGGCAAATACGATAGAGCCTCCTAGAGAGAGAAAAGGTGTTAAAGCACACTCACTCTCATAAATGCCTCTCAATCCACAGGGCAGCAGCAGCTCAGTAGTTGTCAGTGTGGCTAAGAATTGAAAATGAATTCATGGAATCTTTATTGAAGATTAGATGGATGTTGACTAAACTCACTAATATTGAAAAAGTTAAACTTAATTGTTTTTTAACCTAAGAGTGGTGCCAACATTACAATCATTATTAAATTAATTAAAGGGGTCCTATTAGGCTCTTTTACAAAGTCTTGGATTTTGTTTTGGGGGTGTACTAGAAAAGGCTCTCATACTAGATTGTTCGAAAAAACACATTATTTTTCAAATACTACATTATTCAACACCTCTCTCCCATTCTGCAGAACGACTCTAATAATTTCCTGTTATCAAAGAAGGCCCGCCTTCTGAATAGCGAAATATGTGTAGATTGGTTAGCGGGCAGTTGTAATTGGCAGCGCTCGGCGCCTGGTCGGGAAATGTCACGTGTAAATATTGGGTCAAAATCAAATCAATTTGAGCGCGATTTAAACCCGGGTGATTGTAACCACTCTACGTTCGTCTGCCTTGGGAAAGCTAGCGTGTATCCGACATTGTGATAACACTCGTTGCCTTCTCTAGTGCAGCTCAACCAGGTCTCGTCCCATTCGTCGGTATTTGTGATTTCACAAATCCAGGAAAATCTGCGTTGTAGTCCAAACAAGTCGTTCGTTGTAGTTTTTGAAAAGTGATTTCTGTTCAATAAAATATCTCCTTTTGAAGTGGACTTTGAGCTTTGTAACTTTGCAGATCTTTTTTATGCTCAAACAGCAACATTACAGACTAACTAAAATTGAAAAAGTGAAAAACATAATAGGACCCCTTAAATTTTTATTATTTTAAGTAGTTAGTTATTAAATGTTTATTGTAGCAAATCAGCTGAAAATGAGGCATTTAGTAAAATTGTGGATGTTTCCTCTCCTTTCCCTTTACCTAACCGTCCTCTTCATTTTCCTTTGTCACTCTCACGTTTCCTAGAACAGATCCTCTCCTTTTCTCCGTCTATCTCCCTCTCTGTCTCCCTCTGTCACTTTCTCTCTCTGGTGGTGGTAATCTTAACCACTAAAAGGTGCTAACTCCTATTAAGCTGTCAGAGCTCTGTGTGTAAGCCAATCCGGCCAATCACTTATCAGCGGCACTGACAGACTGAAACAGTGTCATCGTGGTAATCGGAGACATTTCTGTTTCAGCACACACACACACTTACCTGCACACAAACATACACACGCATAACTGTAAGGGATTAAATGTATACATACTCACTTAGACACATACACAATCAAACACATGCAAGACACTTTCATACACGCAGGTTATTTTTGAACAGTGGTGTAGAGTAGCACAGTAAAGCTGAGGTCCAGGTAACCATAGTGCAGCCTAGAAAGTGAAATATGACCACATAGTTCAGTCCAGCACGTCACTCTCAATCTCTACCACACACCACACAGGTGACGGGTGACATGAAGAAACGATTAGAGGAAAATAAGAAAGGCAGAAATTAAGATGAAATTAATTAATGTATAAACGGATGTGTTATGTTATAATGTGTTAACATTATAAATGTCTTTGTCACTTTTGATCAATTTAAAGCAGACGCCGACAACCCCAGTGTGTTTAATTTCATTTCTGAATATTACTGCCTGTTTCTCTCTTTCTCTGTTTGCATTTAAAGGGGTCATCGGATGCCCATTTCTCACAAGTTGATATGATTCTTTAGGGTCTTAATGAAAAGTCTGTAACATAGTTTGGTTAAAATTTCTTAATGGTAGTGTAAAAAACACCTTTTTTACCCTGTCAAAAACAGCTCTTTTCAGAGCAAACCGTTTTGTAACATTTTCCTTTAAATGTTAATGAGCTCTGCTGACCCCGCCCCTCTCTTCCTAGCAGCTCACAGAGAGACTGTTTACTTTAGCCGCATTCATCGTGAAAACTTGCTAATTAGCACATTATTAGGAATGGCGATTTGCAAAGATTCATTACAAAACGTTATACTCACTTTTTCTGTAGATGAGGCTGGATCATGAATTATTTGCGCGAACATAGACGCATTTATGTAGATCGGGAGCGCATTCCCTTCAGAAACAATGTAATCCATTGCGTCTTCAGCGGCTCAGATGTCGGGAGTAAATGACGACTGCTATGTTCATTATTACCTCCAACAACAGAACACCTCAATCGCTTAGGAGCATTCTAGTCTACCATCGCTCCGGCGGTGAAACAATGCGGACTGATGACAGCTCACTCATGGCGGGTCTGAGGTAAAGAGCCAGTCCGTCTGTGCTGAAACGCTATGTGGAGGGAGCCTGTCTGTGTGATGTCACACTGGCAGGAATCTGAGAACGACTTGATTTGAGAAAGGGGTAAGGATTTTAGTAGATAAAAAAAACACTGGTTGGATTTTTATCATTATAGAGTGGTTGTGTACACACACCGCCAACACACATTTAAGTTCAAACAACACGTAAAAGTGAATGTATCATCCGATGCCCCTTTAAGTTACTTTTATTAGTTTTTTATATAAAGAGTTCTTTTGCTGCTTGACAACCATTGGGATTTCCCGTAGTTAATAGTGTTTTTTATAATCATTTACTTTATTAAGCTGAATCATGATGTGTTGTTATATGTCTTTCTTCTTTTATGGTGCCCTATCTGCCAGTCCAGCGTAGTATTTGTTCATGGATCATTAGGTTTTGGACTACCTGTGTCCAGCGCGGTGCCAGGCATGACTATGAAACCACTGATAAGACCTATCGTTTATATTATGATTGAGAGGCCCACACACACTCAACCACATTGTTATTTCACGTGGTTATCCACATATAACATTAGGGCCTATTAAAAAAACACAAGCAGAATGTCTTTTATAATATTTAGTAAAACCAGTCCTTATGTTAATTGTTGCACTATATAACAAAAATCCACACACTTTTTTTTGCTGAGCATGCTTGTATAAAAATACACCACTCCCTTTCTCTCGTCAATCTTCCACCACAAGAGGAGAGCCATTCTGTCGCCAAAAAAAAAAAAAAAGAATACAGAAAAAAATAGAAACCGAATTCTAGGTCTTGGCTCCTCTTCTACTCTTCACCTGCTCCTCCTTCTCCTTCACTCTCCACGGTATTGGCGGTGAAGTTGCTCATGGGAAACAGCACAGTATGCATATGGCCCCAAAAGATCCTGTTTTTGAGAAGTCACATGTCAACCAGTGGATTTTGCCTTCCGTTGTGCTGCCACGTGACCCCCTACTGGCAATGCCAGCCACTCAGATACGTGATCTACTTTGCCTTTCTTCTCTACATGTTCCTGGGTGGTGTCCCATCATTGGCTGATCGCTTCATGGCTGCCCACGAGTCAATACCGTCACAGGTGCACGCAGCACAAAATAAACACAACAAAAGTCCATTAATTAATGTAGATATATATATACTGTATATATATATATATATAAATATTATATATATAGATACCCCACAAACACACACAAAACATTCATACATGCATATCAAGGCTATATCTATTTGAGGAACAATAAAGTAAACACATGATCCTTCAGAAAGTATTCTAATATGCTGATTTGCTGTTTAAGAAACATTTCTTATTATTTTCCATGTTGAAAACAGTTGTGCTGCTTAATATTTTTGTGTACATTGTGTTACATTTACAGGAGTCGTTAATGAATAAAAAGTTTTTTGAAATAAAATGTTTTGGTAACATTATAATGTCTTTACTGTCCTTTTTGGTCAATTGACTGCAGCCGTGCGTGAAGTATTATCTTTAAAACAAATAAGATTTAATGCATTGTTATTAAAACAATTTCATATATTTTCCAGCTAAAAAGACTATTATATTGTGATTACATACTTTTATCACGATAAAGATGACTTCTAGCTTGATATCATATTGGTGGGCTCTATGACAAAAATATATTTTTTTTAAATACTTGATGTGTCATATAGGAGAAGGAGGTAACTGTGACAGGTGCAAATGGAGAAAAGACGGTAATGAAAGTAAGAGTCTGGAATGAAACTATCTCCAACCTCACTCTGATGGCTCTGGGTTCATCAGCCCCTGAGATCCTGCTGTCAATAATAGAGGTATGCACACATTTTCAAAACAAACCAGCAACTCTCATCACTCAGTAGTTTTGCACAAAAGATGTGAAGGCCTAGTTGTTGCTGTTTTTTTTCAGGTTAATTATTAAACGACTGACAGACACACTCACCTTATCACAGTGATGACTTCAGCTGCTATTCATCCATGTATAAACATAATTTAACTCAATGTGGTTTGACACAGGGGTCGGTCAACTTAAATATTTCAGCTGTCAGACAGGGCTCATTTTACTTCTCCAGAATTGCTTCTGGAGAATTAAGAAATGGTTCCCCAGAAATGTCTAATTTTTACAAGAATTTAATCTTTCCTAAAACCTTAAAAAATAAAGCAACCTGCAGAGTAGTACAAATCATACTACTGTACATATCATAGCTCCAAAAGTAGAACATTCTTTGTAGAATGTTCTCACCAAAGGTAACATTTCGAGCCATGGTTCTTCACTTCATCAGACAAGGACCTTTTTTTTTTTTACACCTGAAGTGTATGTGTCATACTTTAAAATATATTGTATATTAAATTATACATTATTACTTGCTTTGGACACATAGTAGTATTGTTTTCTGCTCTGTCTGTGTGTGACAGGTGTGTGGACATGGTTTTGAGTCAGGAGAACTGGGTCCTGGCACCATAGTCGGCAGTGCTGCATTTAACATGTTTGTGATAATCGGAGTGTGTGTGTGCGTGATACCTGATGGAGAGGTTAGGAAGATTAAACATCTCAGAGTCTTCTTTATTACTGCATTCTGGAGCATCTTCGCCTATATCTGGCTCTACCTCATCCTTGCAGTCATAAGCCCTGGCATTGTACAGGTATGTGTATGTGTGTGTGTAAGCAGAACATGTTTATAAAATGTGGATGTAGATGTTTATATATGTGTGTGTTGGTAAATGTCTTGCCTAATTGAATTAACTTATTTTATTGTGTGTGTGTGAGGTCTGGGAGGCTCTGGTCACTCTTTTCTTCTTCCCTGTGTGTGTCATAATGGCTTGGATCGCTGATCGGCGCCTGCTCTTTTACAAGTACTTGCACAAGCGTTACCGTGCCAATAAACGTCATGGTATCATTGTGGAGATCGAGGGTGACCTAGCACCCAGAGGCATTGATGCCATCATGGGAGAAAAATATCAAAACAGCACCACTAGTGTCAATATGGAGAACACCAAAGAACCCGAACAGGACAGAGAGGAGGTGAGAGAGCAAATCAAAACAGAGAGAAAAAAATCTTAATGAGTTTCTTCTATGAGTGAAATTGTGGTGAATGTTCTTGTGTTCCAGTGGATTCCAGGTCCTTCAGGGATTCTTGTTGGACAACTGGTCAAATATCTTTGTATAATGATTTGCGAATTAGTTTTTTTTTTTTTAATGATTCATACTTTTTATTTTCTTCAATGGGCAAAACAATACATTTCATTTACAGATTATTAAGGCCCCGTGTCCACCAAAGCGTTTTTAGCCAGCTGAAAACGTCAGGCGCTCTGCTGAAAATGCCAAGCTGTGAGCGTTTGAGAGCGCTTCTGCAGCGCAGTGTTTTTTTCAGTTGAGATGCTTTGGTTGCTATGATAATTAATATCGGCAGAAATAATGTGGCAGAAGCATTGTGAATTAAATGTTGCAAGCATTATTTTTCATATCAATATTCATAGTAGAAAAACGTGGCGCTCCCATTGAAAACAATTGTAAAAATACGCCAGCCTCGGGGAAAAAACACTTTGGTGGACACGTGGCCTAAGTGCTTTGTCAAACGCCTTCCCCCTAACCCACCCAAACAACGTGTCAGTCACAATTTTATGTAGATTGCTAGCATAAATCCAATAAATGCAATAAACTTAAAATAAAAACAAAACAAAAAGCACAGAACAACACAGAATTAATTATTTACACTCTTACAATGTGTCTCACCACCAGGACGTAACCCTTCATCCCCAAGAAACGTCAAATATTTACTCTCTGTCATAAGCATCCATTTTTTCAAGTAATCTGTACAACATTTTTTCATATGCTGCCACCATCCCAATGATTTGCAAATGTATATATTTGACTGTTGTCCCTGGCAACCAATCACCTACATTGTGACAGTTATATATTTTTATTCAAAACTTTTTGGTCAGTAAGATTTTTTTTCTTTGAAAGAATTAGTATTTCTATTCAGCAAGGATGCATTGAATTGAACAAAAGTGACAGTAAATACATTCATAATGTTACAAAATATTTATATTTCAAAATGCTGTTCTTGTGAACTCTCTATTCATCATCACAACTGTTTTCAACATTAAAAATAATAAGAAATGTTTCTGGAGCACCAAATTAACCTTTTTGGAATCATGTGACACTGAAGACTAGAGTAATGATGCTAAAAACCAGCTTTGCCATCACAGGAATACATTACATTTTAAAATATATTAAAATAGAAACCAATTATTTTAAATTGTAATAATATTTAACATTATTACTGATTTTTTTTATTGTATTTTTGATCAAATAAATGCATCCTTGATAAGCAAATAACTTTTCAATATCGTAATTTTTAGAATAGTTATAGGACTAGTCATATAGTAAGAAGGATAATGTACAGTCACTCTTACAAACCTAATCACTCTAACAAAGTTTGTTTTACAATAAAGACCGACTGGATGTCATTTCTCACATATGAAGATGTTGAACAGGAAATTGAAATGAAACATTTTTGGAGGTTACCATGACTGTCTGTGGTTATAGGTGATCCGCATGCTTAAGGAACTGAGAGAGAAGCATCCAGATAAAGACCTGGATCAGCTGATTGAGATGGCAAACTACACCACCATGCAGAAGCAGCATAAAAGCCGGGCCTTTTACCGAGTGCAGGCAACACGCATGATGATCGGTGCTGGCAATGTACTAAAGAAACATGCAGCAGCTGAACAGGCAAAACGAGCAGCTGGAGATTTTCCCCCCCCACCCAAACTCCCCCCCGGTGAAAGGTAACAAATACAAAAAATGACCTGGCCACCTGTTCTCACATCGCTTTTGAGCAGGCACAGTATCAGTGCAGTGAAAACTGTGGGAGCATCAGTCTATGGGTCTGCTTACAGGGGGGAACCGGCACCAGAACCTTCCTCGTCGATTACAGGACAGAGAATGGGTCAGCCAGTTCTGGAGCAGATTATGAGTATTGTGAGGGAACAATTATATTTCAGCCTGGAGAGACACGCAAAGAAATAAAGGTGAGAGAAACACAAAATGGTGATGTCTGATCCATGAACAGAATGTGCTTTTGAAATACTTCTTAAATCAATACAGTCTTCCCAGACGTATAAAAGTTTTCCCTTTTTTTTGGGTTTGGGTTTTTTTTATTTTGTTCGGTCGTATTTGGCTCACATTAAAAATGAATCAGTTCTTTCTCAGTTAACACACAAATTGATATAATCCAAAACCGCAATAAACAGAAAATGTTGCTAAAATAACAATTTAACTAATTAACATGATGACTGATGATGAAAAAAAATCTGATTAAAAGAAACAGCTTGGTAAATGAATGATTCAAATGTAGCATGCAAAAACAAAAAATATATATTTGTAATTAATACAAAGATGCATTAAATTGGTCAATAGTGACAATCAAGACTTTTATCATATGAAATAAGTATATTTAAATTAAATGCTGTTCTTTTGAAAGTGAAATCGTAAGCACCAACTGTTTTCAACAGTGTTAATAATAGAAATGTTTTTTTGAGCATCAAATAAGCATATTAGAATGATTTGTGAAGTATCATGTGACACTGAAGACTGGATTAATGGCTGCTAAAAATTCTGCTTTGTATTCACAGGAATAAATTACATTTAACATATTTAACATAAAAACAGTTATTTAAAGTTATAATAATATTTTAGAATATTACTGTTTTCACTCTATTTTTGATCAAATACATGCAGCCTTGAAGTTAATAAGAGACCTTATTCAAAAACATTTTAAACGGTACATATGTTTTTCGAGTTGAACTATCTGACTCTTAAGTTGCATGTGCATATTTTTTTATAGGTGGGCATTATCGATGATGATGTGTTTGAGGAAGATGAACACTTCTTTGTGCGTCTCTCAAACCTGCGAGAGTGTGAGGGCGGGACCAACACTGATGGTGCCCGACTGGTTGAACCCTTCGTAACCACCGTAACTATTTTGGATGATGACCATGCGGGAGTCTTCGCGTTTAGTCAGCGGGAGCTCTGCGTGGGTGAATGTTCAGGTGTGGTAGAGGTGCCTGTGAACCGGACATCAGGTGTGCGCGGGACTGTGATGATTCCATATCACACAGAGGATGGTTCTGCGCGCCAAGGAGTTGATTATGAGCACACACAAGGAGAGCTAGAGTTTACCAATGAGCAAACTAGGTAAAAGTTCACAATTTTAAATTCAAATTTTACCTTTACACACAAAATGTGAGCATGTTCTGTTTACTTCTTGGATACACACAAATAAATTCACTGCCAAATTCACATAAAATTTTAATTTATGTAAAAATTATTATAAGTTATATATGTGTTAAAAATGTAGTGTATATACTCTTTAATGCATGAGTGCATGTGTGTTGTATTGATTGTGGAGTGAATTGGTAAGTATCTCACTCCATCGGCTGACTTTCCGCACTTTAAAACCTTCCATTGTGGACCATTACAACCCATTAATTACACTACCTCTGTGTCGTAAGTTCAGTGATGCAGGTAGTGACGATTCTCTCCGGCCAATCAGTGATCAGCAGAGTTTACACGTCATGTTTTGGTAATGGTACGGTTCACTTGGAACCTCAACCGAGGTGGTACTGAAAAAGTACCAGGTACTGTACCCAGTGGAAAACCCCCCCAAAAGTGAACTGTACCGTGCCGTACCATGCAGTGGAAAAGCGCCATAACATATGCAGTGCATTTATGATGTATAAGGTATTATAAGTTAACATACATTAACGTTCAAAAGGTTTTGTGTACATATCTTATGCTCACCAAGACTGCATGTATTTGACAGTAAACTTTAGACAGTAAAAGAGTAATGTGAAATATTATTACAATTTGAAATTACAGTTTTCTATATTTGTAATTTATTACTGTGATGCCAAAGCTAAATTTTCATCTATTACTACATTGCTGATTTGGTGTGCAAGATGCATTTCTTTTTATTGTTATCAATGTTGAAAGCAGTTGTGATGCTTAATATTTTTGTGGAAACCATGATGCACGTTTTCAAAAGAACAGCATTTATTTGAAACAGAAATATTTGTCACAATGTAAAAGTCTTTACTGTCACTTTTGATCAATTTAATGCATCCTTGCTGAATTAAATAATAAATTTCTTTTAAAAAGTAATATTACTGACTTTTGAACGGTACTGTATGTCAGTTTATATATCATATAAGTCATGTTTTAAAATCTGATTTAATTACATTTTTCAAAATGCGCAATAAGCATTATGAAAGACTTTTAGTTAAAAATGCAATACTCTGAAATATTATACTGAGCTGTAATTTTGTAATAACCTAATATTAAACCTCATTATACATAGCCATCACTCAGCATACAAACATCCTCTATTATTTCTCACTATGCCGTCACTTTTCATTTGCACCACTAGAGGTCTCTTCTACCCCAGTACTAGTTGCATACACCTATTTTTGTCACCTTAATGCTGTTTTCCTATAATCCCTGCCTAATACTTTCAGACCCCAACATGTTTGTGTACCACATCGTTTCTAATATGTTCTGTAGTCTTCCGTGTGGACTGTTGGGGTTTTGAACTTTGGACTGTTGGTTTGATGTGTACGCTGATGGATCCTACTCAGACGTCAAAGTTACTGTCAGTTTCAATTAGCTAATAATGGCTTCTGAGCAGCAAATGTTTATTTATTTTATTGTTAAAAATACATTTTAACCCAGGATTTATCCTGGGCTGAAAGGTTACATTGATGCCTGTCTCTGTATTCTCATACAAATTCAGTTTTAGTTCTTCAGTTCATTTGGAGATATTTTTAGTGCCACCGTTATATTATAAATGAGATCTTGTAGTTTAAAAGTATTTTGTTGAACAATTTGGCACAAATTCACATTAATATTTCAATTTAAAATTTTTGACAGTTGGAACCCACTTTTGACAGGATTTTATTTAGTAGGTTTTGTTTATTAGTTTAGTATGTGAATGTGAAATCTGTGCTGTCAGGTGTACAGTGAAGCTTCAGAGAGCACATGACAAAAAAAGGCCAAAATCATACCACACATATTCAGTCAAAGGCCACACACACACACATTATGGAAACGGAATAAATTGACCTTTATTGTTAAAACAAATTATATAAATCTCAATGCTCAATGCAGCAGTGGTTTGTGGAGAAGAAAGCATGTACACAACTGAACACTCGTCTCAGTTCGTCTGTGTGTGGGTTAATTATTTATGCACTGTGTTAAAGTATTCATGTAGGCCTAACTCTGATGTGATTTAAATGCTGAGGTCTCCTTTAATATTTCAGAGGTAAAACCTAGAGGAAATGATTATTTGTCCTTTGCTCTTTGTGTGCGTGTGTGTCTGCAGGAAGGCACTACAGGTGCGCATCATTAACATGCAGGAATATGAGAAGCAAGAAAATTTCTACGTTGTCCTTGAAGAACCCAAATGGCTCAAGAGAGGCATCTCAGGTCTGTGTGTTACTATTCTTTTTAATCATCACAGATGTTAGAGTATTTACATTTTTCTGTGACGGAGATTTCTTTGAATGCTTGTGTATATTTTCATTTGTTAAGGCTATTGAGATTCCAATAGCCTCCTGCTCACCGCTCTCTCTCACACACACACATATTTCTATGACCAGTGTTTAGTTTCAGATCAATAACAACAGCACAACAGGGGGACAAACTAGACATACGTCACTCACAGTAACTAGATCCAACTCACAGTCATAGCCAAAAGTTTTGGCAGTGACATCAATTTTGTGTTTTGCAAAGTTTGCTGCTTCAGTATTTATAGATTATTATGTTGCTGTGGTATACTGAAAAACAATGATAAGCATATCATAAGTTTTAAAGGCTTTTATTGGCAAAAAATATAATGAGTCAATATTTACAGTGTTGACCCTTGTTCTTCATAACCTCTGCAATTCGCTTCGGCATGCTGGATATTAGCTTCTGGGCCAAATCCTGACTGATGGCGATCCATTCTTCCCTTATTAGTTCTCAGAGTTGATCACAATTTGTGGGTTTCTGCTTGTCCACTCGCCTTTTGAGGACTGACCACTGGCTCTCTGTGGGATTGAGATCTGGAGAGGTGCCGACTTTTCAAGCTTGCTTTAGCTACTTTCAGTTGAAAGAAGTTGGCAACACTGTCTGGTTCAAAGGAAGCGAACCTCAGCGCCGTTTCCTTTACGTTATATTAGTTTATAATGCGTTAGCGTTGTTTTTTTCAATATCATAAGTGTAGACAGACAGACAGATAGATAGATAGATAGATAGATAGATTCACAAACTGTAAGTATAAAGTACTTGCAAATTTTTCAAATGATTTTTTCCAAGTTATTTTATGTTTATTTTGGAAATGGATCTTTACTATCCCCAATCAGGCTTATTATTTAGCATTTTGGGCTTATTTTGACCACAAAGTATGTGCTTTCTGCAAATGTAATTGAGCAAATGTAATCGTTTAGTTTATTATTCTTTTACATTATTCATATCAGAGTGGAGGCGGAAGTTTCAGTGTGCAAAACAATCCCACAACTTTATCATGCCTTGTTATAAAGTGCACACAAACAGTATTACTTTGTTTTAACATGTATAGTTAGTATGTGACTAGCTTGAAACCATTATCTCTTTTGGTAATTGATGATAATAGCGTTCTGCTCTCATCCAAATTCTTCATGGCTACAGTATCGGCGCGCGACTAGTAATCAGTATAGCTCGCAGCGCCCTCTGCTGGTGAGAGTAATCGTTTTGTTTTGAACGTGCTATAAAACGGGGACATTTCCAGGGACAGCTCCAGTCCGGGACAGGACACCAAAAGCCTGGACTGTCCCCGGAAAATGGGGACGTCTGGTCACCCTAAGATAGATAGATAAATAGATGGTTTCAAGAAAAATATGAAGCAGCACAACTGTTTTCAACATTACTAAGAAGAAATTCTTCTTAAGCACCAAAAGAGCATATTAGTATGGTTTCTGCCTTGATGAGCATATAAGAGACATCTTTCAAAAACTTTAGAACTATAGCGTAGATACAGTTTATTCATTATTTGATTGACTGATTCCTTCATTGATTCATTTTCTACTTGCATGCTGCATATAGATCTGCTTTTGAATCAGGGTAAGATGATTCTACTAACTCTTTGTACATTTCTTTTGCAGTATATATGCAATTTTGTCTATAAATATTTATCCTTTTCTCTCCCTCCCTCCCCCAGCCACCCCTGGTCCGGAAGTGGAGGAGGCCAGAAGTATAGCAGAGAAAGGAAAGCCCATACTGGGAGAACACTGCAAGTTAGAGGTTATTATAGAGGAGAGCATGGCTTTCAAGGTATACGCACAGGTCAAATGTATACATACAGGAACAAACTGCGGAAGCCGTAGGAAGACATGGATTATTATTATTTTTCTTTCTTGTTTTCTCATATCACGACTTAATTGTCTTGTAATCTCGACATAATAAAAGTTGTTTTCTTGTGATGTCCGACCCGTTATCCATCAGCAGCACTAACTGTAGACTAACCAAATGAAATAATAAAATACACAAACATCATACGTTACTTTTGTTTTTGAGTAAATAAAGCAGTAATGATGTCATCAAATCACAAGTCTGTTTTGATCAGAAGCTGTCCTACATGTAATGGTCAGATGGTCAGCCTATCCTACAGGACTAATGAACATGACAAACAAATTATGTAATATAATTTTATTTCAAATGGTTAAGGAAAATAAAGTTGAATAAAAGGAACTAGAATAGTTATCTTCTACGTATATCTGAAGGCACTCCATCTGTTGTTAAACAGATGTTATGTTTTAAAAAATATGTTAAAAATGTTAATTACACAAATAAAAATGTTTAGCATACTGTCTCTGGAAAAAAATGAGCAGTGATTGATTAGACTATATTTATTCATTGACTTTATTATTAAGTGAAGCAAATGCTTTGTTGAAATATCCATAACAGTCAACGAGTTGCGATAATGAGAAAGCAACTTTTGTTATGTCAGGATCAAATGAAAAAAAAGAAAGATAAATAATAATAATCCATGGCCGCTTAGGGCTTTTGTAACATATACATTAACTGATGCCCAATTTAGTCTGTCTCATGCAGGCAGAAACCGTATAAGCTGTGATTCATTCCCTCTCATAGGTCCGACAGGGAATGGCCCCTAATGGAGTCTTAGATGCGGTAGTAGACCACTTGCCTCAGTGTGAAGTGTGTGTTGGGTTTGCCCTAAACCTCAGCCTTTAAACAATCTCTGACTGAATCACACCTAAATGCATGAAGATTGCAGAGGATTCAATTAAACCTCATTTCCTCATCACAAATCTCAACTTTCTGTTTTCGTTGATTTATTATTTGAAAGCTTTAAAACTAAAGCTTTATACACAACCTACAGTAACCTATGATTTTTCAATTAAACAAAATGTGAATTTCGCTGAACAAGAACTGAGCATGAAGTTCTTTAGTGCAAATTATTCAAAAATACTGTCAATATTACAAACAGTGTGCCGACTTACTGAATGCTGTTTAATGGATATATTTCTCAATCACTGAGCTCCACTGTGGTGTACATATGTGTTTAGAATACAGTAGACCGCCTATTGAAGGATACCAATCTTGCGGACGTAATTGGCACACACTCCTGGAGAGAACAGTTCATCGAAGCTGTAACAGTCAGTGCAGGTAGAATCAAATCATTTCAATATTTATGCGTGTATATATGTGAAATGATTTATGCTGTGTTTGTGTGCGTAAAAACTCATAAGAGATTCTTTCGGGTGATGGTCATGTTTTATTTATACCTTTCTCTTTTACTCCCATTCCTTTCAGGAGAAGGTGATGAGGAAGGAGGGGAGCCTCAGCAACCATCGTGCTGTGATTATTTCATGCACGCAGTTACAGTGTTCTGGAAGATTCTGTTTGCGTTCATTCCACCCACAGAATACTGGAATGGTTGGGTTTGCTTTATTGTGTGCATTCTGGTCATTGGGCTGCTAACCGCCGTCATTGGAGATTTGGCATCTCATTTCGGCTGCACGGTGGGCCTCCGTGACACAGTCACTGCTGTAGTGTTCGTTGCCTTAGGAACCTCCATACCAGGTAAATCTTTATCATAGCTTGTGTGTCTGATTATATGACAAAAGCAACCAACTATCCTCTCCCCTTCCTCTTTTTTAGATACATTTGCAAGTAAGGTCGCTGCTAAACAGGATCAGTATGCAGATGCTTCGGTTGGAAATGTAACTGGTAGCAACGCTGTTAATGTTTTCCTGGGGATTGGTGTAGCCTGGTCCATTTCAGCCATTTACTGGGAGGTCAAAGGTCAGGTGTTTCACGTAGATCCCGGCTCCCTTGCATTCTCTGTCACACTCTTCACCATCTTCGCCTTTATCATCATCGGTGTGCTGATGCTACGACGGCAGCCATCGGTGGGCGGAGAGCTGGGTGGGCCCAAAACGCTAAAGGTTCTGACTTCACTATTGTTCCTTGGTTTGTGGCTTCTCTACATCACATTCTCCAGCCTAGAGGCCTACTGCCACATCACCGGCTTCTGAGGACAGACAGAGAAAGACAAAACAACCAGACTCAAATACAGATAAACACTTACACTAATGGCATTCAGATGAAATTAGTTATGTGAGAACTGAGCTATGAGAGAAATGCACAATGTACTGTATATTCCATGGTAATATGTACATAAAGTAGATATCACATTCTGTATAAACAAACATACCTGAAATGACTGCACTGCTGTACAGCTGTTGTTCGGCTTCAAAGCACATTAGTAGTATTATGAACTTTTGACACCACCAGACCCTCAGTGGCATGGAGGACTTTTAACAAACCGCAAGATGTAGCACTTTTTTGACAGATGTCTGATATGTCATTTTATATGCTGACTCATGACCAGTAATTGATGCTCCTGTGAAGAGATGCTAGCCCTCTCTCTGAGAGAAAAGGCACTTATGGCTCTCCATATAAAGGACCAAAAACTCATTGACAAGTGAAACTGAACTTCTTTTGCCAGTTTCACTTAAGGATCATGTCAGACATTTTGGGACCTACCTTGTAAAGCTGATCAAATAAAGAAAGTATGTGATAATTATCATTATCATAATTCACATTAATATATTTACTCAGACAGATAATGAGTATGTTGTAGGCTGTCACTTCAGCATTTGAATTTAAGTCAAATCATTTATAAATTGAAATGTATGTTCTTATTGTGCTCTTGGTATTCTGATTGGAACATGTTGCTTTTAGAAATGAAAAATGAAATTACAGTTACAATTATTTTTGCTGTAATGTAGTAATGATCCCAGCAACACCTTCCTTGAATCGTTCTCATTCACTTATAATTCCCTTCATTAAAGTCTATCCCTTTCTAATAGACTAATTCTTTCTCCTTTTTTATATACAGTAAAAGGCAACAATGCACACTTTGAAGAATTTTCGAGGTGCGTAAATGCTTTAGTTACTTTTCCAGAGGAGGATGTAAGAATTATGAATGTTGTAAGATTACTACTAACTACACATAATCATGTGGGCATTATATCAAAACTCCAGCGGCTCACAATAGAGGAAAAATCTAGATGATCTTTGTTGTATTGTATTTGTGAGAGACGCTTAGACGAGGTCTTCAACCACCGGGTCCCGACCCGCTACCGGGCCGTGGAAGAATTGCGCGTCGCAAGAACGTTCTGGGAAAAATGTGTTGACACTGTTATTTATTGCGTGTTAATGATTGTTCTTATTATTCAGTATTTTCGATTTATGCGATTGATATGGAGTAGCAATTTGACGATTTCATGTTAAATAAGTAAATGAAAGATCTTTTCTGCTCTGAGCTGTCACATATTAGGGGTTAAATGGATCGATCTGTGATTCGCAGATTAATTAGCCAATTTACACGTTCAAGCTATTTTAAACCACAAGAATACGAAACGAAAGAGAGCTCAATTCGATACTCACGCGTTGTTCTCGCACACAATCTAACTGCGCGCACAAGCATATGGAGCTCCGGACGTCACGTGGCAGGCAGGGACAGCTGGGAGCGAATATGAAATGAATGGCTCCAGCATGTGTTTCAAGGCAACAGAGTTCACTGCGTACTTTAATTCAAAAGACATAGACCTGTACATAGCAAAATTTAACAGATTAAGCATAACACATCCCTATAATGCCCCCGTGGTGCTTTTAACGTGTAGCCTATCAATAAAGGAACGGATAGATTTCCTGACCTGCAGTATCCTGATATCTACAACTAACTTACCTAATCAACTTTCCCTCCTAACGTTACTCCGGAGACTCGTAGATATAATATGGGCTGCTTTTGGTGCTTGACACTTTTTTTATTGGTCATTTTGTGTTTCAAGAATAAGGTCCAAGGATAAGACTAAGGTTACTTAAATGTAAAATGTTTTTTCTCTATTTTGCAATAAAAGACGGCTTCCCTTATTTATCACGTCTCGGGTAGATTGCATGTTTTCTTGCACGGCGTGATGTTGGACTCATGAAAAATAATCACGTAACGTTAGTTTGTATTTGCCTAAACTGACTTACTGAAGTCAAAACACGGATGGAATTGGCGGTAGCGCGAGCGACCAGCCAGCAGAGGATTCTGCAGCCTTCCACAAACAGTTATGTTCAGGATTTTCTGATTTACTAACGAATACTGTGTGAGGGGGCAAGAAACGGGCCAAGGGAGGTCACGTACGGGACACATAAATTAAGCCCAATATACGGGACGTCCCGGCTAATACGGGACGTTTGGCAACCCTAGCTTTCCCCTGCCTGTTCTCACATCCTGGCGCACATCAGCTGTCCACCATGTTGAAATAGTAGGGCTAGAAATCGATTCCAAAAAGAATAGAAAAATCCGATAGTTGTGAGATAAAAGATTATTTTCATTTTTATATTTGTATTACCATTCGCCTCCCTCATGCTCGCTAAAATTGATTAGAATTCGGATTCGTTTCCTTCGCTCCTGATTCATAGATAGTTTTAAAGAAGGCGGTTTTCCAAAACACGGTTCAGAGTGAGTATTTTACGGTGGAACGACATAGTAGGTCCTGCGTCATGATGGTCTTGATCCTTTACCATCTAATACAGTTTTTAAACATTTCTATCAGCCCGAGACGCTCTGACTACCGATAAAACACGACTCCATCAGCTCTGGAGAGTGCGTCTGCGTGGGTTTTAAAATAGAGGAGGCACAGTAATTGTATAGGTCTGGGATCCCTGCCGATTATTATTATTATTTTTTTTATTTATTTGCTTAACCACTTTAAAATGGCTTTTTTGGTTGCTTTTAGTCAGAAAACGTAAAGAAAACGACATAAATACAGCAAGATAATATAACGTCTTCACTTACCTGGCCTATCACTTGAAGCAACATCCATCCCTTCTTAAAAGTCTGAGCTGCCTGTTGCGCCATTTAATTAAACCAACTGCTGTGGCCTATATCCAGCTTAAGCTGTTTTCCCTAAATCTGTATATATACTGTTTGAATGACAGCATGGTAAATCTGTTGGCATCAAATATTCAATATTGCTACTCATCATAAGTACTTAGTACATTATCAGCACAGCGGCAGACGTTCAAACTAATATCGATGTACTTTTTCTTTTATTTACTTCTCTGTAGAAGGGGAGCTAAGCTCCTCTAGAGTTTTCTTTTCTCTCACACTCCTCACGCGGAAAGTGAACACTCGAAACGTGATGGGCTTCATTTTTTTTCAACGTAGGCCGATAGCTCAGTGGCAAACACACCGTCCTCCCCCTCCCCTTCTCTATCATTAGCGTTTGTAATTACATCAGCAGATTCGGCACATTCGCGATAGAAAAGCGCCTGCAGCTGAATAATCAGTCCTCGCTCATCCGTGGCGTACAGCATAATGTACAACACCGGTATAAATTATTTGTAAATTGATTATTAAATTGTTTGATTAAGGTTTATACATAATTTCCGTGACAGACTTCAAGATAAATCCATAAAATAAAATTTAAATAAATAATTGATTAATAAACAGCAAGCACAAACTATGCAAAAGCGACATTCCTTCCGGTGCACTCAGTGTCCGAATTCACTACTCGTTTTCATTCACTCCTTCTAGTGAACTGAATTAGTGACCTAATGTAGGGAATAGTGAATGAGGGTATAGGGGGCGATTTCGGACACAGCCCTGGAAAGAATGAACCTGCCACAAAAAAAACCAGTAGAAAACGCGCCTTTAGTTTGAGTTACATCAGTGAGAGCCAATCATGTTCAAGCATTAAAGACACCGCCCCTTCTTGAAAGAGAGAAGTCGACTAGGCCGCGCTCGCTCGCTCAACCGGTAGCTTACGGGGGATGCTTCCGGGCCAAGAGCGCGAGGAGCATGATATAAGAGAGCAAGTGAGAGCGCTATTCTGCTTTGCATGCGAACGTTTTTAATCGGTTAGCGGTAGTAGCGATTATCAGATTTGTATCCGCTTGTATTTATTAGCGGGTTCTCCTGTCAGCCAAGGTTTGTTTGAAGCACCTTTAATCAACCGGAAGAAGAAGACGTCCACGCGCCCTCACACGGAACCGAGGACGTCGAGTTATACAGTAAGTCCGCGTGCAGCAGACGGTGTTGTTTATTGTGGATTATCCAAAGTCGTTTCTCGTCGCATGTGTTTATAAACCTTGTACGAGAGCTCGGGTTTTACTGGTCGTGCCAGTTGACGGGTCGCTGTGTTTCGGTAGGTGTGTCGTTTGATTCATAAACGTGCCAAACAAAGAGCGGCCTGCGTTTCTGGCGCACTTATTAATGGCGTTAATCTTGTTTATTGGCTAACAGTCAAACCGCTTGCTACATTCTCAAGCATTTCATGCTTGTAAGTCCTTGTTGTAGTGTCTGGTGTGGATTTGGTTGTCTGAGTCTTGTTAACTTGGATTGTGTTGATCAACATGCATGAACAGTCCATCATGGCCGTGGCTCGACAGTTGAGGCGACTGGTGTTACAGAGGAAAGCGAAACTAAAACAATGCTTGAGGAAAAGCATGTGTTAACTCTTTATAGTAACGTTGTAGCGGATCTCATATCTTCAGTTTTGGCCGATTTGGAAACATCCAAGTGCCGTGATAAGGGACCAGCTGGCCGCGAGTAGCGATGTTTTTAGCACGCGTGTTTGTACGACATACTCGACCAACGTAACGTTACTTTCATTCGCGCTGGTTGATCAACACGACCTTATTATATTTATACAATGAGAAACTCTACTTTGACAGGGATGATTAACCTTAACAGAACCAGGGATAGTAATCTTATATACACTGCAATTTAATTGCATTATAGAATGCCAAAAATAAAAGCTGTCATTTACTCAGCCTCATGTTATTTTGCGTAACTATAATATAATCTATTTTGAAGAATCTTGCTATTCAGTTTTGGTGACCATTGACTGACTTTTATTGTATAGACAAAGAAAAAACGAGATTTTTCAGAAGATCATCTTTTGTGTTCTGCTGAAGAAAGGCATACAGATTTAAAATTGCATGAGGGTGAGTGAATTTAATAAAATGACAGTTTTCATTTTTGGTGGATTGTCCCTTTAACAGGTTGTATGATATTTTGTAATTAGAAATGAAATTTTTGTAGCATCTCCCCTGACCTCCAGAGACCCCCAGTGGTCCTTAACTCCCTGGTTAAAATCTGATTTGTAAGCCTTTTGTTTTTGTGTTTTTTTGCAAAGAAAATGTGCAATCATTTGAGTATCAAATTTGTGGAATCAGTTATTGTGCATCATACATTAGCAGATTTAAAATTGAAGGGTTAGTTCACCCAAAAATGAAAATTCTGTCATTAATTACTCACCCTCATGTCGTTTCAAACCCGTAAGTCCTTCGTTCATCTTCGGAACACAAATTAAGATATTTTTGATGGAATCTGAGAGCTGCCTGACCCTCCCATAGACAGCAATGCAACTGAAATGTTCCCACTTCCAGAAACGTAGCAAGGAGATCTGTAAAATAATCCATGAGATATCAGGGGTTCAACCATAATTTTACAAAGCTACGAGAATTTTTTTTTTTTTAAATTGACGCAGCTGACACAGAATGGCATACATTGTTTACGTCCAGCTGATACTCTCCAAAATTGCGGGCTATATGGTTTGTGAACTAATGTTAAAAGACAAAACAAAGCGGAGTACATTTTTGAAAACCACTGATGTCACCTGGATTATTTTACAGATCTCCTTGCTACGTTTCTGGACATGGGAACATTTCAGTTGCATTGCTGTCTATGGGAGGGTCAGACAGCTCTCAGATTCCATCAAAAATATCTTAATTTGTGTTCCGAAGATGAACGACGGTCTTACAGGTTTGAAATGACATGAGGGTGAGTGAGTAATGACAGAATTTTCATTTTTGGGTGAACTAACCCTTTAAGCGCTGCCCTTTTTTTTTTTTTTTTTTGTAAACTTTAATTTAAAATTAATTTCTTACCTTTGTCTCATACTAAGGTGCAAAGATGTCTTACTCATCTCGAAGTTCCTCTCGTGCCACTGACTGTAAGGTCTATGTCGGTGACCTTGGCAATGGTGCAGCCAAAGGTGAGCTGGAGCGAGCCTTCAGTTACTATGGACCGTTGCGGAGTGTGTGGGTCGCCCGGAACCCTCCAGGTTTCGCCTTCGTAGAGTATGAGGATGCCAGAGATGCAGAGGATGCCGTAAAGGGGATGGATGGAAAGTGAGTCAACTTGAGTTCTACCTGCCTACATTTGCCATGATGCTACTGCAGCACATTTAACCCCCTGACCTCTTCAGGGAACTCAGACCCGCAGGGGTGAGTGTCGGCGGTTTATCACTGTTCTTTTTCCGCTCACAAAGGCCCCAACTTATGTGGTATTATTCTGGATGCAGAATAATTGTAGTGTGTTTGAGTTCAGTTGTTTTTCTTAATATATCTGAAGTTAGCCTGAATCTCTGTGAAGTGTGTGGCTTTGATTAAAAACAAGGGGGGACACATATGAGTGCACCTTTGTTTGGCATAGAGAAACGAATAACCTTCTGATCTATAAAATCCTAGGGTGCTTTGTGGAGCCCGCGTGAGAGTTGAGATGTCTAATGGTATGTCCAGAAAGTCCCGTTATGGCCGTCCCAGCCGCAGACAGTTTGACCCCAACGACCGCTGTTACCAGTGTGGGGAATCTGGTCATTATGCCTATGACTGTTATCGTTTCAGCAAGAGGCGTAGTCGACGCAGCAGGTACTTTAATCAACCTTTTTGTGTTGCTACCTGACCCTGTTGTATTATTGATAATCTTTCATTTTGTTTTTGTTTCTTTTTAGGTCAGGCTCCCGCTCTCGGTCCAGATCTCGTGGCCGGCGCTACCGCTCTCGTAGCCGTAGCAATGAAAGGCAAGTCCTCTCACTGCTCCAGCTGTTTGGGAAGATTTACAGTCTAGATACGTCAATCTGATTTCATTACTTTAAAAAAAAAAAAAAATTGTATCTCCACTCTTTCTCAGAAGAGACCGTTCACCTTCATACTCAAAACGCAGAAGCAGGTATGCTGTGTTATCAGTCCAAAGTCCTGTTTCTACCAACTCTAATTGCATTATGTCTGCTTACTGCTTTGATTTGCCACGGCACTTTTGCAGAAGCAATCTTTCTGTAGGACCCCTCAAATTTTGTCTTTGATCTCTGGGCTGTTTTTTTTTTCCTTAAACTTCACCTTTGTGTTCAAGGTCAGGTTCTCCGGCCCGCTCTAGATCCAGAACCCCTGTGCGGCGCTCACGTTCACCTGTACGCAGGTCAAAAAGCCCTGTCCGAAGGTCCAGATCCAGAACACCTGTCCGTAGAGATAGGTACTCGGTTTACTCATGCTAATTTATTTCAGAGTTACATACATGAGATGTACTGGTGTTGTACTTGCCTTCCGAATTGTTTGTTTTTATATTTGTAGTCACTCCCGTTCACGATCTGGTTCTAGACCGAGGCAACGTAGTGTGTCCAGATCTCGCTCTCGGTCTCGTTCGGTCAGTCACAAGAAAGACGGGTAAATGCAAATTCACACAATAGCACATTTCAGTTGTGTCGTTCTTGTAGAAAACCAGCAGATTCTGACACTTTGTTTTGTCTTAGTCATTCCAGGTCTGCCAGCCCAAGGAGAAGTCCAACACCGGATGCTGACTGATCTGAATACTGATGCTTCACCCCCATTCCCCACCTTTGCCTCAGGGCTAAAATAAATTTTTATCTCCCCATGATTTCAATACTGGTTCTACTGTAGCTACAAAGCTATTTCTTCTCCCTCCCCACATTTTAATGAAAGCTCCTTGTAAAAACATCACCATGTCCCTTACCTTTTACGTATCCCCCTTTTTTCTCCTCCCTCCCTCAGACTTGGAAATTTTTTATTTTTTTTTAAGAGCTCCATTGTTTTAATTTCAGTCTTGAGCCAGTGTCCTGTGGTCAGTGATTTGTGGGTAAGGTGGTGAATGAGCTGTTGTGGTTTAGTCAGTGTATTATATGAGCTGAAGAGTATGCTGTGATTTGTTTGTTTGTAGAGGTTTTTTTTTTTCTTCTTTTTGCATTGAAAATGGCAATGATCTTTTTAATAAAGCTTTACAAACCCAACTGTTTCAGTGCAAAATGTTTACTGACCTGAGTTTTCTTAATTCATTTTTAGGGTTATTTCTAGTTTAAATGGTGAAATAGTGAAATTTTCAACCAGTTGAACTTTAATATACTTTCAGTATTCTATACTAGCAGTTTGTATTGATTTGTAATTGGCATATTTATTTTTATTACTGATTGTTTACATGTCTTCAGAAGTTGTCTGGTATTTTTACTTAGCCTAGTGTCAAGTTTGTGCTGTGGTGCCAATTGGCATGCAGAGTTGTAAAATTATCAACTTTTTGTTTAAACCATATTTTCAGCAAAATAATTATAGTTATATAATAGTGACCGATGAAATTTTGGTCATATTACCCACCACTAATTTTACCTTGTATCAAATTGTCCACCAAAGACCATTTATGTAGAATTGTATTGCTATTATGGGGAAACATTCTATAGAGATTTTAGGCAGACTGGAGCAGTTTAAATTTTATAGGTGGATGGAAACCAAATATAGACCAAGTATTTTGTATAGTTATGTCCTTTCGCTTGTAACATCAGCTATATCAAAACCATTTTAGACAACACGAGAAATGTGTGAAGGAGACATTTAAAACCCAACCGTTTTTTTTTGAGTACCTAGTAGTAAAATTGCCTGCATGTTGGTTTAGTCTGGAGATAACGAGAAACAAAAGAGGCATTGCATAATCAGGTTTACACAATTATATTATAATACACTAGTAAAGCTGCTAGCCTAAAGGCATTTGGTGGACCAGACGGATTCGAACAGGACTACGAAGCCCTAAAATAGTGTGTAGCTAATCTTCTCTTCTCAATAGGCGTGGAAGCGTAGCCATTCCCAAGATTCTTTTTTCTCTCGCGTTCCCGCCTCTTGCGGGTTGCCGTAGCTGCAGCAGTAGCGTGTTCCATTAGAACATTTTATTTGAGACAACATGGCTGCTGCGGCAGGCCATTATTACGGCGACGGAGGCAGAGTAACAAAAAGACAGAAAACAGACAGCGACGGAATGGCCACGGTACTTTCACTTTATTCAGTTTATTGCATTTCCACGCGTGTGGCGCTAGATTTTAATCTTTCTCGTGAAACGCGTTTTTCTTTCATTCAGTACGTGATGCTATAGGACAGGGGTAGGGCAAGTTCGGTCCTAGAGAGCCGCAGTCCTGCAGAGTTCAGCTCCAACCCTAATCAGACACACCTGAACAAGCTAATCAATGTCTTCAGGATTACTAAGGCTATAGGCAGGTGAGTTTTGTTTTCAGGGTTAGAGCTGAACTCTGCAGGACTGCGGCTCTCTAGGACCAAACTTGCCTACTCCTGCTATAAGGCTAGCTTGTAGCCAACGCTAGTTCGTATGTTCAGTTAGGAGACACAATTATTCGATTGCGGAGGATATAAGTACTAGCCACAAGATGAGATATACTTTGCAGCATCTAATACATCTGTGGCTCGGCTAGGAGTGCTTTACTCAATGCTCATTCATTGTTCTGTTCAGTCAGATCAGCCTATGATGTAAAGCGTTCATACTGTATGTTACAGACTTTCACTCAATTAACTGAATGGAAAATGTGGTAAAGTGCTCGAGAAAACTCGAAAGAACGAGAATTTGTCAGTTTTCGTGCGAAACACGAATTTGAACAGAAAACTCTGAATCCAATGCTAATTAGATCCATTTTACTAGCCTGAACCTTTATTTACTACAGTACAGTATTCTACATTTTGCATAATTTTGGCGAATTTAGTGAAACAAATGAATACGTGTCTTATATATTTGCTTTAAACATTCAGAAGGATTCTGGCTTTACATTTATTATTTGATTTAACCTTTCACTCTTCCTTTTGTATGTTCAGGAGGGCTATGACGACCCGCACAAGACCTTGCCCTCGCTTGTGGTACATGTGAGGGGGCTTATTGACGGCATCGCCGAGGCTGACCTGGTGGAGGCGCTACAGGAGTTTGGCACCATAAGGTAATGTACATGGAGGAAAGGAATCCTCAATCATTGTGGTGCTCATGTAATGTAATCATTTAAAGTCATCATTTGGCCTTCTTGGAAGTTGGAAGCTAAGCCCCCCCCCCGGTTGAGAACCACTGCTTGAAATGAAAACTAATTTAATAGTTGGTTGTAAAAATATTAAATAAAAGCCCAACAGAAGTAATTTCTTCTCTGGTATTAAAGTGTAAGTTTGGCAATTATGTAAGAAGTTAACAATTTGCTATTCATTGGTTTGCATTTTGCACTATTTCTAGAGAATTGTTATTGAAAGTCTGTGTATATATGCGTCTGTCTTTCAGTTATGTTGTGTTGATGCCAAAGAAGCGTCAGGCACTGGTGGAGTTTGAGGACACGGGTGGCTCCGGTAATGCAGTGACGTATGCTAACAATAATCAAATCTACATCGCTGGCCGGCCATCTTACATCAATTACTCTACCAGTCAGAAAATCTCACGGCCCAGCAACTCTGATGATACACGGAGCGTCAACAATGTACTGCTCCTTACCATCATGAACCCCATCTATCCCATTACCACGGTAAGTTGTTTCGATAACACCCATGATGGTGTAGCTCAGTAGACTCTATTGCCTAGCTGTCTACAATTGCATTTGAGATTGTCCTCATCCTTGTCTCTGTTGTTATTACATTGTCATTTCTTCTCTGTAGGATGTTCTCTACACCATATGTAATAACTGCGGACCTGTGCAAAGGATTGTGATCTTCAGGAAAAATGGAGTTCAAGCCATGGTCGAATATCCTTGAACAATCTTCTCTAATGTGGTTTAAAGATTTCTGCACAGTGTATGGGTCTTATCACAAGAACAAAGCTTAAACCCTGTCAAAGTGTAGTTTACACTGCATGCTCTTGTTTACAATCGAAATATTGTTCTCCTTGACTTTTGGTCACATTTGACTCGGTCCAGAGTGCACAGAGAGCCAAAGCATCTCTCAACGGAGCTGACATCTACTCGGGCTGCTGCACCCTTAAAATTGAGTATGCCAAGGTTAGTACCCCAAAACATTATGCGTATGATTCTGTACAGTGCCCTCTGCAGGCCTGGAGTCAATATGGCTAATTTAAGTCATTCTGTTACAGGTGCACTTAAAGGGGTCATATGATGCGATTTCAAGTTTTCCTTTCTCTTTGGAGTGTTACAAGCTGATTGTGCGTAAAGAAGATCTGTAAAGTTTCAAAGACTTAAGTCTCAAATCCAAAGGGATATTCTTTATCAAAGTTAAGTCTCTGCCATGCCCCCCTAAAACGGCTTGTTCAAACACGCCCCCACATATCTACCTCACTATGTGGAAATATTTGCATAATGCCGCCCAAATGTGCACGCAAAGAAAGAAGGTGTGGTTTCAGTAACCGCAGTTAGTGTTGAAGCAGCTATGTCAGGGAGACGCTGTGTGTTTCTAGGCGAAAGCAAAAGCACTTTATTTGGCCTTCCGAAAGTAGATGCATTTAGGAACCTTACAACAGAAAACAGCAATGCATTTTAGTCCACTACAAAGCCGTTTTGTGAACCTAGGAGAGGAGGTAATTCTGACTTGGCTATGACAATCTGGCGCTTCTGAATCAGCTACTGTTTTGTTATTAGTTTAAGTATTTGCTATTGACTGTTCAAATGCGGAGTTTTGCGCATCGTGTGTGTGCGTGCGTGCGCATGCGTGCGAGCGCATGTGTGCGTGTGAGAGAGAGACCAGCTTCATCACTGTTTCTGTCACACGACTCTGTTCCCCTTTTGGGCTCTGTCGTTACATTTATTTTGAAAGATGAATGGCGATTATGGTAATGGGTGTTACATTTCCGACGAGTGCTTGCAGTGTTCGGCAATGCACAATGCACTGGGTCAGCTGGCCAATCAGAGCAGTCTGCGCTTGTCGGAAGGAGGGGGCTTTGTAGAAAACTAAGCGTTTGAGAGAGGCGGGGCATAGAGGACCTACAATAATGTACAGTATTTGAAAAATAATGTGTTTTTTGAACATTAAAGCATGTCAACATTCTGTTACACCAAATACACAAAATAATGATCTTTAAAAAAGCGTTAAATGACCCCTTTAATAATTTTGCCTTGATTATAAAGTCTACATCACTGATGCTCAATCAGGAGGCTTCTGAGGGAGCCTCAATATGGTTTAAAATTATTAAAATTTTTGTTTTAAAAGTGAGTTTTAGACCTGTAAAATGTATGGAAGTTGATACAGCCTTACAACAGTGTGTGCATAATGTAGTTATTCCAAGCTCTAAAGTTTTATTGGTTACAAATTGTGAGTTAAACATGAAAATCCTTATTCCTCCTTCAAAATACTAATTCAAGTCAAATGAGACAAATGTTGATGACATTAGTGCATTGGAGTTGTGAATGATCATAATTCATCTTGAATTTCCATAATAATAAGAGTGGATGCAAGTCACACTGTGACTAATGGCTGTGCATATTTGTTTTTAAATGGTTATGACTACATATTACCCTGATTTACTAATGAAAGCTCACTTTTTATTGTATAGCCAACCCGTCTCAACGTCTTCAAAAACGATCAGGATACTTGGGACTACACCAACCCCAGTCTGAGTGGCCAAGGTACCGTACAGCTCATGCACTCTGTCTGTGCTGCTTATAGTTTATGGGCATGGGTGTGTGGACAAGCCTCCTAAAGTGATGTCTTGGGAAGCTATAAAGGAGATAATTTCCCAAGAATGTCACTTCAGTGATGCTGCTTCATTCTTGTGTTCCTTCTGTTTGGATTACAATACAAATATTTACACAGTTGTAGTTGCATATAGACGTTCTTACATGGACACGCATTCTTGCACATATACACACAAAAAAAAACCTATCTGTTCATTTAAACCAAAAACATGCACTTGAGAGGGCCTGATTGTCATGATGGCAGAAGCACAAATCCTTCTTAGCTCATATAGACATAGACTCGTCTGTTGCGCATGTCACCTGTTTCGTGTTAGAGCACAAGTGTTTCTCATATACACAAAAATCCTTAGAAGCAGACACTCTTTCACCTGTACTCACTAAGCATGACACTGCATCTAGCATATTACATGATGGAGATTTGATTTTTTGCTTTGGAATAGGGACAGGGTGCAGAATATTGGAGCTGAACTGCACAGTTTAGCTTCAATCTCAGTTAAATACTGAATCAGCTAATATTTAGGAGCACTAGAAATTCTTGGATGTGTGTGTTGGGCAAATTGAAGTTAGACCTCTATAGGACGTATGCCCTCCAGGAGCAGGATTTGACAGCCCAGCAATAGGGCAAGTATTGAACAAGGTCATAGAGCCAGGCTTTATGTAAGAGACAGGTAGATTTATGAATGTAAAGATTCACAATGGTCCAAGCAAAATGTAATGGATCACTCGAGAACCAATTTACCCAGATTGAATCCACTGTTCTATTGTAGATTTTGCATTCAGAATGCTTTTTTTTCCTTTTTTTTTTCAAAGACTATAATTGTTTGTCTTTAGCCAGAGTTTATGTAAATGCTCTGCATTGTAGGAACAAATTCACCTTTGAACATGTTTGTAAATCCTCAAATAATGTGATTTTATTTAGATTTATTTATTTTTTTTAACTCCAGAGCTCTATTGAGGTGCAGTGGTTCATATTCAGTGTTCTCCACTTTTTCCTTATGCAAAATGTCTATGTATCAGGTCTCTCAGGGTAAAACTGCAAAGCTTTTTTACTCCTCTGAGTTGTGATGCATTAAGCTTCTGTGCTTGAACTAGCTGCTGAGCACATTTTACATCCAACAAAACATTTCCATGTACTTAAGTTTCTCTGCAAGACACACTCGCAGCAATTCAACAGGCCACATGGAACAGTGAAACGGAACTCACAACGACTTTAAACGCTTCAAAGATGGCAAATTCACTCGTATTGAAGTCACACGGATTTAAAAAAAAACACTCAAGATATCCTTCCACTCAGCTAACATCTCCATTCTCTACAAAGGTGGCGGACATCTGTCTGAGTTAATGACACATTTTAGGGGAATGGGTCTAATCTCTTTGGATAATACATTACAGCCAATCACTGGAGACCTTCGCACATCAACATCGACTGATCAAGCAGCAAACACATGAAGCAAAGTGGTACAGATACACAGAACAACAGAGAAGAATTACACAGATATTTTCTTCTCATGCCCTGCCTAATGTCGTCATGTTTCTTGGGTGTTTGGGCTACTTTTGCTCTCGCTTCTCTCCTCTTTCCTGAGAACATCATGCGAACATGAACAGCTGACATAACAGTGAAAACACACCAGATCAGGATTGCTACAACACAGGCGCCATGGTCAGAGACTGGTATGACAACATGCCAAACTGACATTGCTATGACAACACACCAACAAACAAATTGTTTGAGATTTATGCAGAGATCAGCGAGTCGACATTATCATCACGACACAAGCCAAGATTGCTCCAACACAGTGGCGGTGGTCTTGTTGCGCGCAGCATGACAAGTTGAGATCGTCACTACTCGCCGAACAAAGAGCAGACATTTGTCTATACATAAGTAACAGAGATGACATCGACTTCACACCGTGACACATCCGAAACCGCATGATTACAGCTCTGACATCAACGTGAGATTGTCGCAAACACATCTTGCTAAACCAGCTTGCTAAAAATAGTGAAATGCACCAGACGAGACACTATGGGTGACATTAGCAGCAATACACCACCGTAACACATGGGAAGGACCGCAGCTGCCCACTGATCACACAGTCAGATCCTCCACTCTCCCTACCCAAGCCCTGTCTCTTTTTGGACTGAAGTGCTTTCTATCTCTCATTTCTCCATCCCTCCTTCTCCACCTCTTCCTCTCTGTGTTGAATCTGTTTTATTCATTGGGCACGGCTGACCGTGTTCTGATCCCTGTGTTACGCCCCCTGTGTGACGCAGGTGTGGATTAGTCTGACCGCTGGTGGGGCATCTCTTCTAAACTCGACACCGTCTGCTATCTACCTTTACTGCTACGGTAAGCACCGATTTGCCTGGAACACACCAAAAACGCATGCACCGGACTGGGAGAAATATCCTAAGGAACTGAATGAAAACAAAATCATCAGGAGTAGGGCGACTGGTAAAGAACATCACACTTTCACCATGGTGCCTGCTGCATTTGTTGTTTTGTTTGTTGGTCTTTAAATGGGCATATAGCACACTGCTTGTCCTGGCTGGGTCAGCTGGAACTTTGTTGTTATGCCCTTTTGGCATGCAGTGAAGACCCTTGAATAACACTAAATAAAAAATCCTGTCTTTTTTTTCCTTTATGAGTGGATATATGTAGCTCTCTTTTTTTTTTTCCTTTCAGACTATTTCAGTCTAGATGCTGTGGCATAAGTGATTTGATATTTTTAATGTTGTCTTTCATCTTTAGCAGGTAACATTTCCTGTGACAGTGAAAACTTAGAATACTCCTAGATCAAGCACTTTAAAAAAAAAAAGTTGACATGAATGAAAATTCAATCTTTCTATCTTTGAAATGCATGTTATTATCTGTGCATATGTTGATTTATTTTTTTGTTTTTTATCATGCAAGTTTTAATCAAAATGTCATAATTCTGTCTTCCGTTAAAATGACACTTCTCTTTGACGTATACCAGGCTTCTCCAATCATTCAGTCTACTTAAATCCCGCCCCTTCCTTATGATTGACTGCAAGTTTTTATTTAGATCTACCTTTATCCAATCAATAACTGATAGACTGAACCAATTCCTGCTCTGTTTTTTCTTTTAGTTAATCTGTTTTACTCCGAAGAAAAGATCTGTTGTTATTTTCGTTATATGATGACTTTTAAAATTTAACTCTAAAAAGACCCACCACCTTTTTAATCCGCAGCCTTGTTCATTTGTCTAGCTTGAGTCAACATGAAATCAAAATTGAATCCCATTAACTTTTCTTGGCTTTTATTTTTCCAGATTTATTGGTGCACATTATTCCAAATGCACATTTTATTTCCATGTAAAATATATAACGAGAACATTGGAATAGGTCAGATTAAGAAAGTAAAATGGGTTGCAACAGTTTAATTTTGACTTGCACATAAATACCCTTAAACCGCTTCCTTAGTATTTTATCAAATTTAAGCAAAGTTCATTCATTCTGTGTTCACTTAAATTCCTGTGTCTAATATATGTAGGTAATGTGTTTATCACCAAGTATTGTTGTAGTAGCCTCTGATGTCCTTCCATGTGAAACCTTGTATTATGACATTGATGTGGTTTGGGTGTCATCTTATTGGAGAAGATCATTTGTCTTGGTCTTGCAGGCAGGCAAACTGATGTAACCATATCTAGAACTCAGCTACTTGCCTGAAGTGTTTATTCATTCAGACCACTTTTTTCTGGAACAGACCTCTAATTTATTAGTACATGTCGTGCACTGCTTTTGAACCCCTCTTGGAAGCTGTTTATTATAGTCTGAACCAAGAGTAATGAACAAATGCATATTTAATTTTGGAAGTATAGTAATTTAGTCATGTTTGTGTATATAATTTTATTACTTAATTTAATCTGTCTGTCTGTGCAGATACCGATGCAGATGGCAATTGGAACAATTCACAAGGTGTGTGTTTGGTTGTGAGGTCTGAGAGAATGAAAAACTACATTTAGCTGAATTGGTCTTTGATCGACCTGATATGTTATTCAAAATCTCCATTATGGTTTAGTATTGCAGTCACTTGCAGTAGTATTAACAGCTAATGCTCACTGCATGTCACTCCTTGAACTGCACCGCCTTCCCTTTTCTTTTGTGTTTGCACTCTTAATGTTCATAGCAGTTGAGATGTTGTATTGTTGTTCTGTCTCTCTTTCTCAGACCCAAACGCTAACCCAAACAAGCGGCAGAGGCAGCCAGCACTGCTGGGGGATCATCCACCTGAATATGGTCAGTCTGATGCACATTATCAATTGGTTCAACTAGAGGCATTAAAGGCAGTACCTCTCACTTGATAGGTTCTTATGGTGTGTTAAATTATTATTTTTTCTCTAGGTGGTCCTCAGGGTGGCTATGGTCACTATGATGACACCTATGGACCACCTCCCCCACCCCCTCACTACGAGGGCAGGCGCGTGGGGCCCCCACTGGGACGTGGCCGTGGCAGTCCCCGGTATGGTGAGGCGCAGTACGGACATGGACCTCCTCCGCCAGAATACAGCGCTCATGCTGACTCTCCTGTGGTCATGGTGTACGGTCTTGAGCCCACCAAGATTAATGCAGACAGAGTTTTCAACATATTCTGTCTCTATGGCAATGTGGAAAGGGTGAGTGGGTGATGGGGTTGTATAGCTCATGATCCTAAGCTGAAAAACCTGTAGGTTTGGAGGTGATCATTTCATATACACTACCTTTTAAAAGTTTGCGGTTGGTACTTAAAAAAAAAAGACTTTGAAAGGCATCTCCTGTGCTCACCAAAGCTGCATTTGTTTGGTCAAAAATACAGTAAAAACAGTAATATTATTAAATATTATTTCAATTGAAAATAACTGTTCTGTTTTAACATATCTTAAAATGTAATCTATTCCTGTTTTGGCAAACGTTTTCAGTGTCACATGATCCTTCAGAAATCATTGTAATATGCTGATTTGGTGCTCAAGAAACATTATCAAAATTAAAAACTGTTGTACTGATTAATATTTTGTGGAAACCATTTTGTTCAGGATTCTTAAAATTGAAAGTTCAAAAGAACAGCACTTATTTGAAAGAGCAAAGACATTTAATGAACTAAAGATTTCTATCACTTTTTACCAATTTTAATGTGTCCTTGCTGAATTAATTTCTTAAAAAAAAAAACTTGACACCGTCAAAACTGACCCCAGCTGTAGCATATGTAGCTGTTTGTCTCCTATTGTATTGAGTATTTCTGTGTGTGCTCAGGTGAAATTTATGAAGAGTAAACCAGGCGCTGCAATGGTGGAGATGGGAGACTGCTATGCCGTTGATAGAGCCATTTCACACCTTAACAACAACATGCTGTTTGGACAAAAACTCAATGTCTGGTGTGTACCATTGAAGTGTTTTTGAGCATGCATTTCTATTATATATCTATTTTAATATGTATTTTTATTTTGTCTTTGGTTTTTAATTTTAATTGATTTATTATTTTAAAATAATTTGCATGCAATAATTAGTAAATGGCCCATACCACAAAGTTGTTTCTCAGTTCAAGACAAGTAAAACTAAAGTCAGGCTCACACTGTGCGGGGTTTTTTTTTTTTCACTGTGCAGTCTTTTAGTCCTATTGTACTTGTCAGACTGTACGAACATGATGATCATGTCAGACTGAGATCTCAGTTGTCATTAATGTCAGACTGTACGACAGTCGAGACGTGTTAAAAACGGGTGCGTGCAAGAAAACTTGTCCGGAGTTCTACATTATCAACCCATACACATTCGGTGGCTGCGTTGCACGCGGGGCTGTAATGTTGGCTATCATTAAAAGTATATGAATGGCGGCAATACCGGCATATTTAAGAAGAATAGTGTAAGCAGCACTACACACCCACATGAAAACAGCAGCACAACCGGTGTTTATTATATCAAAGGCAACGTATCATGTAAGCGGAGGATGAGAGCGCCGGAGTTTGTGGTTAGAAGAAATCTCTAGCTTTAATTCTGATCATGGCTTGTCTTGGAAAAACTTGACGTTCGTCGTAGAAGTCACACTGCAGGACTGTGCGCCAAATCTTCTGAGTTCTGACACTGCCAGAATTTCATCGAAGGTCAAATTTGATCGCAACGGCCATTAATCAGCTGTCGGTGAACATGTCAAACTAACGATCAAAGACTACAGATTTCAGCCTAGGATTATAGGAATCTTTTAGGATTTTAAATATTTGTCTCAGACGACCAAATCGTGGGCAAAATCGCAGTGTGAACCGGTCTTAAGTCTGCTTAATTTATCTGTCTGCATGTACTACAGTTGTTGTTTTGTTTTTTTTGTCATTTGATCTGCAGTGTATCCAAACAACAGGCCATAATGCCAGGTCAGTCATACCAACTAGAAGATGGCAGTTGTAGTTTTAAGGATTTCCACGGCAACAGAAACAACCGTTTCAGCACCACTGAGCAGGCAGCCAAGAACCGCATCCAGCAGCCCAGCAATGTACTGCACTTCTTCAACGGTCAACCAGACTGCACTGTTGAAGCTTTCACTCAGGTCAGAGGTGTTGTCTGTCACTAGCTTTGTTTCCATCTCCCTGTTTTTATGCGCATTTTAAAGTACTGCATCAGAAATGAGTGATAAACTTATGCTCGCCTGAGTAGGGATGTGACGATTCACTCGACTCACTATTCGATTCACGATTTTGATTTCTCGATTCGATTCACGATTCGATTCACAGTTTTTTTTTAACAAAATGAGATTGAAGACAAATTCTAAATTAAATGTGTCCTTTTATTATTGCTTAGACAAAATACTGTTTGTTTCTTTGTGAAGTTGAAATATAACACTATAATAATATACTAATATAGCACTTGCATATTATTGCTCTTTTGTTGGCTTTGATTGCTTCTATTGTCCTTTATTTTTTAGTCGCCTTGGATAAAAGCGTTTGCTAAATAACAAAAATTTTAATTAATGTAAATGTAAAAATTAAAACAAGCCCCAAATCAAATAAATAACACAAATCAAATAAATCTCTTCATATAAACAAACTAAGGCTTTGTGTGTGCTCTTTACATTTAAAATTAGAGGCAGCCACTGCATTTTAATCATGATCCAAACAAAGATGCTGCATACATGCAACATGAGCAGTTTTTAATATAAATTGTATAATTTCTAAATTTGAAGCAAAAACAGAATGGTTTGACTTCAGTTTTGTGAAACTATACATATAAAAATATCTGCATGAAACCGAAACAGCAGACCTGAATGAGACGCAGATTCACTCTCTGCCAGCAGGTGGTGCTTAAAGCGTTTTCTTGGTTTCCGCTGTAAACAAAGCAGCGCTGCACTTATGCACTTTAATATTCAGGGCTCCAGACTGCGACCATTTTTTCTGCCTGTGCGACTAAATTTTGTGCGGTCGCACTGGCGCGACCACTGCGTTGGTCAACTCCTAAGCGCTTCAATTTCTGTTGCATATGAGAAGCATCAAAGGGCAAACGAAACTGAAAACATAACGAAGCAGCGCTTAGAGAGTATACCTAATCAGCTACAGCACAAATGACGCGCATATTGAGGAAACGATGGATGGTTTTCAAGCGAAAGTCAAGTAAAAGACCGCTGCTTTAACCAGAGAAGGTGAACATGCTGGTATTCTTGTGGGGGGATAAACATGCAAGCACTGTCACTGTTAGTTTTACTTTTCTTTTTGTTTTCATTTTTGAAAAACGTATCTTTGCTGTTTACCTTAAGCTATGGAGGCTCTCGTTTATTTATTTCATTCTTTAGTGTTTGCTAAACGTTCTATAATTTATGGAGTTGTATATAATACAGCATGTGGTGTGTGCCATGCTTCATCTTATTAGTTTTTGTTAATAAACGTTTTGTAAGCTAGTTTGTCATTTGTATCTTACTGATTTATTCAGGGTGTCCGCGGGTCCTTAAGTCTTAAATAACGTTTTCCTAATATAAGGCCTTAAAAAGTCTTAAATTCGGATTCGATGGGTCTTAAATATTTTTGGTCTCATTACCGCTAAAATATCTTCAGTCTGACGGACCTAATGACTTTACAATCATTGGACAGACCGAAGATGTTTTCTTCCCCGCGGTAAGTTACTGCGTCATCAGAGAGAATTGCAGTAAATTAGCAGAATACAGAATACAAGCTCGCGCTGAGGCTCACTCTGTTTGTCTCGAGACTTCAGAACAAATGAGCGTGACCGCACACATAAACTCAGAAGAAACACACTGAGGTAAAAATTCAAAATGTTTAGTTTATTCATAACATGATATAGTTAAATAACACCATGACAAGTGAGCTATTTTGCTCATTATTCTCACGACGCAAAAAAAACATTCAAAACACCTACAGAGTGCACGCATTACGTGAAGTCTAGTGCGCGTGCGCATTTACAGTGCGCTCTTTCACTGCATGATTCAGTCTATTAAAATACATTCAGAATGATCACAAATTCAAGACATGGGGGCAGAAAATGTGTATATTTATACCACTTCATATAGTTAATCAAGTTCACACGGAAGAGTGCCTTTTTTCTCCAAAAATGACCATATACAAATGTGATATTGATTTTTTTTACAACAGTTCAATAAACTAGAAGTTTTATTAAGAGACTTACATTTTAGACACCATATTGGCTGTTTTTGCACTATTTCGCCAACAAAAATAATTCCAAACAAAGCCACAGCGCTGTTTTGCGTCTCTGAGCAACATGACGGTGTTTCGTTCCTGAATGAATCAACTGTTTAAATGATTCGGTTCAGTCGCAATGACTCACTTATTAACAGTGACTTACTGCCACCTACTGGCGGTTTTAATTTCACATTTAAAGTATCTTTTCATTTTTTTTAAATATCATTTCAAATATCAGTATTCAATGTTTTGTTTAATATATCAAAACATTATTTATGCATTTGTAACTGCAGGTTAAATGCATTCATGTCCTGCATTAAACAGTGTGTAAATACATCTAAATGCCACTTCAGATGCAGCTTATGTCTGGATTGCAAAGATGAATTTTGTTGATACTGATTTCATTTGCTTGCTAACAGCCCAAATGTCTTATTATTCTAATTCACTGATTAAATAGAGATTTAAGAATTTAAGAATTTGACTCAAAAGATAATGCACACTTATAGAAAAATGGCTTTATAAAGGTAAAATGCCCATAACAGGTAAAAATCTATTTAAACTGGTGGGAAAGATTAATTCTATGAACACCCCACAGAATATGAGAATATCAAAAATTAGGAGTCGGCTGTCCACGACGTCCTTAAAGGGGTCATATGATGCTGCTTAAAAGAACATTGTTTTGTGTATTTGGTTTAATGAAATGTTTATGCGGTTTAAGGTTTAAAAAACCCATTATTTTCCACATAATGTATATTTTTGTTTCTCCTCTATGCCCCGCCTTTTTTTAAACGCGGCGATTTTTACAAAGCTCATCGGTCTGAAAAGCGTGATTGTGCTGTGATTGGCCAGCTATCCAGTGCTTTGTGATTGGCCGAATACCTCAAGCGGGAGACAGAAATGTTACGCCCCTCACCATACTGTGATGCCCTGTTCGGCCCGAGCGATGATTCAAAAACATGAAAACCATTATAAACGAGGCATTCGTTGCATCCAGTGGGGACCAATTATGGATTATAATGACTTATACTATCTTTTTACGCATTGCATTGCATTGCGCCGTGTAAAAATAAAACCATGTCTGCATTTGTGCATTTCGGAGAAATGACAAACAACAAGCACGACTCTACACTGCCCAAAAAACTTATAACACTTAAAAATAAAGATAAAGAATTGTATACAGTCTGTGAGTAAGAACAGCCGGCATTGTAGTCTACTCTGCAGGATCAGGAAACAGTCCTCCTTAAAATGCGCTGCACACATCTGAATAATTGGGTTGAAGTGTTCTGGAACAGTGTTTAAATACAACTTAACCATGATTTCTAGTGTGTCCATTTGTGGAAGACCAAACAAAGTAGTTTCGCTTTCACAACGAAACGGCGTCACACACCACGGCCTACAGCAGAGGCCGGGGGCTAACGTGAGGAACGGCCGGAAGGTTAGAGTGAGCAGAGGCGGCGGGCTTGAGAACAACGAGGGCTGGCTCAACGAAGGAGTGTCCGGAAGGACATGTGATGACCCCGGGCTGGACTTTGCTTTGTCCATGGTGAAAGCCGATCCGGTGTTCCACAGCACTAAGTTGATGTATTCCTTCAGCAACCAGCACGGATCAGCTCCAGGCATGACGAAGCATATCGTCCTCTTTTGGAAGACTAAAAATAGTTTCGCTTTCACAACGAAAAACAAAGCGCCTTCACGACATGGCGGCAGCAAAAAACAATACTACAGCGAGAATAAAAGTTACGCTTTCCTTGGAGTGAACTGGGGCTGCGGTATGCAAAAATCTCTTCCCACTTAGAGATGTAGGTATGTGTGGGCCATGTTCGAAACGAGCTGTTTAGGCAGGCCGTGACTGACTCTTACTTTTTTTTTTTTTAAAGAATATCCTTTGATTGGGACTTTAAGTCTTTGCAACTTTACAGATCTACTTTATACAACCAAGAGCTTGTAACACTTCAAAGAAAAAATAAAAATTGAAATTGCATCATATGACCCCTTTAAGATAGCAGCATGATAACTCACTCAATCAGTTGAATGAATGACTCAATACTCACTCATTAAGTTACTTTCCGTCACTTATTGGTAGTTCAGTTGAGAAGTTTGTTGAAAAGTATGCATTTTTCCCATCAACATTTCTTATTTGTATATTCATAAATGCATTTAAAACATTAATCTCATAACATTATTTGTTGCAGTTGTAATTATTGTTATTTGCAGTGTAAATTATTTAATCTGACTGGTAGCAGCCCAATAGTGTATATTGAATTTATTGATAAATTGTAATAATTTGACATGAAAGATGATGCATACATCTAAAAAGGTTAAAAATAGGCATTTGTAAAGGTAAATATGCAGATTTAAAAGCTGATAGAACACTGATGAAAAAATTGCTTCAGAATAAATTGTTTACTCCACCAAAAAATATTGTCTGCTGACATGAAAAGTTCACTGTATATCGTAGTAATAAATATCATTACAGCAATGATATTTTGTTTTCTTTTTAATTTATACACATTAAAATACATCAGTGGGTATGGAAAGTATTCAGACCGCCTTAAATTTTTCACTCTTTGTGATAGTGCAGCCATTTGCTAAAATCATTTAAGTATTTTTTTTCCTCATTAATGTACACACAGCACCCCATCTTGACGGGAAAAAACACAGAATGTTGACATTTTTGCCAGATTTATTAAAAAAGAAAAACTGAAAAAAAAAAACTGGTCCTAAGTATTCAGACCCTTTGCACAGTATTTAGTAGAAGCACCCTTTTGATCTAATACAGCCATGAGTCTTTTTGGGAAAGATGCAACAAGTTTTTCACACCTGGATTTGGGGATCCTCTGCCATTCCTCCTTGCAGATCCTCTCCAGTTCTGTCAGGTTGGCTGGTAAATGTTGGTGGACAGCCATTTTTAAGTCTCTCCAGAGATGCTCAATTGGGTTTAAAGTCAGGGCTCTGGCTGGGCCATTCAAGAACAGTCACAGAGTTGTTGTGAAGCCACTCCTTCATTATTTAGCTGTGTGCTTAGGGTCATTGTATTGTTGGAAGGTAAACCTTCGGCCCAATCTGAGGTCCTGAGCACTCTGGAGAAGGTTTCGTCCAGGATATCCCCGTACTTGACCGCATTCATCTTTCCCTAGATTGCAACCAGTCGTCCTGTCCCTGAAAAACACCCCCACAGCATGATGAAACCACCACCATGCTTCACTGTTGGGACTGTATTAGACAGGTGATGAGCAGTGCCTGGTTTTCTCAACACATACCGCTTAGAATTAAGGCCAAAAAGTTCTATCTTGGTATCATCAGACCAGAGAATCTTATTTCTAACCATCTTAGCAAACTCCATGCGGGCTTTCATATGTCTTGCACTGAGGAGAGGCTTCTGTCGGGCCACTCTGCCATAAAGCCCTGACTGGTGGAGGGCTGTAGTGATGGTTGACTTTCTACAATTTTCTCCAATCTCCCGACTGCATCTCTGGAGCTGAGCCACAGTGATCTTTGGGTTCTCCTTTACATCTCTCTCACCAAGGCTCTTCTCCACCGATAGCTCAGTTTGGCCGGACGGCCAGCTCTAGGAAGGGTTCTGTCGTCCCAAACGTCTTCCATTTAAGGATTATGGAGGCCACGGTGCTCTTAGGAACCTTAAGTGCAGCAGAAGTTTTTTTGTAACCTTGGCCAGATCTGTGCCTTGCCACACAATTCTGTCTCTGAGCTCTTCAGGCAGTTCCTTTGACCTCAGGATTCTCATTTGCTCTGACATGCACTGTGAGCTTTAAGGTCTTATATAGACAGGTGTGTGGCTTTCTTAATCAAGTCCAATCAGTATAATCAAAGAATCACAGATGGACTCAAATGAAGGTGTAGAACCAGCTCAAGGATGATCAGAAGAAATGGACAGCACAGAGTTAAATATATGAGTGTCACAGCAAGGGTCTGAATACTTAGGACCATGTGATATTCAGTTTTTCTTTTTTAATAAATCTGCAAAAATGCAAACAATTCTGTGTTTTTCTGTCAATATGGGGTGCTGTGTGTACATTAATGAGGAAAAAAAATTAACTTAAAGATTTTAGCAAGTGGCTGCAATATAACAAAGAGTGAAAAATTTAAGGGGGTTTGAATTACTTTCCGTACCCACTGTATGTATGTAATAAAATGTGTATTTCCAATACAGGTTTAGGTCTTAATTTTAATATAAGGTGGTATTAAAAAGGTCTTAAATTTAACTTGTTCATATCGCAGAACCCTGTATTGTTGTTGTGCTTTTGAATTAAGAATTACAATGAATCCATCTTTTGTTTTAGTCTTAAAAAATGAAAGGTGTGTAGATGTATGTAAGCAAAACAGTAACAACAAGATCACAAATTCAAAAGTGAAAGCATCCGAAGTCCGCAGCTTAACACAGCAAAAGAGAAACTCCCGTTCACAAAATTAAAATCACAAATACTACACGGAGTAGTGCTGGGCGGTATGACCAAATATTTAAATCACGGTATTTTTCAAAATTATACCATTTTCACGGTACATGACGGTATTTTTTATTCATGCATGACCGGGTGTTAACCATATTTTCTACTGCTTGAGAGAGGAAATACTGCAGTATATAAACTTAGAATGCCCTATTTTACTGTCAAGATGAGTGAATACTGTAAAAAAATACCACACTAAATAGTGACTAAACACGACCCCTTTTAATACATGTTAACCAGGAGTCACTCATTTATAATCGCGGCATCGTCTGATAAAATCAACATGCATCTACACTAAAGAGCGGCTATGCGGTTGTTTTGGCTATATTACCTTTTTGTCTCATGCAGCGCACTGCCTGCGTCTGAGTAACAAATTAAAAAAACAAACAAACAAAAAAAGTGCATGTGATAACAGACGAACTACGCTCTTATTTATAATTCCAAACAATCAGCAAGAGACAGGTGCTAGGAAATGCTGTTTTGAACTCATTTATTGACGAATCGGCTGCGGTGCGGCCAACTGAATGAGCTGCTTCTCTGCCGCTCACTGCACAGAACACACGCCGAGAGAGGCGACACTTCTCCGGGGAAGTCAGATCTCGCGTTCGCGGGACAGCACTGATGAAATCTTCCAACTGAACCATAGTTAAGGTTTATCCAAAAAAGTCACTAGATTTGTCAGTATGAATATTCTATGAAAAAAAAAAAAGCGCTTAAAGGGTCTGAAAGTTAAATCTAGTGCTAAAGTCGCGCTCACGTGAGTGTGGGACGCGGGAGCTGATGGCAGGGGGCGGTGGATATTTGTGGCGGTCAACATGGATATTGTGGATGAGTTCTTCTGCATCATCACGTTCTATTAGTTCTACAGCTTCAGTTTCGGAAACTTTCACGCTTAGTAACACATACAGCTGTGCCCTCACCACAGTGCAACAGTGAAAAGGGACCCCTTTCAAACAGTGTCGCGTTCCGAACGTTGTTTATGTGACATACACCGGTATTGCGGTATTTTAAAAATTCATATAACAAAAATTGACACCAGTATTCGGTATGAACCGGTATACCGCCCAGCACTACTACTGATGATAAAGAATGGGTTGAAATGTTAACCACTTTCATTTCCATGTAACTATAAACTATGATAAAAGTTCACCAGCATGCATTGAATAATCCCATGTTGTAGCGCAAAAAAAATATATTGCGAGCAAATCATGTGCTCGTGCGACCAGCTGAGAAAGTTAGTTGCAAAAGAGCGACCAGTGGGAAGAACTAGTCTGGAGCCCTGATATGCATTATACAGAGGCAAGAGGAAAATAAAAAATACCATCAAACATTCATATAAACTCCTACCCCTAACTGAATCGCGATCAATTTGGGAACAATACAAATTCCTCCATGCGCATCAAAAGTCATGTGACTTTGTACTATGGGATGGCATAGCCTGACTAACCAGCGGACGGATCTCGTTTCACAGCATCTGAAATGTTTTTATGGTCATTTTTTTTTCCCTTAAAGCCCGGGACAAAGGTCTTTCTGGATAATCATATTACACACGACTGTATCTGGTTTGATTTATATGTGCCAAAATGTTTTTTTTTTTTTTTTTATGTGAGTTTGTAAAGTGTCTTGTGCTTTAATAATGTAGGTGTGTGTGAAATTAAGTTTAATAATCTTTTCTGGACCTTTATCTACAGATTTGTGATGAGTTGGAAATCAAGAATCCAGTCAGCGTCAAACTGTTCACTGGGAAGAGTGAGTTACTAATGAGTTTAATGTGTTTGTATATAAACAGTCAGTTTACTGTGTGTGAATTATATGGTAAAGTGTATTGGTGGTGTATGTTTGGTTCTGTGTAAATACACGCGTATGTGTGTGTGCTCTTGTGTTGGTGGAACCTCAGGTGAGAGAAGTTCATCTGGTCTGTTGGAGTGGGAGTCGGTAAATGATGCTATGGAGGCTCTTGCTTTGATCAACCACTACCAGATGAAGAACCTTAGTAAGTGAAACTACTTGGCTGGCTGCTGCGCATTTTTATACTGTTCTAAAAGTTTATGAGCTGTTTGCGTAAACATAAATCACATTGTTCCTTAAATCTTATCTATTTTTTTTTCCTCAGGTGGGCCTTACCCATACACTCTTAAACTGTGTTTTTCATCTGCACAGCACGCCAACTGAACCCACTATAACCTTTCACTCCCAGTGACCTTTTGAGCTCAGCACCATAGCATGTCTTATCTCATGACCTGGAGGGAAAGAATGGGACTGTTAAGATTACCTTTATTTCCAGAATATGACTGGACGCAATGTTTTGTTATTTTCATTTTCAATTTATTTTTTTATTTTTTTTGCTATTAATTTAATTTTTTTCAGTGTATTAAATTAGTGAAGACATCATTGTGAAGAGTTTGTGTCTTGTGCATTTTGGCTTGCTGTTATGCAGTAGAAACATACAGGCAAGCAACTGAACACAAAATCCAGGTAATCAACACATTTGTGATGTGGTTACAGTAAGGTCATACACTGGACTAGTCTAAGCTATAAAAGCAAAAATGTTGAGCTCACATTTTGGTTACACCACTTACATGAATTCAGTTAACCTTTTTGATCTGTAAAGTTATAATTATTATTATTATACATTATTTCTGAAGTGTAGTACATTTGTAGACAACAGATCAAATATTGGTTGTAAGATTTTTTTTTTAAATTTAATTTATACTTTATAATGCAAGAATGCATTGAATTGATCAAAAGTAAAGACATCTATGATGACAAAATATTTGTATTTCAAATAAATGCTGTTCTTTTTTACTTGCCATTCATCAAAGAATCTTGAGAAAAAAAGAAACAAATCATGGCTTTCACAAAAATGTTAAGCAGCACAAGAAATGTTCCTTGAGCACCAAATCAGCATATTAGAATGATTTCTGAAGCATCATGTTATACTGAAGACTGTAAAGGCTGCTGAAAATTCAGCTTTGCCGAATTAAAATGCAAGTTATATATTAAAACAAAAGTTATTGTAATATTTAACAATCTCACTGTTTTACTTTATTTTTGATCAAGTAAATGCAGCTTTGGTGACATCTTTCAAAAGCATTAAATCTTACCAACTCTGAACTTTTGAATGCTTAGTTGTCTTGTAATTGTAATGGGTGTTTTCTCCATTTAAACAATACTTCACAGAATACATAGTGTGCTTTTGGGTATTCTTGCAAGATCTCGCCTTGTGACTTTTTGGACCACTCAATATAACAAAATATACGGTTACGGTAAAAATTAATAAAGTAATGGGAACTGTCTGTTGTGCTGAAATTGATAATTCATTCTCACAGCTACTCTTTTTGAGAGGTCAAGAGTATTTAGCTGCAGTTTAACAGTTTGACCCCCAAACAGCGTGATACCCGATGCATCACAAATCTGTAGCAAGATCCAAAAAAGACTATTAAACTATAAAAATCCACACACCCTCAGACCATTAGCATAAGACATCTTTGTCCAAATCTGCTGGCCTGAAATCCAATATATAACTGCAAACCCGGAGAGAGCTAAACGTGACTGCAGGTCTCAGGATCTTTTGAATGTGACACACTGATGCAATGTTTACTGAGGGTGCTCTCCACTGGGGTTACAGCAAAACCACAACACCACTTGCCTGAAGAGCTTTGAAGCTTCCTGAAATCTCATGAAACCAAATCAAGTGTTTATCTTTCAGCAGATTAAAAATTGAACAATCTTGATGACGTCTTAATGTGAATATCCCCTACCTTTAATATCACCTGCTACCGACTAGCAATAGCAAGTAAGAACTAATGGTTATGTCAATGAAAAAGACAAGCCCTTCAGACCCATACCAACTTTCTGTTTTAATAGGAAATGAATCAACAAGGGGATGAAAACTGGGTTTGTCAAATTTGTACATGGGGTAGTGATGGGCGCGTTCGAAACACTGATTCCAAACAAAAGATTCGCAAATGTTTCGAAGTTTCGTGAAGCAGTGTTTCGGAGCGCGTATCAAACCGCACAGCTCACGTGATTTTAGCAACCGAAGCTTCGTTTCGAAACTCCGATGGTTCACCACTAGGGGGTGTTGATCTCAGTGAACCCATGAACCACTTCTGGTTGCCTAGTTAATCATGTGACAATGAAAGCCCACGAAATTTTACTATAAAAATAAAGAGTTGTGGGTTAAACAAAAGATAACACAGATGGCTATATAGTTAAAAAAATGTGTAAAAACATTCAGTACTTTCAACCTACAAATCACATCATACCTTAAAAATAACAAAATGAGCTGACGATAGAATTAAATCCACCTCCTCCTGACTGATAACACTACTCTTGCCTGCTGGTTTTTATAGACAGCTCTAATGAAAACAATTAATTAAATAATTACATAAATCAATTAATTCATGAATTGACGGGTAAGGGGGATTATACTTAAAACACACAACACAAGCACTAATATTTAATAGTATTTAAGTGTTTATTATTTATTTAAAAAATGTTTTTTCTAAAAAATAGAAGTCGCCAGCATGTGCTGTTTCAAGTGCTTCGAAACATCGAATCATTTTTCGAAGCAATTAGTTCAATTGATTCAATGCTTCGAAAAGCTTCGTTTCTCCCATCACTAACATAGGGTCCTTCAAAGTTATGGCAAAATTATATCTTTGTTAGAATTTTTTTAACGGACAACTTGTTTCCCAGAGCCAATAGGCACAGAAATTAGGTCACACTGAACAAAAATTGCTTATGATCACTAGGACTGATTGAAGATTGAATAAGTCTGGCAACAAAAAATGGCTTCAACAAGGAATCCTTTTAATTTCAGGGTATACATCACACAGCAGCATCAACTATAGTCAATTCAAGGAAGAGTCGGTCTGTCATCATTATAGCCCATTACTGAAGGGTGGCATCACTCTACATGAAGGACCATTCAACCAGTAAAACTCTGGATAAGTTATGCTTGCAGAAACGCCTGTTAGATGGATTCTAGCATGCATTCTTACACAAAGGAAATTCGATATTTAACTCTTCACACACTTCATCTTCCTTTGCCACCTTTGAAATAAAAATAAATATCTGTCACATAAAAGTCAGTGTTGGGAGGCTGCAGTTCTCTGTTCACTGATGATTGAAATGGACTCCTCTTCGCTATCTTGATTTTTGAGCGTGTGTGTGTGGGTCTTTAGAAGAAATAGGCATATAGGTATAGTCTTGATACTAAAGTGGACAATATGTGAAGAACAAGATCCGCTGTTGTTCTCAGACTGTGCTGTGGAGGGGAAGAAATACAGAACAAAAACACAGAAGATTAACTGAACACATCAAAATAATAATAACGAATCAGCTCTGTGATGGTTACCTGGAAGATATGCAGGCCTTTTAAGGTAAGAACGGCTAGCTCTCTCAGTCCATCACCATCCAGGTCAAGATAAATCAGTGACAGCAGGGGACTTTTAAAACTCTGTCTCCACAGCAACTGTAACTTATCTTCAAAAGCTCCCATTGGTTGGTGAAATTTGTAGCACAGTAGGTCCTGTAGACCACAAATCAAACACATAATTGTGCATACTGGTAAGCTGCTTCAATTTCAGTGTGCCACCACACATTTTAAACTCTTACATTGTGGTATACTTTTGTTCCACAGCAAGTGTTTCTGTACTTTAAATCCAGCATTGTACCTGTCCATATGTTCCCAGCAACAACTCATGTTGTCCATCAAAGTCCAGATCAGCAACAAGAGCACAGAGAACTGCATCGCACTGGTCGCTTTCTGCCAAGCACAGCTGTCTGCTCAGTCCATACTTCTCCACATCCCTGAACACACACATGCACACATTTATTTTACACTCAACCAGACACATGGTCAGAACAAGCAACATACTAAAAAAGCTCTGACCTGTAAACAACAGCCATTTCTATTGCACTGGTTACCAACAGGTGAAATGATTCCCTTTGACTGCCTGTGGGGAAAAAAAGCCAAATAAAGAGCTTTCAATAACAATAGTCTGATCTTACCTGTCATTAATAATCTTACATAAAAATAAATAATTAAACTTAACTGACAACAAAAATGTTTCTTGAGCAGCAAATCAGGATATTAGAATGATTTCTAAAGGATCATGTGACACTGAAGACTAAAAATTCAGCTTTTCCATCACAGGAATAAATTACATTTTAAAATAGAGTTACTATAATAATAGATATTTGAATTTCATTGACAGTTATTTTTAAATTGTAATAATATTTAAAATTTTACAGTTTTTACTGTATTTCTGAACAAATAAATCTTATGGCGAGCATAAGAGAACATTTCAAAAACATTTAAAAAAAAAAAATGGTAACAATACCACAACCTTTCTGTATAAAGCCATCAAAAGTAGGAACTCTAAACTTTAAATTTTAATCTAAATATGAATTCAGAGTGATCTGGATGCGAGTTCTGTACTCTAGACAAAGTACATTTTAGACAAAGGCCTAAACGCTCTCTTTGTTTTAAGTATGGTTGATAACTGTGATCATTTGAGCTGTATAACTCACTGTTTGTGTCAGTGCTCTGGTGCTGCTGGTTCGAAGGGAACAGCAACACAGTGCAGATGGGACTGCTTCGTGCTCATGCTTCACATGCCAGTTTTGGAGAATCTCTAATAAAGCAAATGTACAAAGAAAGCCAGAAATTTTATCATCACCATATTACATTTTAAGAAGAGGAAAGTGTGTAAGTGTATGTTACTCACCAGGTCCCTTTTGGTTGACAAGAGAAAGCCCCACAAAACCATTCTGACATCCAAACGCAGTGAGTCGCCAATTTTGTTCAATGCCTAAGACGATTAACCATAACACACTGCAATGCAAACAAAATACATTCTAATTACCATCAAACATCTTACATAACAACATGTCTTGTCATCAAACTTGAACTGCAGAAATATAAACACTCACTTGCTTGGCAGCTCAGGAAAGAGTATTTCTACTGGCTGTTCCTCAAACTGATGCAGAGTCGCATTCTACTATCAGAAATTGACAAGGAAATTCAAATCTTTAGTATAAGAGAAGGACAAGAAACCCTTAACAATAAGAAGCCATTACTCTGACATTTCTAAGCCAGGCTGACCTCTTTGTAAAGAGGTATGCGCTGATCATGCCCACTGAGAAGAAACACAGTCTCACTGGATCTCCACAATGCACCCTGCAAAAATAAAAAATAACCCAATAAAAAAAAAAGAAAACACACCGTGTTTCATCTATTCAAATATAAAAAATGCCAACATATAAACCTTACGACTTCTTTTATAGAAACACAATGACATACTCTATGTGATAAAGCTGGAAAGGTGTGAACTGGAGCTCCAGGTTCAGACAGCTTTCTGTTAACAGGATGGAAGCCTCAGATTATTATTATTAAGTATAACATTTTGATCTCATTTGTTCCTTTAAACCACATAATTTGTGTATACCTCTTGGTCTCGAGACATACCTGCGCATCAATTCACTAACTAAAAAATATTTTATATGACTCACGTGCAATAGACTCTAGGTTAAATTTTGACTCTGGTTCATAATCACAGTAAATGTTGAGAAAAGGAGTTGCTTTATCTCCTAAGTCCTGAGAGGAAAAAGAGACAGAAAGATATAAACAACAACAAAAATGCATTTAGCCATGTACACGCACATATTTTTCCTGCATTTAAACATTTATGGGCAGAAATAGCTCACAGTTGAAAATGTCAGCTCTCATGGGTGAGGAAAAATGAGTGAACGAGGAAGATTTTTTTTTTTTTCGTCAATGGAGACGATTTCTGCATCAACTACATTAACAGAAAAGAGAGAAAAAAATTTGCGTTGGACTGCTAAAACAAAAGACTTTCAAAGCAAATGAGCTGGCTCTCACTATATGAACTGAATCTCTCTGGCCACAGGTCTGATCTTCTTCTGCAGGTCCTGATATCTGAAGCACACCACTTTCCCCTTCAGGGGCGCTGCCAGTAACTCCTGCTCGTCTGCTTTGCATAGTCCGTATATGTTGCTCTGCGAAGGAAAACGACTAAAACTGTCTTCCACAAATGGACACGTGCCTTTTATATCCGGTAACATATTACGCACAATCCCAACCAAAAATAAATATAAATTTAGTTGGACCTTACTGGACTGTCACGCAAGTGACAAAAAAATAACAACATCCGGGGCGGGTTTGTGAGTAAATTTGACCAATCATCTGCGTCTTCGCACTGCTTAACAAATCATCTTGGTTATGTTGTAACCTTGGTTCCCTGAATAGGGAACTAGATGCTGCGATGACATCATCGCTTTGGGAATACCTCCGGTGTGACAAATGTCTGAAGCCCTTATACCATCACGCCAATTTATTGGCCAATAGCGCTTAGCACCGCCCCGAGCATACGTTACGTATGCTCATATATGCGCGCTGCGCGCTATTTCATCATATTTTACACAATGACGAAGGAAGCGCTATCGAAGGTACAAAACGGCCAGCATCGCAGCATCCCGTTCCCTATTCAGGGAACCAAGGTTACATACGTAACTGAGATGTTCCCTCTCATAGGTTCACTTCAGTGCTGTGATGACGTCATCGCTTTGGGAATGCTATACCATCACACCTGACGTACCAAAGATAGCTGGAAGAGCCATCCTCACGTCCAGACAAGTAGAACTTGATAAAAGTGCTAGGAGATGATTAACCTGCCACAGCACAGACATCTCCCATCAAAGGCCCTTTAAAGAGAGCCTGAGAAGAAGCCATTGCTCTCGTAGAATGAGCACGCACCTCTAGAGGCAAAGTCACACCACGCGCCTCATAGGCTAGAGATATAGTCACTATTTGACCCCGCATAGCAGGGGAGAAAGCCTCCAACCACTTGCTGAAAGCAAAACGGAGTCGAAGCAGTCTTAGGATTAACTAGGCCTAGGAAGCAGTAAGATTAACCAGCCTTGGGGCAAAGTCCATACAAGAGGAGCTGACAGAGCCTGCAGATCCTCAGTCCTCTAAGAGAGGACTACCAAAAAACTGCTTAAGGTTTCAAAGTTATCTGACAGACTTAAACGGCTCAAATGGATGGCCTGCCAGGCCTTCCAACCAAAAAATAGGTCCTAAAAAGGAATCTGTGCTGGACAGAAAGGCCTAAACTGTCTCGTCCCTGCATGAAACGGGAAACCAGAGGGTGATATCCCACTGAAACACCTCTATGGGTAATGCTCAGCAGATATGGCAGCCACATAAACCTGTGGCAGGTCCCTACAGGGTAATGGACTGGGTCCAGATTGTGTCCATTTAAGGGCATATAGCATCTCGTGGAGGGAGCCCTAGAATTAAGAATAGTGTCGGTAATCTCTGCCAAGAGACCGGACACATTACAACTCCACTCAGGGGTCACACCCATTAGTTCCAAAAATCCTGATGGGGATGTCCAAATCATGCCCCGAGCCTGAGTCAGCAGGTCATGTCTGAGGCGAACCTCCCAAGGGGGTCGGCTAACAGACTGACCAATTCTGAGAACCAAGTACGAGTGGGCCAAAACTGCACCACCTTACTCTGAACAGAATAGTTTGGGAGCAAACGGGTCGACGGGAAGGTATAAGACTGCTCCTGGGCCATTCTTGGGCTAAAGCGTCCACACCCAGAGGCGACGGAGGAGACAAGGAAACCAGAGCGGGCAATGCGCATGCTCTAAGCAAACAAATCTACTTCCGCTCGGCCGAACCTCTGCCATATGAGACTCACCACCTGAGGGTGCAATCTCCATTCTCCAGCCTCCAAACTCTGTCTCAAGAGTAAGTCCACTCCTGAGTTCAAGTGACCCGGGACATGAACTGCTCTGATCGACAGAAACCTGGTCTGCGTCCAAAGAAGAACACGTCTCACCAACCTGCACAGGGGGCGAGAGTGTAATCCTCTCTGACAATCCATGTATGAGACCACAGTCAGTCCTTGACCTAATGTGACAAGCACTCAATTGGGTAAGAACGGTTTGAGTGCCAGAAACGCTGCTCCAAACAGTTTGTGTGATTGAGCTAATATCAGCCAATCATCAAGGTACTCCAAACTCAGGACACACGACACAGGGCCAGAGCATGATGCTGACGAGAAGTTATCCTGTCTCTATCTGAACCGAGAGATTGGTTGTGACCATCGATCTAAGATGCGTACTATGCATCCAGATAGTCAAGAGAACAGGAAGTTCCTCAGGTTTGCTTGGAATAAAAGCGTGCCCAATACTGTTATTCTTCCATTGAACAGGCCTTGAAGCAAGGTGAATGGATGCGACCTTCTGTGTCTCTGGACGACTCGGATTGCAGAAGCATGCCAGCACTAACCACAAGAGTGGGGACTTGGATGTCAACATAGACCTTGCACCAATGGCTTTAGGGAACAGCTGATAGAGAGGCAAACACACTTGTAGGTTGCCCACATCCATACACAGTTCCAGCTCAATGCAACAGCAGAGCTCAAAAGAACAGAGTAATTAGACATGCAAACCACTGCTTAGTAGCATGAAGCACCCAACATCTCTAGTGCACAATAATATATGCTGCAGTCACATAATGCAGCCAGTCATGTGAAACGAGTGTTGGTAGCAAAAGCGCCGCAATCAATCACATGAAGTAGGCTGACCTTGGTGAGCATTAATAGCTTGCCATAAGAGATACTCTTACACGTGAACTCATTCACACAGTAGCTCAGCTCAGTGCATCTCAGTTGGGATGAGAAGAATAATGATTAGTTATGCAAATAGTGTTGGTAGCCTGAAGTGCCAAAAACCATGTTGCACGACAAATGTGTGTTGCAAAACTCCACAAAGCCAGCTCATAGCACAGAGTCCACTATTTATTCCAGCTTAAAGCAGCAGTGGAGCTGAAAGAATAATAATAATTATTAGTTGGTCAGACTAGTGTTTGCCAGCATGAAGCACCAAAAACCATAGTGCACTGCAAATGTCAGCTGTGGAGTCCGTGCATAAAAACAGTCACATGAACAAGAGTTGAAAACGTAAGCGCCAAATCAATGTACGTGCCTTAATAAATGCAGTGCAGGAGTAGAGACAGGAAAAACCCTGCTCACTCTGCAGCCCGAGTCACTATGGCATTAGGTGTAAAACAGCTTGCCATAGGAATTTACTCTAGATATGTGAGCTCGCCCACTGATTTGTTCCAGCTCAAAGCATCAGCGGAGCTGAAAGAAAAATTAACAGCTGGGCAGACTAATGCTTGGTAGCATGAAGAGCCAAGACCATAATGTATGTCAAACATCCGCTGCAGGACTCCTAGAGTCTGTGCCTAAAAGCAGTACACGAAATAAGAGCTAGAAGTGTAAGCATCAATTCAAATGCACGTGCCTGCATTAGTGCAGCGCAGAAGTAGAGAGAGAGAGATAGGAAAACCTGTCTGCTCAACTCTACAACCTGAGCCATTATAACAATGTTAAAGGAGCTTGCCACTTAAAGCTTCAGCTCAACGAACAAAAGTTGGAAGCATAAGTGCCAAATCAAATGAACGTGACTGCGTCAGTGCAGCGCAGCAGGTAACAGTAGAGAGAGAGGGAAAAACCCCCCAGCTCACTGTTATAGCTTGCTATAAGAAATACAATGAAACACGTGAGCTCTTCCACTTATTTGTTTTAGCTCAATGCAGCAGCGGAGCTGAAAGAAATAGTAATTAGTCGGGCAAACTAATGCTTGGTAGGTCGAAGCGCCAAAAACCATAGTGCATGACTTAACGTCCTAAAATCAGTGCCTCTCATGTTGTTTAATAAACTTGAGAAACACTTGATCCAGGGAGGGAGTAGAGCAACAGGGATTTTATATCAGTAAGCTCGCCCCTTAACCCATAGCTTATATCTACAGCTTGTGTTGCCTGCGAGCTCGAGCCCGAGGCTGCTGAAGAGTATGCATCATCTAATCCGCAGCCGAAAGAATCGATTACGAGCTTCTGGAGCGGGAATCAGATTTGACTAACCACCTGACTCACCAGGTGCTCTTCTGATGAACGCACGCGGTCCGGGGAAGAGAGCGAGATAGAAGGGGATTAATTCCGTTCTCTCATTCTCTGTACCCTCAGGCTCATCGCCGTCACCCCAAGCGTCGAGCTCGTGCGGCGCCTCGGCAACCACAGAACTGGAACAGCCGGGGTTGAACGAACATCTCTCCTTCCTCAGAAAGAGAGCGAGCCCAGAGCGCAACTTACTCACAAACACAGATATCACGGATACAACAATAGATAAAGGCCGCAAAGCGGTCTTCCTACCTGTTTCCTCGTGAGTCCGTGTAACATGCATCCATACATACCAGAAAACTCATTGTGTCCGCCTTAGAGGAGTAAACTCTATATAAATAGATGGCTTAGAACACAAGAATCTCTTTCCATGGGCAACAGATGATTCACTTCCTGAAGGAATTAAAATCTAATGAAATATATGATCATATGTGACGAATGCTCGGGACGGTGCTAAGCGCTATTGGCCAATAAATTGGCGTGATGGTATAAGGGCTTCAGACATTCGTCACACCGGAGGTGTTCCCAAAGCAATGACGTCATCGCAGCATTGAAGTTACCTATGAGAGGGAACAGAGATCTCGACATGAAGGTGTCATCATCAGCTGTCGCCCACAATGATATCAACACTTACGTGAGAAAGGGCAAATATTTTACACCAGTTTGTTTCTTGCTCATTGCCTTTCTGTCTAATTCTTTCAGTGGTTGAGATGCAATAAATTGAAACCAGTGGGAGGCTAATGCTACTGTGTTAATGATTTATTTCTGTTTCGGATGAAGAAGAAATGTGTCCTCCCTACAGGGGGCGAAATTACATTCATTAACTCATTCCAACTTTGTTTATTTAACCCTATACTTTTAATCATGTATGCTTTTGTCTAAATGTGCCTGTATACATATGAAAAATATGAACTATACCACAAATTCAAAACACGATATTTCATTTGGCAGCCATTACAATGAATTACAACTGAATAAAAAACTCTGGGCGACAATTCTGTAGGCTATATCGTTTTAAATGCTACAAGTTAATTAAGCCATAACAACATCATAATTTGTAGTTTGGAAAAAGATACTTATTTTGTTAGGCTAAATGCTGAAAACCTTAATTAAATTATATTCAAATGAGTAGTATGATCACAAAGGCAATCTAAACGTATGATTTTGTATAACTAAATATCCGTCTTCTGATGTATGATATTCCAAAGGGACACAGATTAGATTAACTAGATTAGACATCAATTAATTAATATTAATAGATACTATTTAAATTTTGTTACTCAAATGAATGGAAAACATATTGAATTATTGGACATAAAACAAGTCAAAATCACACAAACAAACACTCAATTTCATTACATTTTGCACATTTAGATACAATACTTGCACACATTCATGTGCAAATCAATAACTTACTGAATTGTATTACCTTTATTGTGTGTATGCACTGGAAATGTAAACTTTTGTTTGTCATATCCACCAAAACTTGACGTGAACTAAACTGAACTGAATTGAATCAAGATAAATGGACAGAATCTCCACTAGAGGGCCAGACAAGCTGTCAAGCAGTTATTGGGGCCCTCAGCATACAGCCCCACTGACATTAAAACCCCTTTAATCTGTGACCCAAAGTCTGTCCACTATGGGACTTATTTTCCTTATCAGAAAGTAACTGCCTCATCACAACATCTTCTAATAGAAACACATCTACACACTGCATTAGAAATTGCTCAGCAGTTGTTTTAAATACCTGTATTATAAAGTGATTACTATCACTCACTTTGTGAGGGATTACAGTTGGAAAAAGTTTTGTACACATATTTAGCACAGATTCAAAGTTTTGGATGTATCTGTTGTTTGATTGTGCAGAAATATTTTATATATGCATGCTTAACACACATTGTTCAGAGAGCGTGTGTGTATGTGTGCGTGTGTCCGGCGTGTGCGTTTCTTTGGGGATTAGAACCGTGTGAGTGATTGGTGCTGACAGCGGTCTGTGTATTACTGGCTGGCCTGCAGATTAAGCCGCTCCTTTTTAGACTGCCTAATCTGGATTAACTGATGCAGTGTGCCTGCAATGATGCGGCCCACTACCCCTCTCTCTCTCCCTCCTTCCCCCTCTCTCTTTCTTTCTCTCTATTTGTCTCCTCACTCGCCCTCCTTCACCCCAATCCATCTTCACATTTTTCCTTCCTTTACCTCTATTTGCATAGGAACATTTTGTTTATTTCATCTATCCAACTCTTCACTCAGATTAAATGTTTGTTGCAGCGTCACTGTGTCGGCCGTGTATGTGTGTGTGTGCCTGCGGATTAGAGTTTAGTCCACTTCCATAATTGCTCTTGTGCCTGCGTAGCTGGTTGTTGCCAGATGGACGGACTGGTCCCCCCACCCCCACTGCACCACCCTTCCACCACCACAAACTCCCCCTTCTGCAAGCACACAAACCTAGATCCTGCACACATAAACATACAAACATCTTACACTGACACAGAGCAACAACAATAAATTGTCTCTTTTTTTTTAAAACTGCTTTTACACAAAACAACAATAACAACCACTGAAATACAGGCATGTTCTACAGTTTTATAATCTGAGCAAATGATTAAAAAATTACAAGAAAACTAGACTTATTATTAGTTAGTAATCTAAGTAAAAAGACAAACATATAAAAAAAACAGTTGTTGTTTGGAAAAGATATTGTCTATCCTTTCATTAATTCTAAGAAATACTACTTATAAAACCTGCTTATAGAGCTTTGAAATTGTATAAATAGTGTATATATAAATAGTATATATACACACATTTTGTAGGTCCTGAAATTTGACAAACGAAATAATTGTAGCTTTGTCAATGCTTTACTTGCATATTTCACAAAATATTACAATATATATATTCAAATTTTTATTATCGTTTTATTATCATTTTTTAAATCATTTTTATTGAGAACCGTTGGTTAGAGGCTGATTAAAGGGGTGGACGACTGGAAGATTTTTCTACATTATTGAGTTTATAAGGTGAAGGCCCACCAATATAAATGCTTTTTAAAAACGTTATTTGTATATATGTATCGCAAAATAATCCTGATTCTGAATAAGAACGGGGTTTGCATTTTCTCTTAACATCTGACCACTCAACTGAGCTGTCTTTCCATCTCATATTTCTTTTTCAAATTACCTTTAAAAAAAGAAAAATAAATTATTTACTTGTATGTGGTAAAGCAAGATGATAGAATTCAAAGCAAATCTTCTGCTGCTTTTTGTCACCAAATACAGTCGAAAATTGTAGTCTCTCATTCTTGTATTCAATACATGCACATCTTTAGGCAAGATAATACAAGTATATTTTTGTCATTTAGAGAAAAGCTTGTCATAATAATTAAGGGAATATGAAGATTCTTTGTTGCCCTTTGTTCCTTGGCTGTACTTAGGAGGAATGACATCTACCTCAGTCACAGCCAAATAACCCTGTCTGCACTGTATCTGTTTTAAGGCAACCTATCACACTCAGTTCATCTTGAGTGCCCTTTAACGCCTTCCTAGCCTTTCTCCCTCTCTCTCTCTCACTAACATGTTTACACTCAAACACATAATACTTTCAAATAAAACATTCAATTTTTTCTTTCTATAATACATTTTAATGACATTTTCAGATAGCTCCATACAGCGAATATGGATCCTTTCCTGCTTAGACCAGAACTGGTCAACAACCTTACATATGGCTGTTATCCTTTCTTCTTTAATCAGGCCTCCATCACTGGTCAAGATAATATTCTGTCTTTGTTTTGTTTTATTCTTCATTTATCCACACATTTCTTAACTTCCAGCTATTCTTCTTCCCTCCTGATGAGAAATCTCTCTTTCCTCTCTTTAGGTTAAGGGACTATTCACACAAAGCATATTATGATAATTCATAACTGTGTGTATGCATGTGTGTCTGGTCAAAAATAAAGTGTAAAGAGTAACACTAAATTTTAGATGTTTTACAAATCATTATTATGCCAAATGTGGAGTCAAATCTTTTAGTGGTATTATGCTGCTTTTATGTTTTGTATTCAGTCAAGAAATTATGATAAAGGATTTTAAGTTAATCACGTAGTTGCAATGAAGTAACAGATATACAAATAAAGGATAAATTAAAAAATAAGTTATTTATATTATACATGTTGTTATGCAGAATTGTTAACAGGACTGAGCAAGAAAATGTCCACAAGAAAATATTTCTTACATATTAATATTAATAACCGGAAACAACAAGCACATTCGATGAACGAATTAAATTTCAGAGTGTCTTATTTGTGAGATTCAAATGACACTTTCGTCTAATATCTGACATTTAAACTATTATAGTGTGGTTTCTTTAAAGATGGAACGATTGCGCAGCGCCGATCAACATACGAAGAAAAAACACTATTCATGTGGAATTAATGGTTAATAACTTCGGCACAATTTGTAAATAGAATAGGCCTAGGCTATATAAAAAATAGAAATAAAATTAATGTTTTATATTATTATTATTAGGGAACGACCCAGATAATATAATGGGGGGAAAAAACGTTTGAATTAAAACACCATATACACAACATTTTAAAAACATTAAATATAGTTAAATATATTATACTATATTTTACAAATATTACCAACTTTTAAATTTTAAATATCTGCGGCATTTGGAGACATCGGCCTTTTTTTGCCCGGATCCTTGTTCATTTTTTTAAAGGCACTTTCTCATTTTCGATTTCTTTACAATTTTTATTTGCTACTATATTGGTTTCAAAATAAAAAACGAAATAAATTGTTTTATAGTTTAAACAAACCGTTCGAAAATCGAACGGTTATGTCATAACCAGACCAGACCCAATCAGACAACCCCTCATAATCTACTAATTTTGCACTTTTCCTTACATTTTAAGTCAAATAAATATGTCCTATGTCATACCACGTGTTAAGAAAGGCTACACGTCAAAGGACAGAGAGAGAGAGAGAGAGAGAGAGAGAGAGAGAGAGAGATGGCCCTTATTTAGCTGCTTGGTGTCTTATTGCTCATAGTGTCCCGCTCCTGTCCGGTCCTGCCCAAGGGACACGCGCCTTAACCAACGCCAAAACTCTGAAATAGAGTCTAAAACTTTTGTGGAGAATAGGCTTTACTTTTACTATTACTTCACATTAAAAGAGCACGCTTAACTTTGATACTCAGGGCGTTATTAATGACATAGCTAAACTTGGGCAAGAGGGTACGCTTGTTCAAGACACTGAGAAGCGGGAAAGAATCTACAGGTGTTTGAAGAGGCGCGAGGCTGAAGGAGCACCGCACGCGCCAAGCGCCAGCACAGACACGCGACCATCAGGAGCAGAGCGCGACCCCCGACCCGTAAAAAAAGCGTCACAGAGAAAAAAGAGAGTGAGAGAGAGGGGAGAGAGAGGGAGGGAGAGAAAGAGGGCAATAGAGAGAGTGTGCGAGAGACTCGGCCGTCCCAAGAATGATGTCCTACATAAAGCAGCCCCATTATGCTGTGAACGGGTTAACGCTGTCCGCCTCAGGAATGGACCTGCTCCACACCGCCGTCGGCTACCCAGGTCAGTTCATTCGTATTAATCATTTATAACATGTCTGTGTCAGACATTTGATTAATTTTGGTGGTCAGTGAACTCAAAAGAGAGGGGGAAAGCAAAATTGAAAGGTAGCCTCATCTTTCCTGTTTCATTTGAGATGAGTTAGCCTACCCCATTTTTCTTACAATTTAAGCAACGTAAATTGAATATAATATAACCAGTTGATAGCCACATTAACTGGACAAACGTACTGCCCACATTCTAATAAAAAACAACTATTTGAAAATCCATGTAAAATGTATATTTGAAATTCATCTTGAGGGTTCTTTGAAAAACGTTAGTTTTTTAAATAAAATTATATAAAATTTTATATAACCAAGATTCTTTTATTTTATTTTTTTAATTTAAAGCGATCGTGTGTTTGCTTGTTTATTATGTAAAGTTACTTTATAGCCAATTATGAACGGTTTAATTCTAGCTTTAAAATTTGTGCGTTTGGTTCCCTGTTGCTGAAAATAAATTAATTATCATACTAGTACTAAATAAAGAATAAAAATAAAGCTGAATGGGTTCAGAATGTAAATATGAATAAAGCCCTAATTCTATCTATCTATCTATCTATCTATCTATCTATCTATCCTATCTTCTATCTATCTATCTTTCTATCTATCTATCTATCTATCTAGCTATCTAGCTATCTAGCTATCTATCTATCTAGCTATCTAGCTATCTAGCTATCTATCTATCTATCTATCTATCACTGTTGTATGTTGACAATGGATAGTCCAAGTCCCTCCCTCTTCTCTCACCAACATTAACCATATTATTAACTGTTATAAGCTCACATTAAACAATTAAAACTGATACAATCTATATCTAAATTCAAAAAGTTTTCTCTTTTACTGTAAATGTACATTCCTGTTTTCAACTGAAAAAACTTAAAGTTGTTTCTTACTGTGTAATGTCAATGTTTTTATAAATAGCCATTCCAAGGAAGCAGCGTCGGGAGCGCACTACCTTCACACGGACCCAACTGGACATTTTGGAAGCCTTGTTCACCAAAACACGCTACCCAGACATATTCATGCGAGAAGAGGTGGCTCTGAAAATCAACCTTCCAGAGTCCAGAGTTCAGGTGAGCCTGTCTGCCTCAAACTGAGACAAACATCTCTCTGACACCTTTCAGACTGCCTAACATTATTCTAAACACACATGGCATTATGTCTTAGGTAGCAGAAACAGATCATTCATTTCATAATAAAATACGTTAATCCCAGCATCTAACACTCATTTGCTTTGATGCAAGTAAACCATTCATCTTCAGCTAAATAATGCACCATGTGTGCATTTGAAGTTTAATCTATTTTAAATAGTTGAGTCTCAAGTATTGAAAAGAAACACAACTCTGACAGTCTTATGTTTGTGAGGCCCATTAATATTGCAGGCCTGATAATCAAGCATGAGATTTGTACAGTATATAAAAGAAACAAGTCCATTTTGACCTTTAGCGAAATGAGGCAAACTTTTATTTCCACCCTTAACCATCTTATTTCCCTCAGGTTTGGTTCAAGAACCGTCGTGCTAAATGCCGCCAACAGCAACAGCAGACCAGCGGTCAGCCCAAGCCCCGTCCCCCTAAAAAGAAGTCCTCTCCACCCTCTGAACTGACCTCTGACCCTGGTGCCAGCTCCTCAGTGGCGGCTGCCTCTGCCCCTGCCGTGCCCCCTAGTGCCAGCACAGGCACAGCACCAGTTTCTGTGTGGAGTCCCACCTCTCTATCCCCCCTTCCTGACCCATTGTGTGGCTCCGGCACACCTTGTGTGCATCGCCCTGCTCCCTATCCTATGAGCTATGGTCAGCCCTCCACTTATAGCCAGGGCTACAGCTCCTCTCCTTATTTCAGTGGATTAGATTGCAGCCCGTACCTCTCCCCCATGACCAGTCAGCTGTCCGCAAGCGGGGGCGCCCTCTCTCCCCTCACCGTGCCCTCCATGGGCGGCTCGCTCAGCCAGTCACCCTCCCTCTCCTCCCAAGGATACAGCACCTCCTCGCTGGGTTTCAGTTCCGTAGACTGCCTGGACTACAAGGACCAGCAGGCCTGGAAGCTCAACTTCAGTACCATGGACTGCCTCGACCATAAATTCCAGGTGCTGTAGAAGAGAAAATGAGCAAGTGAAGAAAAAGAACAAGAGGGAAGGAGAATTAGGAGAAGACGGATGAAGAATAAATGATTCTAAACTATTTCTTGAAATGCCGGAGACATTTAGATGATGAACAGGACTGAATCAGCAGGATTCACATTATCTCAGAGGTGAAAAGGGAAGGGAATCTCAGATCTCAGAAGGGAAAAGGGCCCATTTTGGAACAGGTGAAGACTGTTCCTCTGTAATCCAGACCTGCTCTGTGATTGGCTGAGAGTGAAAGGACTCCTCAAGTCTACTGATCAGTCATCATTATTAACCATTTACCTCTCACACACACACACACACACACACACACACACACACACACACACACACAGACTAGAACATATTTCACAACACACTGAAGTAAATATCACTAAAACCTACACACACACACATATCACACAAAGACAAGCACATACGGTAATTGGAGGGAAACTTCTCGGTTTCTTTACAGATACAGTTAGCTCTTTATGGGACAAAATTCTTTCTACTTTTTTCATAAGTTTGGTTTGTCTGTACTGAGAGGCATTAGAAGTTCTTGTGTTGTGCTTTTAGCTTGCTGTTATTTATGTATTGTTAAATTATGTTAACTTATAAGAAATAATGTTGTTTTCTGTTAGTTTGTTAATCCTTACTAATTAAACTTCATTTAATGGCATTACATGCATGCTGTTGATATATATTTTCTATTTGGGTGACCTTGTGTTAAAAAAAATTTGGTGTTTACAATGGTTATTATATTGCTTTGACCGAATACATTCAGATGGGAGCTACATTAAAAGTTAGATTTTTTTCTCTTAGTTTAACTACACAATTAAATGTGGCTTTGTTTAACAAGAGCTGTCTAACTCTGTTTCTCATTGATTATGCAAGATGAAGCACTACTGTCATTAATAAAAACATGGCTGGAGATTTTATTAGCACATAGAACAAATGATTTACGTGAGAAAAAATCCCTTAAATCTGAACTTATATAAAGTGGGCCATGTCTGTCCCTCACACTGAACAAGCGTGCATGGTTACAAATTTAGAGGTTACTTTACCAAATGTGAAGTAAAAATATATAAGGACTAGATCTAAATTAATAAATATAAGTACTAAAAATGAAAACTCAATATGCATTCATGCCTCTAATAGGGGATTTTCTGGTATCAGCAAAAGGGAACTGGCAATTCAAACTGTAATGAACTTGATTTTTAACCAACTAAATTGAAAGCAGATGAAAAGTTCAGTACTTTGGGTCTAGAAATATGAAGTGCAAGATTCACATTATTCCACTATCTTCTCCTGGAGTCACTGTGACACCCTGGGTTTGGATACACAGGTGGCCCACACAGAGGAGGCATCTGGGGGTCCAGAAAGTTGTTGCGATGGTGTTGTCTGGTAATCGTGTTGCTGTGATGGTGAGTGTGGGTGAGTAGCCCATATAGCCGGGTGTGTGGGGTTATTTTAGCCAATGACCCAGAGAGCACCTCAATCTCCTTACTGTCGACAGAACACTACCCTAAAGCAATTAAACAGGATTACTGAAGCGCCCTCTCTCTCTTTCCCTCCTCCACACCTCTCGGTGCATCTCCTCCTGTTGATTTCAGTTCCCTCTCTGTCTGCTCAGGACTATTCATGACTAGTCCATCATTCCTACCTCATCTATCGCAGTTTATTGGTCCCACAATCGGTATTAGAGTTACAGTCATTTGCCCAATTTTTTAGACATTAACATCTAAAAAAAATTATGAATGTCTTCACATTAGTTTATACAACAAAATGTCACATTAAATGCCTTTTAAAAAAACAATATAGCACAAACATACTCAACCTGCAACATACTAGTTAGGTTTCATGATATTTTTAAATTTTCACAAAATTAAAACAAAAAGCATCTGGACATTTTCTGATTGGCAAAATTTAGTGTAACTACACGGACATATATACACATATATATACATATATATATATATTAAAATAACCATCAGTGTCAACTGAATCATCAGGAACAAAATCACCAAACCAAGTGGTTACTTACAAATAAATGATTTATCTATCTATCAATCTATATATCCATCCATCTATCTATCTATCTATCTATCTATCTAATCTATCATTATTATTATATATTATCAATCTATCTATCTATCAATCATAGAGTATAACCAACAACAAAAAAACCACCCATAAATATTCAGTGTTTAATGCAATTGACCAAGGTCAATTTAAACAATGTTTCCAATCTTATTTTATGAACATCTATGATTCTTTCTACTGGGACTTACTAAGCGTGATCAATTTAATATGACTTCTCCATCTGTACTCTCATTACTTCTTATTCATTTTTTTTCAGTCTGCTCACTCCCTCTTTTTTCTTTATGTTCATCTCTCATGAGTATCCCTGTATGAAGACAGTGAAAGATGTGGAGTTCAGTAACTCTAAACATACTCACAGGTCTCTCTCTCTCTCCTCTGTGCCATCTTTCATGCCCTCTCTCACTTGTTCTCTCTCCATCCACCCCTCCACCCCTCCACCCCTCCTAAGTGCTTCATAATCCCACTCTGACCTGAATAAAACCACATGTACTGTTACCAGGACGAAGGGGGTGTGTGTGTGTGTGTGTGCGCGCAAATGTTATGTATAGGTTTTTGCTCTGAAAAGTTAATAATGTGACATTGGTTTACTTTATATGAACATTTCTGTGTATGTGTAACACATGTTTTAAAAAATAGCGTTAAGTAAAAATTATTGTTCGGTCTCTTTCCCTCACTTTCTTGCCCCTGTAAGTTTCTATCTATGTAATTATATACGTATATATGTATGCATATTTTCTATCTATCTATCTATCTATCTATCTATCTATCTATCTATCTATCTATCTATCTATCTATCTATCTATCTGTCTATCTATCTATCTATCTATATCTCTGTCTGTCTGTCTGTGTTGTCTTCCTCGGTCAACTTCTTTTCCTCCACCCCTCCCATGTTTCACCAGCTATTAATGTCTCTCTCTCTGTGACCAGATTGCTGTGGTTATATGCAAGAAGACACAAAAGGAGAAGCTGGAGCCTTTCAATCGTAACAATATCACCCCCAACACACACACAAACACACACCCAACACACACACACACAAACACACACACACACAACACCACCAAATAACACGCAAACCAGCATTAGATAATAGGATACTTAACAGACAGATACATTACTTTACCATATTATAGACTCTCTCACACACACAGACCTAGAACTATGCAAACTGTGAATACACTTCAGATGATGGAGGGGCAATACAGGTTTTGAATGACAGGTGTATGTTAATGTAGTTACACGTTAAATGGCAAGTACTTCTTTCTAGAAAAACCTGGCGGCGAGTGACTACACAAAGAAAAATCAAACTGTTATTATGGATCACTATTACTGACGTTTTTTCTGTTTTGTTCATGTGAAAGTAAAATGTGTGTGTATTTTTATATAATATATATATATATATATATAAGAATATATTATATATATGAGTGAAGCCTACAGACTTCTGTATCAGCTGTATGGGCAAGCTGCTTTTTTCTGTAAATTAATTTGATTTCTAAATTTTGATTGATGCTATTTTTATCTTATTCATGGACCCTCTGGCATGCCTTTACAATCAGTTCAATAGCTTAAAAAGTACTATGTTTTTATGTGGTACATTTCCACCATCCTCATGAGGATGTGCAACCTCTCACCAATCCTTTGCTATGCTATGATGAGACGTGGATAAAATGCAGACAGACTTTAACCTTTTTTTTCTGACCACAGTCTTTTTATTCTAAGCTACTACTTGAAGGTTCAATTACAATTGTTCTAATGTTAAAATACGGACTCTATCCCAGTGTAATGTTAAAGAGAGAGACAAACAACTAAACCTAAGCTGACTTCTTGAAAGAATTAAACACCTGCACGATGCTTGAAAAACAAGGGGCTTCACCAACAGAAACATTGGTGTTTTTAGCAGTATTGGAGAGGCCTAGGAAAATTTATGACTGGAATGTGTTCATGATTCCACGCACAATGGCCATCCCTTTTTCACCCGTTTTAATGATTAGCATACTTTTAACGGGAACCCGGTACTTTAACGACTGATGTCTTAAAATAACGGTAAAATTAGGTTCTGAGTTGCTGAAAATGTTACTGTTGTAGAATGAAAGATGTATGTTATTAAAATAATTCACATCGTTTTATACATATTTTGGACTATATGGGGGGGCGCCATTATTCAACGACGTCAAATGTTTGCACTCGGTTATCTACTGCCGCTATCTGATGTTAATTTTACCGCAACAACTCGGAATACTGATACGATGCCACATTGTGCGGCTTTTGGTTGTCATTTTCAGTCAGTGTTTCTTGTCACTGCTGTTTGTAAGCTCTTTCAGTAGCTGTGGTCTATTAAAAGCCTCAAAGGCATCAGGGCTAAAGTGGAGAGAACAAGACGTGGGTCTTTGGGAAGTTGTATTCATCCACAGGCATCTTCCCATTCTTTTCTCCTCTTCTTATCGCTAGGAAAGCAGCAAAGACTTACATCGCTTCTCTTGTCCTTCGACTGAAAATTACAACCAAAAGCCGCACAATGTGGCATCGTATCAGTATTCCGAGTTGTGTTGCGGTAAAATGAACACCAGAGAGCTAGCGCCAGTAGCTCACCGATCCAGTGCAACCATTTGACTTCATTGAAATAATGGCGCCCCCATAGTCCAGAATATGTATAAAATTGTGGATTTTTTAAATAACGTAAATCTTTCATGGGGTTTCTACTACCTATTTCAGTAAGAGACATCATTTACGTTATTTTAAGCCATAGAAGTCTTAATAACCGGGTTCTGTAAAAGACACTCTAAATCAGGGTTCCTCAAATCTTACCCTGGAGGTCCTATGCGCTTCAGAGTTTAGCTCCAACCTGATCAAACTCAGCTACCTGTGATATTCTAATGATCCTGAAGACATTGATTAGCATGCTCAGGTGTGTTTGATTAGGGTTAGAACTAAACTCTGCAGGAAAGTGGATCTTGTGGGCCAGATTTGAGGATCCCTGCTCTAAACACTCAACTCGATTATAGGACTAGGCCCAGGGGTGGCGAACGTTGGTCCTGGAGAGCTGCAGCCCTGCAGAGTTTTGCTTCAACCCTAATCAAACACACCTGAACATGCTAATCAAGGTCTGAACGGTTACTAGGAAGCTACAGGCAGGTGAGTTTTCATTAGGGTTAGAGCTGAACTCTGCAGGGCTGCGGCTCTCCAGGACCGGAGTTCGCCACCCCTGGACTAGGCCATGATGTATTTGGGTGTGTTTACAAATGACACTGAAAAGGCTATTTGTGTAACATCTATTTATTACGACCAGAATATGAGAAATTTGGAAAATACAAATATCAGCTATTTTTCCAAATAAGAAAAATAAAAGCACAAACATGAGGTTGCATTGTGTATCACAAATAAAGCGAAGGAGTAAAGTTCTACCCAAACAAAATGAAAGAATCCGTACTAGAGTACTAAATGTAAAGACATTTTTTTTGCTACACTCTGTGACTCTAAAGCCGATCTTTAATTTGACAAAATTGGAATTGGAAGAGTGGAAAACGAGAGAGAGAAAAAGAAAGGAAGGGAGAGCAGGATGTTAGTTGAACAGTGAGGTTGAATGAGAGGCTGGTTTAGAGCGCCCCCCTGTGGCTGCCTGAAGTTATAACAGGAGGAGCAGGATCGGCTTTCACTACATTATGAAAAAGAAAACGAATTCAAACTGATTTTCTTCAGATTAATCCTTTTTTCTAAAGAACAATTCATGTATGCATTGTAAAAAAAAAAAAGACACCATATCAACAATAATAGTAATCATCAATATTACAAATAACAACTTTTTAACCAATAGATGCTGGTTTGCAGTTGAATACGATTCTGCTTTGCTGATCACATCTCCCACAGACACTCACACAGAGAAGAAGTCCGACCCCACACTCACCTCCACTATGAAGGGCCAAGTAAGGATTCAAGCAGGACATGTAAGGACTGGAAGGATCAAGGGGGACAGGAAGGGGAGGGCAAACGTGGTAAGATCAAAAAAAATATGTGAGTTGGGGGACTGGTGGGGACAGGTTTCAATAAGGTGGACTGAGGCAGTTTTAGTAGCACCCTGCTGTGGAAGTTTCCGCTCCCCTTAAGCAGACTGACCCCAGACACCACCCTGTTTTTCTTTCTGGACAGCGGAGTAAGTGTGAGAGCACGGCGAGACTTCTTCTCTTTATATGCATGTTGAATGTTTGGCCCTAAAGCGGGCATGGGTGGACCTCGTTTATGCTCCAAATGTAAATGTGTGTGTGTGTGTGTGTGTGTGTATTTGTGTACGTGCATGTGTGTGTGATCAGCAGCACCTGTTACATGCACATATAGGTACCCTACGCGTCATTTAGACAGCACTAGTAGACTGAGACACAGTTACTCCCCATCACCGATACTCTAAACTCTACCAAGAAAAGCAGGAGGAGAACAAGTGGAGAGACAAAGAAATAAAGAAGGCGATAGAAAGATGGGGTCAGTTTAAGCACGCTCTCCACGGATGCGGCGTGCCAGCTGGATATCTTTGGGCATGATGGTGACACGCTTGGCATGGATGGCACACAGGTTAGTGTCTTCAAACAGACCGACCAGGTATGCCTCACTGGCCTCCTGCAAGAATATACACAAAAATCGGTCAGTTAATTAAGAATAAACAAAAGCAAAAAAAGGTCATCCAAATCTTCAAATGTGCAAAAAAAAGTTTAACATCTATAGAATACAAAAAACAAGACCAGATATATAATATTTTGAATTAGATTTTATTTTTTATATTTTGTTTTCATTTTAATGCTTTAATTTAAGTGTTTTTGTCATTTTTTTAAAAGTTTTTGTTTCAATATGTCTATATAGTTTTTAGTTTTTAGTAGGGGATAAGTAAAGTTTATCAAAATCAAATTTCAGTTAGTGTTTATTTTATTTCCACTAATGAAGAAATATTTTATGGTTTTAGTTAGCAATAATAAACCCAATACGTACCTGCAGTGCACCAATGGCGGCGCTCTGGAAACGCAGGTCAGTTTTGAAGTCCTGAGCAATCTCTCGAACCAGACGCTGGAATGGCAGCTTACGGATCAGCAGCTCAGTGGACTTCTGATACCGACGAATCTCACGCAAAGCCACAGTACCAGGCCTGCAGACAAGAAAGATGCTTAATGCAGGGTTCCTCGCAACTCTTTCTTTGCTGGGTACAATCACAAGTCTGGAATATCACCTGTAGCGGTGAGGTTTCTTGACTCCTCCAGTCGAGGGAGCGCTCTTGCGGGCAGCTTTGGTAGCCAGCTGCTTACGAGGAGCTTTTCCTCCAGTGGACTTGCGAGCAGTCTGCTTAGTACGGGCCATTGTTAGTCAATATCACCTGAGAGAAAAGAAAACACCGAGTATTAGAACACAGCTAAATCAGTAAATCATGGGCAGATTATGACATACCTGGCAGGAATGTAAAACAACTCTCGGAATAAACTAAGTTCACATGCTTAATAGTGCTTTCTCTTAGCTGTGTAATATACAGCATTGAGTCTTGTGCACAGACAGACTAAGATATAAAAGTGAGTAAATCTCTACTATAAATAGCGTCTCTAGTTTTACACTTGTTTTGGCATTTGACTCCCTGCCCCATAAGCTATTTCAGGCCACTTCCTCCAGCACGTCACATTAAACCCAATAAATAAAAGTAACCACTCAGCGTGGACTGAGACAGCCTTTCAACCAATCGCAGACGACTGTAAAGTAGTAGCCAGTAGAGATTGAGGAGCGGAATAAACTAACCAATCACATGCCGTTCTCCCAGTTGTGGGGGCAGATCAGCCTGTCTAAGCCCCGCCCTAAACCGCAAGATTATGGCTGCAATTTGAACGGCAACTGGAGAGAGTCCGTGCATTGAGGCACGGGGGAGGACGCAAACTTTTAAATAAAATTTAAAATCCAATGCATGCAACGCAAAACCAACAACACAATACGACAGCAGGCATCCTTGGGTAACTAAATAATCGCTTAGAAGGAAAATTTGCCGCGAATTTACGCCGTTTAACCGAAGTAAACAGAGACATACGAAAGTGGGACGGATTTCAGTGTGTCCTCCGACACGAAAAGGAGAGCCTATTTTCTCTCGCCATCGGCTTACTCATTTTCAGACGATGATATTTTAACGTTTTAACGCTTAAAATAAACATTGTTCTGCAGGAAAGTTTCACAAAGCTGTTGAAAAGTATTTCAGAGAGAAGACAGTGATGCATTGGGGCACTTACCTCAGGTGAATGTGTTTTAATTCGCGCAGTGAAATATGTGCTCGGCTTGTCTGGCAGTGTCAGTATTTACTATCTCACACACAATGGGAGCGGGGCGGCCAGAGCCAAAATGGCCGCGATGTCAATCATTTTCTCCCAGAATGCACCTCAATAAAACTGTAAACACAAAATTGCCGTTTATTTACAGTACCAGTTGCGTTATGAATTTGCTTTTCCATTACTGCTATTTCCATTTCCTTGGCTTAGAGCCAAATGTAACAAAACTGATTAATAGTAAGTATTTAAAGTACCGTGTTTCAGAAGGGGTTTTACTGCAATCCCTTTGCTTTTCTCTTTGTTCCATGGAGGTCATCACTCATCAGGTTTAGAGGAGACAGGCTAATGGGTTCATCCGCTGCTGGTTGTATAATAATAATTTATATTGTTATTACAGATCCTAAACATTTTCCATTAATTGTCAATTTACTTATTTAAAAAAAAAAATAGCGTTAACATTGAACACTTCAATTTAAAGTATTTTAAGTTCATGTACTCTAATTTTATATAGATACAGAATTGTTTTGTGGCCTAATGCATCTGAGTGTTGGCCAAAGATGATCCCAGATCAGTCATACAATGTTTTACTTATTTCAGGCTGACATTCAAAACCGCCCTCCAGCCATGTGGGAACTCTGTCTTAACCAAAGTCTGCATTCCTCTGTCTCACGCTTGCTATTTTTAAGGCTTCACTGACATTTCAGGAAGGATGTGCCATTTTCAATGTACCAAAACACATTCGGTTTATTTTTTATATGCCTCGTAGTATTTGCATATGTGGAGAAGCACTCAGGACTGTAATATAATGTGTATAGTGCAGGGGTCTTCAAAGTTTCAGGACAAGGACCCCTTGATACAAGATGTGTCAAGCAGAGCTACATATTAAAGGGGTCATATGCCGTTGCTAAAAAATAACATTATTTGGTGTAATGAAATGTGTTTATGTGGTTTAAGGTAAAAAAATTTTTTTTTTTCCACATACTGTACATTATTGTTTCAGCTCTATGCCCCGCTTTCTGAAACGCGTCGATTTTTACAAAGCTAATCAGTCTGAAAAACAAGGTGTGCTCTGACACTGGGCAGAGCTATCCAGATGCGTTTATTGTGTGACTTGGCCGAATACCTTCAAGCGTAGTGCCGGAAAAATGTGGCCACTAACCATACTGTTTGATGCCCATGTCATGGCGGAGTTATGTTACGAGATTTTCGGTTTCCGAGATTTTCTGTTTCAGTGGGCGGAGCATACATGAATATTAATTGAGTTCCAGGACATGCGCGTGGAACCAAGTGGAAGAGAAGTTCAGTCCCGCCATTGATCTCAGCAGGTTAAATAGGCAATATATAGATAATATAGTTATATATAATATTATTATATATATATATGATATAAAGGTAAGTTATTTACGCAGTGTTGCACAAACTACATTTGTTTATCATTTCCTAACAGTTTATAATATTTTTATTCGTTTACTGTGCACGTTGTGTGCAGTCGTCCCTGACTGAATTACTGCAGGCATTCTTTGTGTAATGTTAGGATAAAACACAGCAAACTTCAGCTAGTTGTATACATTGATTTAGGTTCTTTGTGCTCTTCATTTGTAGCTTCGATGCTTTAAAACGGTGTCTGTTATTAATGGTTATCATTTGTTGAATACATCACTGACTGAAACAAATGAAATAAACCTATAAACGTATCTGTGTACTTATTATTATTATTATTATTGCATACTGGTGTGATGATCCATGTCTTAACTTACCCCGTTCAACATTCTCCATGCTGTCTGGTTGTGAATTGTCTGCTGTCTGGTTGTAAACTATGATACAATCATACAGTGCTGCAAAAGCATGCTGCTGAAATTTCTTTTTTTCCTGTTTCCAATGTAAAATAGTTAAACATTTTTACAAACAAATGTACATTTACCAATTAAGATTATCACAAGGTTTATGGTTCCATTTGCATATCCTTTATTTTTTCCATATTTGCAGGAAATGCACTAAAACATCAGTCAATAAGGTTTTTAGAGTTTTATAAATGAAGTTTTTTTTACGGTCACTATTGTGACCGGTGGGATTAAATGGGTTAAAATGGACTTTGTGATGTTTTTTATGCCCATGTTTTCATTTTTTTAATGAAAAATTACTTGTGATCAAATATTAATTGGCGGACCCCCGGTTGAACACCCTTGTAGCGTGTTGAGTGATTGTCTCAAGGGTCCTGAAAGTTTTTATTTAAGGATCAGGGAGTCTCACAGGCTGAACGTGCTTTGAAGTCTTTAATGTGACACACTCTGTAATTCATGTACTGTATAAATTGGGTAATGCATTAGAAACATTTAAAGATTATCGATGGCTGCTTGGTAGAAGCAAATTGGTATTTTATTTATTTTTATTTAACATGGCATATAGGGTGTATAATATATATGTGTGTGTGTGTAAACCCACACTTAATGGCAATGTGGTGGGCCACAAGACATACCGTATAAATGTAGGTGATCTGAAAGAATGTATAAGGTTTTGCAGTTTCACAACGATATACTGTACACTTATATTTCCAAAACCTAGTTTACATTCTAGAATCACACCTAAACACTATTAGCCTACCATACATGCAGAAGTCCACCTCCTGCTATTGTGAGATTAATTACAACATGAGATGCCCTCTATGATGCTTAATGTAGAATAGAAATACAGATGGTAATAATACTGCTAATTCAGCAGTTTTATTGCAGTATTTTTCGTTCCACTTCCTTGTATGCTTCTCATGGGAATGTACAGTAAGGCTCATTCAATGAATTCTTGGTACCAGCTGCAGTGCCTTTTACAAACAACAGAGAGCACAGTCCTCCTGATGAAATCAAGCAGATTGTCTGATTCATTCACACAAACTGCTATGCTGTTGAAGAGCCAGCAATATCACTAGCAGGCACGTGCAGAGGGGGTGGGGGTGCTTGAGCACCCGCCCCTTTTCTCCTTGATGCCCAAAGTGCCCTTTGTCAAGGCAATTTTTTTTAAATTACACACCCTTTTGTGTAAGCCTGCCAAATCTGACTATTAGTAAACTTGATGAATAATAATTTAGCCATAAATAAAATGATCCACATAATGACCTTTTCACCTGTTCAGGGACACTTTTATTAATTTAGCACGAAACCAGATACCATCAATAACGGCCGCGGCTACCGGTAAGTGGAGTTCTCAGCAGATGGTGTGCTTGTATACTTATATTATTAATTATCATTCATTCAAATTATTATTATTTTACAAGAACCACGTGAAGAGAGCATGCCACAAGTGTTGTTATTTCTGTATGTTCTAGCTGTGGAAGTAGTATGGTATATAGCTGCAGGTTTATAAAGGCTACTACAAACACTTTTAAAATTTTTTTATCACAGGATAAGGCAGGAAACATAATTTTATAGTTTCTATACTAAATGATATCAATCAGTACTGCCTATTTCATGCCTATAGTTTATTTATTTATTACCATGGAGATAACTTGAAAAACACAAATAACCCATATATTTTTGCAATTGTGTGTTTGTCTTCACGTTTCATCAGTAAAAACGTTATGCTTTTTTATTTCAGTTTCCGTAGCTACAGCGATAGCCGATCTTTGTACAATATAGGGATTTCTGCACGTAAGAAGTTATTAACTTCTAGTTGTTTTGGAACTTTCTGTGCGAGAAAGTGCTCGGCTTGAAGATAGAGTGAAGCAAACACTGAATGATGTTCCGCGCTCCTGATATAGCACATCTCCTACATGTTGGATACAAATAAAACTCAAGTCATGCAAAGACTATCTATAATGTCTCTTTGGAATTTAATCTAGATTTAAATCTAGAAACTCGACGTGAAAACACACGCCGAATTAAAGTTGGGGGGGAATGTACATTTTATAAATAAATAGTATTAAATAATAAAAAATGCAGCTAACGTTAGATCTACACACAGATATAAACAAAGGGTCTTGTTCTCTTTTGCTTCTGCTGTTTGATTTGGAAATGCTAAGGGCGTAGAGGGGTCTGTCTTTTTATGTAGCAATATGAATAAAACAATTCAACACTTTGATCGACACGTAACTATTATAGAGTAGAGTGCCTAAAAAATAATTAGCACAAAACACGGGTAAAACGTTATATGATTCTAATCCTCTGACATTATAATTATCAATTCCTGTGTTTATCATATCATTAAATATAAAAAAAAAATAATACAATCAGAAGAGGATTAGGTAGACGGATCAGAATAGAATTCTATTTAAAAGACAAAATTTTTTTTCTACAACAACCAACAGTAGTGTTATACAAGCCGCAAACCACCATACCCCGAAAAACTGCAGAAATAATAATAATAATACTAATAATAATATAATTCAGTGTCTTAATTCCAGAGTAATTAAGAGGTGCAAAGAAAAAATTATTTAATTTTTAAACTTAAAATGGTCTTTTCTGTTCTATTTTTCTTTTTCAAAACTGCGTCAGGGCATTTGGTGCTGTATCAATACAGAAGCATCCGTTTCGATACACATATCAGCAAGGAGCACAGCCCTATTAAAAGACGTGCTCCATGTGCCCCTTTTATACTTATGAGCACCTGCCCCTCCAAAGGTCTCTGCACGACCCCGGATTTTACGATTGCAGCCTCTCTGTGGCAGATGGACATATTTTGTCATATAGCATGAAGTACCATTCCTAAACTGATGGTGTATTAGTTTAGAATATTAGCACACAATTGTTTAAACATTATTCATATGTGAACTTAGTGACGTGTAATTTTTAATTATAATGTATATAAATATATCTACAGATAATAGATATACCTGACCAAACAAAACGTACACATACATAACTGAGTATTTTGTTATTTTGTGATGTGAATATGACGTTTAGAGTTTCTGCCCAACATTTCTCTTATACACCATTAGAATGATCTAATATTTAGCTTTAGTTCACAAATAAGGCAAACAGCAATCCAGTCTAATCCTCCACCCACACTCGTCGCCTGTGTGCTCTGAAAGGTCAGCCAGGTATCACAGCAAGGTGAAACTCAGTGTGAAAACCAGTTACAGCCCATATGTCCTCATCTCCTCAGTCCTCACATAACACTTTTTTCCATCTCCACAGTTCTGGAACAGGTTTTCCAAATCCTCCGAGGTGGCTTTTAAGAGCATTTACCTACTATTTACTATGCTTTTGAGGCATATCCCTACCCAGTCACATTCTAAACTGGCACTGTTTCTGGAAAAGCTTGTTGTTGGGCAGCATGATAATGCTGAGTTACCAGCAAGTAGGAGCTCTGGAGTGCTGAAAAGGTTAAACAATGACCATATTTATGAGCATGGTTAGCAGCTATAGCACAGTACGGTATGGCAGCTGCTCTATCTGGGCTCACAGAGCACTTTAGTGTGATAAAAAACTGAACAAAACATCATTGCTATACAGCTCAAACAATTTCCCATCCCTGGCAGCTATTTAGTAACATTCTTATTTTTTTTTTTTTTTTCCCCCCCCCATTTAATTTCTATTCAACACAAAAATTAAATTGCATTTAAATTGGGGAATATGCACTAATTGCAATACAGAAACTGAATGACATGGTTGCTGAGCTGGCAGTCAGGGTGCAAACTACGGGGGAGCTAGGGGGAGCTCGGCTCCCCTTAATAAGACATGGGCTCCCCTGAAAACGTGTTTTGTGAAATTTTGGGGGGTCTCAAAAAATATTGACAATGTGTTATTTTGACGTGCAATTTCAGTTTTGTGTAATGTGATCATCGTGGATTATTATGTGTAAAATTGCAAAAATATCATTCATGCATGCATGACGGCGATTTAAACCTAATTCACTTCAATAAAGATAACTATACATGCTATTCTTGAAATGAGCATCAAGGTGTGGGGGCGCTGAGGTGCAAATTCCACATTCCACATGTTTAGTACATGTTAACGCAAAGATTCGTAGAAAAAATATAAACGTTGGACTCTGTGGTCGATTCTGTGTTAAGGTAAGGCATGTTATTTGCAATTATGTGTTGTGGCTGGGTTGTTATAGGTCTGCGTGACTCTCGATGTCTTAGGCCTAATTGAACGGAGGAATGATGGTATTCTTCTGTAGCCTGACGACGAGTAACTTTACGTTAACCATTGTTCATGTGAACTCAAAGACAGCCTGATGCTTTGTTTATAGACTATTTGTGTGTGGGTGGCTGTTTGTTGTTTCACCTATCGATTTGTGTCGATAAAGTATAATAGGGTAAATCCTGCATAGTGATTTATCATAGTGCATATATAGCAAGTAGTGCATACACTTGTAGCTGTTATGTATCTTTGTAAGTCATTGTAAGCCCTCGCTTGAGGTACGTGCAAGCGCACAAACCCCTGAACACTGCTTGGAGTCCATTGTATGTATGCATGGATTCAAATCCCTTCCCCTTAAAATGATGACACAATTAGACAGTATTTAGGGAGGTGACAGCATAATGACCAGAGGCTAGAGAGTTGATGGCAAGAAATGAGAAATGGCTCCCTGTGCCCTTGAGCCAAACACTTTGCTCTATGATATTTCATGGAGGGGACTGTCCCTGCAATTAGTGCACTGCAAGTAGCTTTGGATTAAAAGCATCTGCTAAATGGCAAAGATAAGTAAGAAACCCCACAGCACTATTCATGTTGGTTTCTATCTTGCCCACCAGCACTCATATTTTAAAAACACAAAGCTTTGTTCTAAGTCTCAGAGCTAAACCCTGGGGTTGCAGAGGCTCAATTGTGGACTGTCCTTAGTTTGCAGACAGAGTCGGCTATTCTCAAATTACTATACGTATGTAATTACTACAGTTTTTGGGCAAATTCGTTTTTTATGATATGGCTAATCTTAACATTTATGGTATGCATTATGGTATTTCACAAACATGGACGAATCTGTCTGAATTTCTAAATGATGTGTATAAAGCACAAAGCTTTTCACCTGTGTGTGTCCAGATTTCCATGTTCCACGGCAGTGCTAAACTAACACCTTCTATTAGATTGACCATGAGGAAGAGCCCAGCTCACGAGCCTTTATACCCTGATTTTCCATGTAAATATGTCTTTACAGCAGAGTTATTAACTAAAACTAAAACCAGAAAAAAAACATTTTACATAAATTAAACGTCAACTGAGATAAAAAATTTTTTTTAAAAAACTAAAATATTAAAAAAATTACTAAAACTTTAAATACAATAAAATCTATAATAGTATCTCACTGATACTAAAATTACACTAGCGAATAGCAATTAGTCATTGTCATGTCTCTTTTTAAAGTTAAACCGATGGGATGCAATGAATATCAATTCAATTTCAATAATGGTAATATTGTATGGTTACACACACATGCAAAAGAAACAATTAGAGTCATTAAATTTCTTTATGCTAAATCAACTTTGTTAATGGAATTTAGCATTCTAGCCTAACATAATACTGTAGCGTCTGGACCAATCCAACACAATATATATTCTCTTTTTATATGACAAATACACTGTAACCTCAGTTAACAAGCCTAAGAGGACGTTATTAGCTGTAGGGTATCAGACTGAATCAGACAATCTAAGATTTGGTCAAAACCGAGTTGAGGCACGAGGAGTCACAAAAATTCCACAGAGGCCCAAGACAACAGGATGTCATAAATCAGACCCTAGCCCTAGATTAATGTCTTAATCTGCCGATCTTGTTACTGTGTAAATTAATAGAGTTCACTATATGTGGATATGATATCAATTGCGGAAATGATGTAATACGGCTGCACTTGAACGCTTGCGTCTCAGTGATCCAGCAGATTAAAATGCTAGTGATTCTGGTCCTAATTCCATAAATATTAATGGTGGGAGTCCCGTAAAATCTTAAATGAATTCCATTTTAGAGCTATAAATTATTGGACCTGTTTCCCTTACAAACCCTTCCCCCCGTAATGCGTAACACCCCAGGAAGTCGAACAGGCCTCTTTGTTGCATGGCAACCAACGCTGATATCACTGGGTTTATTTGCCAAAAGTATGTAAAGCAGGGAAAATCCCTGCATGTCCCAAGGAAAGGCAGAGTAGAAATGGACTGTGTTCTAGTTAATTCATAGGAAAACCGTTATTTGAATGAACACACATATTCTCCAGGCCATTGGGTATATTATTGTCATTGTGCATTTTGTCTTTGATATTCTAGACTATGTAGTATGCTTGTGAGGGAACCCATTACTGATCATCCCTGTCACAAATGTAATCTTACCTTGTTAGGATCTATGAATTTGCCTTCTTATGATCGAAACAAGCGTTTATATTATATGTTGGTACATAGGCAATTTATATTAGGGCCCTGAGAATCGTTAGTAATTTCGATTCAAGTCCATTTACAAATTACCATGCTTAGAGAACAAAGAGTCGTAAACCCTCCAGCAATAGCCACCTCCCGCTCGGAAATTCCATTTGGCTCATTGGACAAGCCCATCTTGAAAGGCGAGGATCTTCTCCGACCTTAAAGGCCCCTCTCCAGGGACCCACCCAGTCGGTGGTTTTGGTCAGAAGCAAAGATGATGTGAGAAAAACGCTTCAGGATACCAATGCATCTGTGCCAGGCCTTTTCTTCGGGCCTAGTCCTTTCCATTCATCAAGTTTCTCTGACTCAAACTGGTTCTTTTCATTAAAACTTATTTCAGCAAGATCTTGGGCCTTAAGTTTGCATCAGGAATCTATTTTCAGACAGAAGAGACTTGCAAGTATTAAACTTAGTCTTATTAATTGATACATTATGTATCAGTTACACCTTTTTACAAAGGGGTGTTTGAACTAAGAATCTGACGTTTTCCTCAGGTTTTAGATCTGCTGAATATGCAAATGGTTCCAAAAATTCATTCTTTATGCCTCTTTCTATACTGAGTTAAACTTTAACCCTTTCCAATACCAACTGTATGGTGGGTTGAGACCGTTTATGTGTTGTATGTAGGATGTTAGGGACCAGGTTTAGGGGTATTGTAGTATGTGAGACTAGTTTAAGGTGTATGCTAGTTACATAAAAACCTACTAGAGTACACATGAACAGTTCATTGTTGTGCATTAGTACAACCGGACAACTTAATCGTGCAGATTTATGCTATAAGCTTTTGTAGAATTGTATAGTAAGAAAGTTATTCCCTTAACCAGGAAATTAACGTTCTTAGAATTGACAAGACAGTTGACCCTGAGAGGTCAGCTAAATATCTACAGCGGATCTAAAATATGAATAGTTAATTATAACTAGTTATGGTTAATTATATTCATATTTCCTGTCGTTGAGCTAAATTCGCTACAATACTTATAATCCTCATGATATTCTCAAATGATTCAGGACATGATTAAATATTATTAATACTATAAAATCATAAAAATCTCATCCACGTGATGTTCTTCCCCTTTTAGTGTTCTGCACACGGGTCCACTTCCTTCCAACCCCGTTTCTACTAATGGCCTGATTTGGAACCCCAGCAGAGTAAACTGGCTCTATATTTAACTTCACATTACTGTAACCTCTGTGGCAGGCTATAGGTGAATCTCATTTGCAGTTACCAAAAAAGTAAACATATAGATTTGCACATGCTAACTCAGCGTACATCCCAATTGATCCTCCTTTTCGATTGTTTCTGTGACCCTTTGAAAAATCCCTATATGTAATTTAATTAGTACAATGTCAGGCTATAGGAGAACAACTGCAGTCCGAACATGTGTCTGTCAATCTCATACTTTAAGAAATGCCTGTGTTTTAAATTAAAAAATTCAATTTTTTATTTCACATACATTAACTTACAGAAGATTACGGAAGTTTGTTTGCGTCTGCAGTGGCGCAGGTCATAAAGAGCGATGCTTGTGGATGAAGCATGTGATGCGATTGACTGGAGTTCGAATTTGCCTTTTGCCGAACCCTCTCTTCTTCCTTTTTTCATTACATATCAGATCGGATGATATCTACACTAAGTGAAAGTAGATGCTATTTACACTAAGTGAAAATAGTGATATATTCTATACACTATGACAACAGCAGCATTTTAAGCGATGTGCTATTTACACTAGTTTGGGGTCGGTAAAAAAGTAATACTGTGAAATATTATTACAATTTCAAATTACTGTTCTGTTTTAATATTCTATATGCTGAGTAAGTGCTCAAGAAACATTTCTTATCATTATCAATAATGAAAACAATTGTGGTGCTGTATATTTTTGTGGAAACTGGGAAACATGATTTTTTTTAGATAAATATATAATGAGAGAGTATGATAGATAGATAGATAGATAGATAGATAGTTAGTTAGTTTCGAATCCACATTGAATACCCCCATGTTCACTCATGTTTATGTAATTTGATTGGATGTGTGTGAGAGAGAAAAAGAGAAATAGCTGTTGTAGGTCACAGATGACACACCTGTGCCTCTTGCCTTCAAGCACACAGCCACCCAAAACTTGACAGCCCATCATTTTCGAAATGGTTAATTCCCTGAAACAGCAGTCCTGACAGTCGGACCATGAAGAAAACCTTCCCTCCTCCAACCCACACCGTTAACATCTTGAGTTTTCATGCGTGTGTGCATTATGAGAGTAAAAACACCTGACATAGCCAAAGTCAGCATGTCCTTACCCATAATGCAACCAACCCCCCCCCCCCTCCACAATGACATCGCTGCTCTGTGATTAACTATTTCATTTCAGAGTCACGCAGGCAGTGAGAGTGTGAGAAAGGTTAATGGCTGCTTGCTTATCTGGATAGTGAACTCCTCTCCACTCTCTGTGCAGAACAAGACTAATGCAATTATACACAACGTTACCATGACACCTGACACACACACACACACACACACACACACCACTCATGCCTGCACACAGTTGAGCTGTATCAGTCATCATACAGCAGCTACAGAGACCCATATAAATACGCATTCATGTAAATTACAGTTTAAGTAGGTGTTCTATCAAAATGATTGGACATCCAGTCTTTAAATGTTGATTGAATCATTTTTTTTCCTATTTCCCTGTCTTCACACTCCTAGTCTCTGAGTCACATGGCAGAGGTGAAATGAGGGAACGTGCAAAAGGAGGGAAGGGGGAGGGAATCAACCCGAAATATTACAGTTTTTCTCGATTGCTTAAACACTATCACCAGGCTTTTGAACTAAAATTTCAAAACCCATAACGCCATTTATCAAAAAGCACACCCATTACCCTAAACTATAAACACCATTCCCCTTTTTGACACATGAATCAGATTTGTTGAACTGTCACTGCAAAACTCTACACACAAATACCTTAATTTCTCATTGCCTAGACCATGTTGTCATTTAGAAAGCACTAGCATTCAATATTGTTCACTCAAGTCAGCATAGCTTGAGCTCAATTAGCACACAGTTACCCACGTGGAAACAAAATTTATCACACACCAATCAGAACCTTCAATAGATAGATAAAAGAGCCCAAGTCAGTTCATTCAGTTTTGGAACAATGGATCCAGAGAGATGTGATTGAAAAGGTCGAGGACACCAGAGAGGAGGAGGAGGAGGAAGAGGAAGAGGAAGAGGATGAGCAAGAGCAGTAAGGAGTGGAGGAGGATGAGGATGAGGGGCAAGGAGACAAGGAGTCTCAGATGAAATTTGTGCCACTAGTTGACCATGTCCTTATCCATGGCATGACTATGAGGGAGGCTGGGCAATGAGTTCAGCCAAACTTAAGTTGCTTCACCGTCGCCGCGATCATAAGAGCTCCAGGGAGGAAAACAGGTAGGGTGTACCTCAGTGTACTCTACTTTAACTTTTGAGTGCTGTACTCTGTTACAACACATGCATCAAATTGCCTTACATACTGATAGAGTTTATGTCTGCTTCCATTTTGTAAAAAGGAAGTTACAGTTACAGTAATCAGTACTTCTTATTTTTGTAGGACACAGAGACGATGGAATGGAAGAAGCCTGACTAGACATTTCAGCTGATGACAGGGGGGACAGGCAGCAAGATGATCCCCCCCACCCCCCAGCATGTGATGTGACGAGATTCTTGGTCTGACCCGACAAGAGTGATGCTGGGGCAGAAATTTTTTGTTGTTGTTTGGTGTATATGTAATGTACAGTACATTTAAGGAAAAAAAATGTGCAATGTATACAACGGTTCATTATGTGAAAAGTCCTCGAGGGGAGAACCACAAGCAAAGTATCTGGTTTGGTTTTTGTAGTATGTTTTGCATTTATCTCACCCGTCAGTGTAGCTATGTGTAGGGGTGGTTTTTGCGGGCTTGTGTGTGTGTTGAGGCCAAAGTTTGGTTTTACAGCAAGAAGTGAATGGTTTTGACCTGAAAATAGGATGGTTGGGAATTGGGTGAGACGTTATGGATTTGTGTTTACTGTTTTGAGAATATGAGGCATAGTTTCAAGAAATGTGTTTAAGCATTCGAGAAAAACTGTATTCAACTAAATCCGCATCTCAGAATTCATAATGGATGCAGTATGGACAGTGTAGAGAAAATGAGAAGAAAGAGATTATGGTGATATAAGAAAATAACTGAATGAAATATAAGTGCAAACCTTTTAAACTATATGGGTGCAAGTTCTGAAATTTAAAGTTTAACTTAATCAAACATAAGTTTGTGCAGGCTGCTGCTGTCTTTTCATTCACCAATGATCCTTGGATCTCAGCTGATGTCTCTCTAGCTTTGCGCTCTTCTCTCATCACTTTCCATCTGGGAAAAAAACTCTCCTGACCACCACCGAGTCAGAATAACATCTTTAGAGTTCATCACTCTTCAAACCCGGAAGAAAGTGATCGCGACTCCTACACCACCGAACCTCCAAACCATCAAGACTTTCATCCAAGACTGCATCCGGACGGTCGTTCAACGGCCAAGGCAATGCAAGTAATGTACATTTAACTAATCAAAAGTTTAGTAGTATAAGCTGTAGACCCCGTTGTAAAACGGCGCTGATGGTTTCACTCAGGTGGTTAACTGACTCTTTTGATCAATAACGCATCTCGGTTCATTCATCACTTCTATCCCCCATATGAGTGATTGTTGTTTGATTTAGATTAGTTTTATGTAGTGTTTAGTTCAGGGCTGTCCAAAACTCAGTCCTGCAGGGCCAGTGGCCTGCAGAGTTTAGCTCCAACCCTAAAAAAAACACCTGAACCAGCTAATCGATGTCTTACTAGGCATACTAGAAAATTCCAGGCAGGTGTGTTGAGGCAAGCTTGGAGCTAAACTATGCAGGACACCGGCCCTCCAGGACCGAGTTTGGACAGCCCTGGTTTAGTTAATAAAACTTTTGCGCACAAATTACATGAGTTTCAGGTTCTATCATCGCTTGTGAATAGTGTCCCTTTTATACGATCCGATCTATAGCTACATGCTCTAATGCAGAGGTTCCCAACCCTCGTCCTGGAGGCACCCCAACACTGCATAATTTGTCTCTTTGATTTAAGGAGACATTGCAAAAACGTGCAGTGTGGGGTGCCTCAGGACCAGGGTTGGGAAACACTGCTCTAATACATTAGTACTGTAAGAAAGTTATTTTCTATGGCCACGAAAATATTCTTTCTTTGAGTTGATATGAAATTACACTGAATGTTCGCTGGACGAACAGATTAGTTGATGGTAATATTAATTCTGCTACAGTTACTACTGTTACTACTAATTATAATTAATTGTAATTATTTATATACATTTCCCTTTTGAGCTAATTTGCTACAGCCGTGTAAAGTTGTGGATGCAAAAAGTTAAATCGGTTCTTGGATCAGCGATGAACAGGCCATCTAAACACAGTTTGTGTTAATCTTAAATCCCTGGGAGATATATGTTCATTTTAGGTGGATTTAAGTAATGATCATGCTCATGGAACAGACATTCGTGTTGAGGCTAAGGGACTGGTGCAATCAGTGATAGAACCTAACTTCAGCTTTACTGCAGTTATGGTACATAAGATACTGAAACTTTTTGACCCAGCAAACAAAATACTTCAAGCAGAAAACACTGATTTATGCTTAGCCATTAAGTTCAGTGTTCAGTTCATGTGTTCAGAACCTTAGATCAGAGGAAGAGTTCAATGAGCTCTGGACAATTAGCTGCGATCTGGTCCCAAACGAAACCAGGCCAAACAAAACACAACACACGATGAGTAAGAACTTGGAGCATTACTCTGTTGAGGAAACCGCAGGACAACATGAACACAGTGACAAGACTGAACTTCGTCATCTTTCAGCTCGGTTGATGCTGTGAGTATAGAAATGGCTGCACGGTTTGAAGACTGTAACAATAAACTCATTCAAGCTCTCGCAGCCCTGGATCCTGTTGGGGAGGGTTTTCTGGACAAAATGAAACTGACACCACTGTTGGACCTGACAGGTATGGAGCTTGTTGATAGCAAATATGCTGTTGCTAAGACATTCCTTTGCACAAAAATGGACACTGACAACATTTTGGAAAAACTTGATGACAATGCCATCAGTTGTGACTGCTTTTAAACTTGGACTGACACTTGGAGCCTCAACAGCAATGTGTGAGAATTCATTCTCAACCTTAAAGTGGATTTTCTCTGACCAGCGAAGAAGCATTTAGCATTCACAAATGGCCCACATGATAAAACTCACTTTTGAGAAAGACTTGACAAAGGAATGCACAATGAGTGGAAAGATCACGTATTGAGGAAGTTCAATTCATTGAAACATTGACGCCTCCAATTCTTCGGACTGTAGTTTCATATTTTTATTATTACATAGAGAAATCGCTGCCTGTATATGCCCGCTTTGGTGCTTTTTGTGTCTGTAGTAGATTTCTTAAATGTTGTTATGCACTGTATAACAATTGTTTCCAGGATTAAATACATGTTGGGGAGATTTTCTTATATAAATAGCGTTTATAAATGCCTTTCTGTGACTTGATTTTCTATCGGTATTCATTTGCCCACCTGTCATGACTGGCCTGGTGCCGGGCCTGGTTTATTGAAATGCTCTATTCTGACTGGTCAATCCCAACATATTGGTTAGATATTTCCTAATATTTAGCGTCATCTATGGCAACGCTGTATATATGAACCGCTTTTCCGGGTAACTGAAAAGGTGCTACGTTCATGTCTCCTGTATCACATCAGCTTTTTTCTTTCCTACAAACGTAATTGCCACCATTTTTCATCTCTATTTTTGGCTGTAGTGAAAATCACCTTAGAGGACCTTTTGTTAATATTGCTGTAATATTGTTGCATTGCTTATCTTGTTGCTCATCCAATTGTTTTGTATACTTTAATGTACTTATATATGATATATATATATATATATTCTTATATATATTATATATATATAATATACTGTATATGAAGGTAGACAATCTACAAGTGCATTTATGAAATATTTTCAACTACAATCATTTCTGCAGACATGGCCATACATTGTTTTCAGCATTTATTCCAAAGAGGTGTGTGGCACACACTGAGGATCAGATGTAGATGACCGGATACATGCACAAGGTTAAAACCTGTTTCGCTCCTGCAGCACACATATCCTAAACAGCAGCACAAGTAAAACAGTCAGCAGAGCAGAGGAGAATGAGCGAAAGAAGAGGGGAGGGGAGATGAGAGCAGGTCTGGGATAGAGGGAGGGAGGCTGGGTGGCATGCTTACGGCATGTTACAGAGGCAAAGAGAGAGAGAGAGGAGGAGGAGCAGAGGGAAAGGTATCATCAGCAGCAACAGCAGTGCAGCACAAAGGCGAAAAGAATGGGGAAGGTGTGGAGAGAGAGAGCACGAGAGAGTGTGAGAGAGAAGAGAGGCTGAGGTTTGAAGAAGACTGAGCCCTTTGCCACAGACATGACCACAGGCTCATCACTTAACTGGACGTAACCTGACATTCCGTCTGCTGCTGGCCACTTCCACACACAGTGCACAGCCAATCTGTGTCTGTGTGTGTGTGTGCGAGGGTGTGCTCAGGCGTTGCTATGAGATTCAGAGACCCGCTTCATCATCCGTGTGCTCTTGCATGTGTGCTCCTTTAGCGTTCTGCTCAACTAATGGGAAAAGAGAGCCTGCAGTGACCGTCAAGTGAGTGAGTGTGTGTGAGCTTGAGTTGAGTGTGCATGTGAAGGAAAGGGTTGAAAAAGCTTAGATAGGTGTAGAGAGAGTGTGCATTTGTAGCACAGGGTACAATGCAAGAGCAAGTAGAGTGTCCTACACCCTGAGAGAGATAAAACAGTGAAGGTAGACAGTGTGTGTGTGTGTGTGTGTGTGTGTGTGTGTGTGTGAAACTGAGAGATGCAGTCTCTGTGCCTCAGCATCATCAGATTTTCTGCTGCAGATGCTACACTAGCTCATCTCCGCACTAGAGCGCTACCGTGACACACACGCACGCTCAGACGCACACAGCTGCGGCTTTCAAGAGGAGCCCCAAGAATCCCATCAAAGGTCAACAGAGGGACACTGGAAAAGTTGCTGAGGGCAGAGGTTGTGACAGCTCAGGCTGAAGATCAGAGGAGGAGTGAGAGCCATAAACGCGGCATCATGGGCGAGTGGACTATATTGGAGAGATTGCTGGAGGCTGCGGTACAGCAGCACTCTACTATGATCGGCAGGTAAGAGCTATAGTGCAATATACACACACCTCACACAAGAACTGTTCCTGTGTATGAGTGGGGAATGTCCAATAAAAATATCCTGATAAAACTTTATATATTAAGGTTCAATTTTATCACATTAGTAAATGCATTAGGTCAATCCAGGTGAATGTTAATTTCTACATGCTAATACATTTTTACATTTAAGCACATTGTATGAATTAACCTAAGGTAATGTATGAAGAATAGATATGTCTATCTATCTATCTATCTATCTATCTATCTATATCTACTGATATAATAAAAATCTAGAAATATTTTATCAGCTTGTATGCAATTGCAATTGCATTTTAAAATATATTAAACTTAAAACAGATATTCTGAATTGTAATAACATTTCACAATATTGCTGTTTAACTGTATTTTTGATCAATTAAATCCAGTCTTGGTGAGCATAAGATACTTCTTTCAAAAACATTTAAAAATACATTTTTGAACAGAAATATGTTCTTGGTCATTTTAGACCCGGATACATTGCAATTGGTCTCTCTCTTTAATGCAAAATAAATTGTGAGTGATCAATAGGCTGCATTATGGGCTTTAAAGACTAGGACCCAGAGATTTACTATTGATCGAGAGATTATAAATATGGCTGCTGAAAATGAATAGTTGATATAAAGCATATTGACAGCATCAGGGAAGAATATTACACTCCCATTACCACATAAACACCCACCCACTCACACTAACCATGTGTGTCATGAAGGCATGTTCTGATTGGGAGCTTAACGTGTGCACATTTGTGTATGTGTGTGTGTCAGACTTGAGTAAGCACTACTCTCTGCAGTGCTCATTAACCTTAACTGCAGGTAGCCTCACATCAAGGGTACGCCCTTCTCCCATGTCTGTGAGAGGTTGTGTGTGTGTGGGTTGTGGCATAGAGGGCATGTAAGTGAGTGTGTGTGTGCAGGATGCTTAAGTTTATGTATGTCATTTCTATACAGACATATTGAAAACAGCATTCTAAGTGATGGTTCTGAGAAAAACGTGCTCATATAATCTAGTCAATCAAAACACAAGTACACATAGACACTTTCCTCACTGCAATGACAATTCATTGTCAACATCTCATTGTCAGCATCTATTCACTTCTTTTATGTATTAACATTTTATTGTTCAGTTAATTAATAATTTTAGGAGGGAATTTTTATAGCTTGAGTCAAATTTTGTGCTTCCCTGCTCAGTATTTTTGTCAAACATGCCTCACAAGAGATGTCTTTAAGTGTTTTTTCATCTAATGAATCTTCAGCCTGTAAAGGAATACTGATTTCACCTTAGTTGATGTAATAAACTTCCATCAGTCCAGCACTGCTTAAACAAGCAGTCAATCAGTTAACATCAATCGATCACGAAACATCTGACACATAATGGGAAGCAGACTTGCCATCGTTTCATGAATCTTTAATGTGGGGTTGTCTGAGGTTTGCTAACTATTACATACATTATGTAACACTATATATGAGGGAAATTCACACATATATTTGTTATTCTACCATTTCAGTTCTTACTATACATGTAGGGACATTTGATCCACACAATGACAATGTAGACAAAGCCTGACCATCAGACCCACATACACACATATAGATAAATAAATATTTTTCAACTTATTTTTTTGTTTTGGAATTTGAAGGGCAGTGTTGTGTTGTTGAAAACACGTGTCTGCTAATGTATGTGTAAGCGTGTGAGGTAATCAGCATGTTCTTCTCTCTGTTCCTTTGAGGTCTGAACAAGCACTTGAGGCTGGAATCATAGGAACAGAAAGAATAAATGAATGAACTGATGAATAAAGCCTCTACTATCATTCATCAGCTGCTGCAATGCCTCCCTCCCTCCCTCAGAACACACACAGAGACAAACACACACTGCAGCCCAGCCACTTTCAGTCCCAGGCTTTATGAGTATTGAAACACACACACTCACAGTCTCTGTTCTCTTCCTCGCTGGGAGAGAGTCTAAATGGTTCAGAGCATTTTTTATCTGTCTTTACCAAAATGATCCTAACAAAAGCACATGCAAACACTGTTTGTGCGCGCTGGCAGTTGAAAGCCGATCTGTTGTAGTTTCGACTAGTCACTATTTTCTTTCTTCTCCATTGTTTTAAAAGTGTCACAACACTTTATATACAGTGGGTATGGAAAGTATTCGGACCCCCTTAAATTTTTCACTTTATATTGCAGCCATTTTGCTAAAATCATTTAAGTTATTTTTTTTTCCTCATTAATGTATACACAGCACCCCATATTGATAGAAAACCACAGAATTGTTGACATTTTTGCAGATTTATTAAAAAGAAAAACTGAAATATCACATGGTCCTAAGTATTCAGACTCTTTGCTCAGTATTTTGTAGAAGCACCCTTTTGATCTAATACCGCCATGAGTCTTTTTGGGAAGATGCAACAAGTTTTTCACACCTGGATTTGGGGATCCTCTGCCATTCCTCCTTGCAGATCCTCTCCAGTTGTCAGGTTGGATGGTAAACGTTGGTGGACAGCCATTTTATGTCTCTCCAGAGATGCTCAATTGGGTTTAAGTTAGGGTTCTGGCTGGGCCATTCAAGAACAGTTAGAGTTGTTGTGAAGCCACTCCTTCGTTATTTTAGCTGTCTGCTTAGGGTCATTGTCTTGTTGGAAATAAACCTTCGGCCCAGTCTGAGGTCCTGAGCACTCTGGAGAAGGTTTTCGTCCATGATATCCCTGTACTTGGCCGCATTCTTCTTTCCCTTGATTGCAACCAGTCGTCCTGTCCCTGCATCTGAAAAACACCCCCACAGCATGATGCTGCCACCACCATGCTTCACTTTTGGGACTGTATTGGACAGGTGATGAGCAGTGCCTGGTTTTCTCCACACATACCGCTTAGAATTAAGGCCAAAAAGTTCTCATCAGACAAGAGAATCTTATTTCTCACAATCTTGGAGTCCTTCATGTGTTTTTTTAGCAAACTCCATGCGGTCTTTCATGTGTCTTGCACTGAGGATAAATAAAGCCCAGACTGGTGGAGGGCTGCAGTGATGGTTGACTTTAACTTTCTCCCATCTCCCGACTGCATGTCTGGAGCTTAGCCACAGTGATCTTTGGGTTCTTCTCTCACCAAGGCTCTTCTCCCCTGTTAGCTCAGTTTGGCCGGACGGCCAGCTCTAAGAAGGGTTCTGGTCGTCCCAAACGTCTTCCATTTAAGGATTATGGAGGCCACTGTGCTCTTAGGAACCTTAAGTGCAGCAGAATTTTTTGTAACCTTGGCCAGATCTGTGCCTTGCCACAATTCTGTCTCTGAGCTCTTCATGCAGTTCCTTTGACCTCATGATTCTCATTTGCTCTACATGCACTGTGAGCTGTAAGGTCTTCTATAGACAGGTGTGTGGCTTTCCTAATCAAGTTCAATCAGTATTATCAAACACAGCTGGATTCAAATGAATGTGTAGAACCATCTCAAGTATGATCAGAAGAAATGGACAGCACCTGAGTTTAAATATATGAGTGTCACAGCAAAGGGTCTGAATCCTTAGGACCATGTGATATTTCAGTTTTCCTTTTTTATAAATCTGCAAAAATGTCAACAATTCTGTGTTTTCTGTCAAGAATGGGGTGCTGTGTGTACATAATGAGGAAAAAAAATGAACTTAAATGATTTAACAAATGGCTGCAATATAACAATGAGTGAAAAATTTAAGGGGTCTGAATACTTTCCGTACCCAACTGTATACCCTTCTCCATTTCCTGTTGGTCTGGACACATACTCACATCCTTTCATTCTATAACACGTCTCTATAACTACTGTATTCTTTCACATATTAAATATAGAAAGATAGCATTCGCACTCTTTCATAATCTCTTGCACACACCACACACACCGACTGGTGCAAATGCGATGATTAATAGCGACAACTTGAGACGGAGCAGAGCGAGTCAATGCGCTGCATATTTCACTCAATCTTTATGCACGCTAGAGGGAGAGTGAATAAACAGCCGCGAATGCAATGCACTGCAAGTATCCATATAGCATTTTTCACAATACACATTGTTTCAAAGCAGATTTACAGAAAATGCTTGATTTAGTGTTACAATTAAGAAGTCTCCAACCTTAATAATTACCTCCTATACTATAGCAATTTATCACTAACCCTATTCCTAAAAGAAAACTTTATAAGTAGGAATATATATACAATACCATTCAAGTTTGGGTTACAATATTTATGTATTACTTTTATAATTTTTATTTCAGCAAGGACACATTAAATTGATCAAAAAATGACAGTAAAGACATTAATAATATTACAAAAGATTTCTATTTCAAACAAATGTTTTTCTACAATATTATGCAGCACAACTACTCTTCAGTGTTTCACATCACTAATAATCAGGAATGTTTCTTGAGCAGCAGATCTGCATATTAGAATGATTTCAGAAGGATAATGTGACACTAAAGACAGTAATGGCTGCCGAAAATTCAGCCTAGCCATCACAGAAATAAATTACATTTCAAAACATATTCAAATAGAAAACACTGCTGTATTTTTGATCTAATAAATGCAGCCTTTGTGAGCATTAAAGACTTATTTCAAAAACATTTAAAAATCTGCAAGTTGAGCACCATGCTCTACAGACAGAGCTACAGGAACTCTATTTAAAAGAAAAAGCTATCACAGCCCTTCATTCTTTCTTATCATACCACACACATACACACACACAAACACACACACACACACACACCACCCACACACACACACACACACACACACACCTGGTTTGCTATGCCTTGTGTGACTCTCCATAGTCGTAATGGTTTTTCAACTGTACAGACCGTATTTTCTATTGCCTTACACCAACCCTACACCTAAACTTACCCCTCACAGGAAACTTTCTGCATTGTTAGATTTTCAAAAAATCATTCTGAATTATTTATAAGCCTTTGAATTACGGGACACTGAAATGTCCTCATAAATCACCTTCTCGTTGTAATACCTATGTCATACCCATGTTATTATACAAATTTGTGTCCTCATAAACCACATAAACATGCACACACACAAACACATGCACACACACACACACACACAACACACAACACATTCTTGTTTGCTATCCTTGTGGGACTTCCATATGCGTAATGGTTTTTATACTGTACAGAGTATTTTCTATTGCCCTACACCAACCCTACCCTTAAACCTACCCCTTACAGGAAACTTTCAGCATTTTTAGATTTTCAAAAAACTTAATTATGTGTGATTTATAAGCTTTTGTACCCATGGTGACCACATTTTAGGTCCCCACCGTGACACGAGTCCGCATGAGTCTGTGTGTATTCAGGTTTAAGTCCCCACCAGAATAGAAAAACAGGTACACAAATCACACACAAACACAAACACACACAAACACAAACACAAACACACACCACACCACACACACACACCACACACACAGTGATTGTGTAGACAAACTAATTTTGTCTTTAAAATTTGTTTAGTTGTATGCATGGTGCATGCATACAACTAACATTACATCTCATCCTTTTATCTACTTAGTTGGTTTGTCTCTAGGGAATCAAATTTTTTTTCTTATCTTCTTTCTTTTTTCACATAGGATGTAGGGCATTACTAGTTGTATCTTGTTTGAAGTAAGAAGTCTTTATTGACACAGAGAAGGAGAAAGAGAGCGAGTGAGTTAGTGGAAGAGGTAGAGAGCATGTGAGGTAAATCTCTAGAGTGATAGTCATTTGCAAACACATATCTGTCCCAGTGTCCTCGTTTTCCATGTTTGAATAAGTGCATGCTGGTGTGTGTGTGTGTGTGTGTGTGTGTTTTGGGGTTTATTTAGCTATCCTTTGGAGACAAGTGTGTCTACAGCAGTTATTTAAATATGATAAAACCTCTCTTTGAGGTTGCCCTCATTTGGAGAATCAATGTTAAAAAAAACAGATAGTGTTGTTGGGGTTAAAGTCATTATAACTAGCTTTTTATAAAAACAAAAGTGGTCTGTGATGTCCTCGTTTTGATAACACAATAAACATCCACATCAAAAGCACAGGTTCTTCATTGACATATTAGGTGCTTCTGTGGAAAGGCAGAGGGGCACCAGGACACATGACACAGGTCAGGTCAGCTGTACAAAATAAGATGAGATGGTCAGATATAAATACATGGCAAGGAATTGCTTTCTTACCAGTAACATTGTTTATTTGAAGAATGAGTGTGTTTTGATGTGGAGAAAGAGAGAAGACGGAGAGAGACACAGAGAATGTGAGTTGAAAATCTCAGAAACGCTCTCAAAGTTCATGAATAACTGATAGCCTGCGAGAAGATGCTGTTAGTTCTAGTAAACTTTCCTTATTCTTTCTGGTATGTAAAAATAAATAACACTTTTGGAGCGTTATTTCGCCCCTCAAAAATTGTGTGTTGTTGGTGTGTGGGTGTGTATAAGTATACGTGGGACATATAATTCCTATGTACATGTGTGGAGATGTGTTTGTTTTGTGTCATCTTTGCATGTGCACTGAAAAAAAGTGTTTTTCTTACTACGTATTTTTGTTTTCCAGTACAAATATCTAAACATTTTAAAATAAAGACATCTACTTGAGGGAAAAAAACTAAACTGAAAAAGAAGACAAATTTATTTTTCTTTCCCCATTGGCAGATATTGTTTTCTTCTTTTAAGCTTAAACACTTAATTTTTGATATGCTTTTTGGAAAATGATTGGACTTGATTTAAGAAAGTCTGGATATTTGTACTGGGGGGAAAAAACAGTAAGAAAATCACTTTTTGTGATTGGAAGGTGAAAGGTGGACACACATCTTACATAAAAAAAAACAATGTGTTTAAAGGTTTACCTTACTTTAGAGACAACAAAAGCACAGAAAGCTTGACAGTCTTATGTCCAAACATGGAGAGAGTCAGTGTACCGTACACATTTCCAGTTGCTTGCTCACACACACACACACACACACACACAAAGCCCCACCATCACACATGCTCAATTCAATGTAAATTACACTGCTGCAAACTATAAAACTACAAAAACTACTAAGAAATATATGGGTGTTACTGCACACATACCAGGTGCTTTAAAAGTAGTCCTTCAGTATGCTTTATTTCCTGAATATGCTGTTTCTCGGTACTTGCTCCCAGTCGTCTCTCTCCATCTGTCTATTTGTCCCGTTGCTCTTCTAGTCTGCCTCTGTCCATTTGTCTGTCTCCTTTCGACTCCTTCCTTTAATTGTCATATTCAAGCTCTTTCTTTCTCTCTTTAGTTCACCTTGAGATGTCTCAGTCCCTATGTGTTTTTCATCATCCCCCATTTCCACACTCTTGGTATGTAGGTTTGTTCCTTCCTGTGCCCTTGGTACGCCCACTTGCTTTCTTTCTCTCTCATTCCAGGCTCTACTCTTTCCTCTTTCCCAATATTCCATCAATCATTTCTCCCTCCTTATTGCTCTCTCTCTGGTACAGTGCAGAGTGGTTCACTATGTGGTTGCTATAGTAACGGCCACAGGGAGTGGGGGATGTGCTGCTAATTTAAAGACCCACCAGGGCCTTTGGCTATTGATACAGTGCAAAGAGCTAATGTTAATTTTTTTTTCATACCCTACAGTAATTATTATTAAGTGTTATATAAAGGTTACACCATTAGAACCAAGAAACATCTCTTGCTGTTACACTATAATAAATAAAGTGCAGTGGAGTTTGAGCAAGAGTCATAACTGTCCTACTTAGCACAGCGCAAATGTTCACCATATGTCCATTAAAACGAGTGTTAACCGTCCTAGACAGCAATGAGCTAACATTAGCTTCTGACTCAGAGTGCAAATTATATCACATTATTCTTTTCACATTCATTTTCTCTATAGCAATTTCAAAAATGTCTTTCTTTAATGAAGAATTCTATATCATGAACCAAATCAACCTGCTGCCGAATGAATCACAACATCGTAAACCTTGTTTGGAAGAAAAAGAATGAGAAGAGAAAAAGGTACAAGGCTGTGTACTTAAATTCTTTTTTTTTTTTTGAGGCAACAAACTGTGCGTCCCTTGAAGCATTGAAAATAACTGTCACGGGTACAAAAGGAGGATTCAATTGCGAATGTGAAATATAACAGTTTATTAGGAAAAGGTTCCAACCAGACCAAAGGCAAGAGTTAAACAAGGCATGTGCAGGATATAGTCACTCTTGGTAGCGCAGGGACGCAAATGGGCACCCGTGGATATCCCGAGAACATACGATCCTTGGGGGTGAATCCTGGAACCGAACTCCCATGATACGAAGGCCAGGAAACAGATAACTGAACACAGCAGGAACACCAAACGATCTGACAACACAGGACGGATAGCACAGGTGTTATATAGCTGAGCTGATGAGCTACAGCTGGCGCAGATCAACAATCAGCAGCAATCACCGACATACCCACTCACACACACAGAGCGAAAATGAGTCAGTGAACCCATGAACCGTGACAAGAACACCTTTAAATCACCTTTTTCATCAAATTAACTTTCAGAATACAAATATGCACAAATATCAAAACAGCTCTATTTTTGTTTGCATTGACTGCCCATCACTGCCCTAATATTGTATAAACAGTTGCTAAAGTCACTCTGAAAATTCATCAGGAATGCCTTCATCATTTCAACTCATTCACTTTCATTAAGTCTGTGAGGGGGAAACTGCTCTTGTGACTCTCCACCGTTAGAAAGCAAGCAGTTTGTCTTCATTACGCTCTATCCTGTGAAATATCCTACTTTTCAAAAGTTTTTAAATGAATACTTTCATTTATCAGTTTCAGCTTGAGTGCATTAAACTGATCAAAGGGCAGTGAAGACATTAATGATTTTACAAAACATTGTAAAAATCATTCAAGTACTTTATGATTACATGTTTCATACAATACTGAATGAAAAATACTGTATATATGTACTATATAGCTCACACTGTGTGTGTGTGAGAGAGAGAGAGAGAGAGAGAGAGAGAAAATGTATGTGATCATGCATCAAGACCAGCCTGCAATAAAATAACGTCATGGCTGGTTCTACAGCAAGGTTACTGTTAGTGAAGGACGGTCTTAGCACAACAGTGTGTGTGGATCTGTGTGTGTGAGAAACAGAGCTAGACAGACTTGAGGAATATTTGAGTGCTCAGGCTGCATCTGTTGAGAGAGACAGTTGTGTGTGAGGCAGAAGAGTGGAGATGTTGCTCTCTAAATGGCACACTCACGTGAGTCCCATGCGTAAAACTTCAAGGTGTTCTCATCAGGACACTCATATTGTGTGTTGTATGTCATATTAGTACGCTGCATGTGTGATCACGCATCTCCTCTGTTCTTATCTGTCGCTATGATCAGATGTGTCTGAGTCTGTGCTAGTGTCTGGTTTTCTGTGCGTGTATGTTTCTTCATTTAATTTTCCACTGTGTACAGATTTAAGTTTGCAAGTTCACAAAGAACTGATAAGAGAGCAGAGATCGGGATACATAAACAGACAGTCGTCCCAACACAAACTCTGATGGCCTTGATGCAGTATGCCCCAGTTATCATCAGCAGGGAACATATGCCTGCACACATACCCACACGTGAATGAATGTTAAAACATGAAAGGTGCTCTTGAATGGCCTACACAGATATTTTCAATATTTCAGTACATTAATAAAGATGACGTTTTTAATTTCGGCACCACTAGCATTAGTACGGAGCCCTGCACATGACTTGCAGGAAAAAAAATTAGTTTATCATTTTAGTAAATTTTACTTAAATTGTGGCCACATTGTCTTAATTCATTCCCACAATGTATTAATTCTGTCGCTGTTTTAGTTAAATCATTGACACAATTTACACAAATTAAAACAAAGGAGCAAAGTACAACGTGATTTGACTAAAAAAAAAAAATCATGTGAATGAATTCTTAATTTGGGGCCACAATATCTTGTATTTTTTCAAGAGCATGTCATATCCAGGGCTCCATACATTAGCCAAAATATTAGGTGTTTTTGACTTCAACTTTGACAAAGTGAAGTCATATACTTTTTGCTTCCCGTAGTGACCCTTGCATGGAATTTTCTTTCTTTAATGCAGATGAAATGGATTAGATGCAATATTTGTCAAATAAACAGTAGGGCTATCAATTTAACATGTTAATTTAGAAAATAAAAACACGTTAAAATGAAGGTATTTAACACACCCAGCCCAGCCCAGCCCAGCCCAGCCCAGCCTTGTATGTCATCTTATGTTGCATGCAGTTGCTGATGAACATGATTCAGGACAACGACTGACTGTGTGATGTAGCCTAGAATGCTGTTATATGGCCTAAATTTCCAGATATGAGGGCATGCTCCATATGGCTTTTTGTCTTATATGATATACTTTTAGCAATATCACATGAGCAAGGGTGCAAATTTTTCTGAATATCACAATTACAAATGTGATATTTATTTTATACAATAGTTTTTATACAATAAATAGTTAATATGGTTTAAAGTTTAGATACAATATTGTCTGTTTTGCTCAATTTTGAGAATGAAAACAGCTCCAAACAAAGCCAGAACAAAACTGTTATGAGTCTCAGAGCAACACAGCACTGTTTCATTACTGAATGAATCCTCAGTTTAGAATGAATCGAGCCAATGATTCAGTGACCCATTCAAAAGACAGGCTTCACTTCTAAATGAATCAGTGGTTTGAAAAAATGACTGAATGATTCACCTATGGTTTTAGTTTCAAATTTAGAGTATAATTTCTTGTTTTAATAACATTCAAATGTCTACAGGCAGCAACAAAACACTTTTCATTCAGTACTCTCTTTACAGCTTTATCAGCACCTAGACTACTTAAATACCAAAAAAGTGAGTTCTATATATATATATATTTAATCAGTTTTATTATACAACATTAAGATTACATGAAAAGAATGTTTACTGTCATAAAAACATGTCTGTGCAGCATCACATTAAGTTAATGATTTTTCAAACACTTAATGATTTTTCAAACAGGGCTGCGTTCAGCCCCGACAAAAACGGTGCAAAACGTTTTTTAAACGGAAACGGTGATGCGTTGAACACCCTGTTCTGATGACGCAAGAGTTGCAACTATGGCAGCTGAGAAGGCCATTCTTTGTGTTCTTTTTGAAGAATTTTCGGAGCCTGATGAAATCGGTATAAATACATGTTTAATACTGCAAAATACGCTCGATGTTACAGTCACTGCCCTTGCCGTCCAGAATAAAAAAGAACATCCCAATCGAGTGAAGGGATTTGTGGAAACTGTGGTTCCTAATTATTGTGATCCAACATTTGCCTCGCATTTCAGGATGAAAAGACAAACATTTCAGGTGAAGGATAATCCACTTCTTACCTCCAAGACTGTGTTATGATCTATATGACCTTATTATTTTTATTGTGAGTATTAGGCTTATCATTATTGCTGATCACTGTTCTTGTGCTATGATATTGTAATATTTACCATTATATAATCAGAACAGTATAGAAAAGTTTATGAAAGTGACACTCCATAATACAGTAGAAAAAAACATAAATATGTATAGTATTTTTATGTTAAATTAATCAGTATTTAGCACACCTTCCTAAGGAAAGGATATGGACCAGAAGACATTGCAATTACTAAATGATATTTAGACAGACTTAAAGAAGTTCCAGATCTATACTTGTGCTCTTATTATTTCAGTTATTTTGCCAAAAACAAAAAATAAACATGTGCAAACAATATACTAGCTCTTGGGAATTTATTTGGATGTTAATTACATTGTGCCAGCTGTCCTTTAATACCAAAATACCAAAGACATAGGTTTACAAAGACCTAGGTGCTGCTAGATTGGGCTGACATGTTTGACAAAAAAAGGACAAAAAGAAAAAAAAAGACCAACCAAACAGAGAAAACGACAAATACAATCAAACCCTGTTGCACACCGTTTCCTGGAAACATGTCGTTCAAACCGGAAACCGTAGCAAATCGGTGCACACCGGTTTGCGCTTGAACTTACCCCAGGTTACCCATCTGGCATTTAGTCATACAAATCGATAGCCCTGCCTACAAATTCACATCATTGGTTGAACCAGAGTCAGGCTGGTCAAAATGAAACAAAAAGTGGGAAAATATAAAGAATGTAGGGAAAATAGGAATCGCTTACTTTTTTTCATATTAAGCTGAAATATAATTAATTTTGTTTTTTATATTTACATATAATAATTTTTTATATTTTTTATATTATATTTTAAATTTTAATAATATAAAATTTAAGCTTAAAATGAGTAGCAGGTAAATTAGAAATGTTAAATGCCTGCTTTACCTTCACTTCTTACAGTAATTACTCACTATTTAGTTGTTTTGCAACGTGTCTGCAAGATAGGGGGAGTTAGAAATGCAATGTAGCTCTGTGCTGTTGAAAAGCAATGAAAAATGAAATCTAATCCTTTTTTCTTCCTTCCTCTCTTCAATCCCGTCTCTATCTCTGCCTTCCCATGATTCTCTCTGTCTCTTCTTTTCTCTCCCCCAAAGGATCCTGCTGACAGTGGTGGTGATATTCCGGATCCTGATCGTGGGTATAGTGGGAGAGAAGGTGTATGAGGATGAACAGATTATGTTTATATGTAACACGCTGCAACCGGGTTGCAACCAGGCCTGCTACGATAAAGCCTTCCCCATCTCCCATATCCGTTACTGGGTTTTCCAGATCATCTTGGTGTGTACACCCAGCCTCTGTTTTATCACTTACTCAGTGCACCAGTCTGCCAAGTACAAAGATCGCAGTTACTCCCTCCTGCACGGCCCATACATCGACCATGGACACACGCCGAGCCGCAAGCTCCGCAACATCAACGGTATCCTGGTGCACCCGGAAAGCAAAGATGACCCTGACTGTCTGGATTTGAAAGACATTCCCAACATTCCGCAGGGGGTCACATACTCCAAAAGTGCCAAGATCCGTCAGCAGGAGGGCATCTCCCGTTTCTATGTCATACAAGTGGTGTTCCGGAACGTTCTGGAAATCAGCTTTCTTGTCGGCCAGTACTTCCTGTATGGATTCAATGTTCCCGCCATGTTTGAGTGTGACCGCTACCCTTGCGTGAAGGAGGTTGAATGCTACGTGTCACGTCCCACGGAGAAGACAGTTTTCCTGGTGTTCATGTTCGCAGTTAGCGGGCTCTGTGTGGTGCTAAATTTGGCTGAGCTCAACCATCTGGGCTGGCGGAAGATTAAGACAGCCATCCGTGGCGTCCAGGCTCGCAGAAAGTCCATTTGTGAGATCCGGAAAAAGGATGTGTCCCACCTTTCCTCAGTGCCCAACCTGGGCCGCACCCAGTCTAGCGAATCGGCCTATGTCTGACAGCGAATAGGGGAGGGGCTTAGACAAGGTTGGGAGTGGCTGATGAGGCGACGGCCACGCCCTGTGCTGCAGACTTGACACTGCATATTTTTTGCATAGTTTGGACAGGTGAGAGAGGGGTAGGGTGAAAACAAAAAAGCAAACGGATGAGGGAGGACTGGAGGAAATCAGATTTGGCATTCTCAACTTTATGGAGAAAAAAACTGCTTTTTCAGACTTTAATGGTGAGCGCTGGGGAACAGAACGGGACTCATACTTAATTGACAAACACGTATACACCACACACACTCACACACATACTGATATTCCTGAGCCTCGCTTAACAACAAAAGTCTTCCAACAGAAAAAGAGACATTTAAGAAACAAAACTGATTCGAGTTGCTTGATGTCAAAAGAGATGGAAAGATGGAGGGATAAGGCTAGAGAGCAGCTCAGCATGTGACTCAGAAACATTGTAAAATATGAAAAATGTTCTCCAGGGTCAATGCTGAGACATCCCTCATGTTTTGAACAACCAGAAAGAAAAAAAGGGAGGACAAACAAGAGTATAAAACTGTACCTCAGCACAGACTCCTCTACGCCTCTCCCCCACTTTCTCTCTTTTGTTTTCTCTGTCTCTTTCTGCATAGTTTTATAGATATAGCTATTAAATATTCAAGGCAAGAAGAGAAAAAACTAACATTCATCTTCTGATAAACCACCCCCACATTTGCTGGAGGGCCATAAGAGACTCCATCCTCGTGCAAAAATCAACATTGACACACCACAGTCACCAGTCCAAATCTCCCCCCCCCCCCCCCCCCATTCATTACTGTACATATCTTAGAATATCGATATTGCAGCTTCCATGTATTTCACACACCGAAGTGTAGCTTTTGCCATTATTTAACAAGAAGTACACATTGATTGCCAAAAAGAAAAAAGAAAGAAAAAAAATTGTGTTGTTTATCTGCATTTGTTCTGTAATGGACAGGAAAAATAGCGATTTTATACTATGGGCATTTCCAGACAAAGGCATGTTACGATGCATCATTAGAATGGCTAGTTAGTGTTACGAGCTGTGTATAGAATCAGACTGTTTCTTTTTTGCACCCAGTATTTTTTAGGTGTATTCTGAAGCATGCGGGAGGAGATCTATAGCTCTATGGGAATGGCAGAGAGAGTCTATACTGAGTAAGGCTCCAATGCAGCAATAATATATAAAGATATACATAAATTATAAATAAATATATGTCATAAAAATAAATGAATAAACTATTAAATAAATAAATGAAATATAATGGCATAACGATTTCCTCGTCACTTGTTTCTGTGCATGCGTGTGCACATGTGTATTTCCATCTAAGTGGGCATGCTATGCTGGAGGGTTTTTGTCCAGAATGCAATTGCAGGGATGAAGGCAGTGAAAACATAAATCAAAGACTCTATCAAACCAATACAGAGCACTGGATCACCTGCATAGATGTTCTCTGAATGACAGAGAGAAAGTGTGTGTGTGTTTTTTGTGTGTGTTCTTGACCCAGTTGGAAAAGCATTCACACACTAAATACTGTAGGGTTTCCATCCAAATGTTTGACATTTTCAGGTGAATTTCTGAAAATGTAGCTAAAGAGAATGTGCAACATTATGTTTTTATCAACTATACACATTACTTGAAGAAGCTTCTCTGTTGCTATCCTTGTTGCGAGTATGAGCAGAAACACATGCCCAAATAGTCTAAATATCATTGAAATGATTCCATCAATTTAATGTGATTTTGGAGAAAATCCACCTCAGTATAGAACCACACATTTTGGGAGTTTATGCACATATCAAGCTTTTACATTTAGGATTTCTTAATTCAGTATCTGCATAAAAAATGGTTGGATAGAAACCTAGTGAGTGTGAGGCATGAATAGCCAAATTAATTCCTGATCTTGCCTAAAACATTACCAATAAAGAGTGAAGCTGCTAAAATAAGACATTGGAAATTAAATGAAAATGTGTGTAGATAAGACAATGTAATGGTTGCTAACTAATGTGGAATGAGTCAGAGCTGTTACACAAGCTAAGTATAGCTCCTATTGTCTGTGCTGCTGGCATCTCTCTTCATATAGAATATAAATGATCCTGCATTGCAACTATGTTTTATTTAGAAAAGTGCCACCTTCAAATTTACTTCAATTTTAAATCATTAATATTGTTAAATAAATGTTTGGAAATAGGTCTTCTATCATATTTATAGTTTTTACTTAGGTGATCGCAAGCCTTCAGAATTCAAATGAAATTCTCTGAATTTTGAAAGACAAATATCCACCTTACTATTCAAAGCGGAAGTAAACATATGGGTGAGACTTCCGCTTCATTAACCGTTATAGGGAAATAACGAGAAGAGTAACAACGTGCAGTAAACGGTAAAACTGTTTGCACTACAAACCAGCGTGTTCATAATTAAGATAGTACATTAAAATAATATGGTAAGACACAGCAGTTTTCAATATCAAGCAACGAAATTGCTGTTTTGTACAGCTAAAAATAGCTGGAAGCGGATGAGACCGGAACCCAGACCCATAAAAATGACAAATGGCCGTGCCCGGGCTTTCGGGAAGAATAAGGTGGATAGTGCTTCAGATTAACTATAACACACACATACAACAAACATGACAGTATCTATATTTTATATATCTAGCACACCTGATCATTATAGACTTCCACAAAAAGTTAAGGGCTTTGGTCACATTATTACATCTACATCTTACATTTTTTCTATTATAGTGGGACTTTCCATTGACTTCTGTTGTTTTAATATAGAGTCAAACATTTTTTATGTTTTACCCCTAAATCTAACCCTCATTTGAACCTTTCTGCATTTTTACTTTGTTTAGACATTATTTATTGTGTTTATTGAGCTATTTTCCTTCTTTGGTCCCCACAATGTAAAATTTCACACAGGCAAAAACTGATCCAAACACACATACAATTATTCTAACAAAACTCTTCTAATGTAAAATACATCCAAATGGATCCCACTTGTAAACCCTGCAATACATATAATCAGTGAAGAGAACACCTCTTATAGAAATAGTTGTTAAATTCATTTTAAACTGTTTTCTTAGTATAAAATCTGCCAACAATCTACTTAGGCTGCACACTAGACGATTTTCAAATCTTAAAAGATTTTAAAACCATGGGAGACCACAGACACGAAGACAGTTCAACACCTGATCTTGTAGGTCACTTAGACCCATCTCTACCAGTACCGAACGCACCACACTCGACGATTCGACAGACCCTGAGACCACACACTTGCCGATTGAGGAAGCGAGTTCCACAGTGAAACGTGAATCTCACGGCGAATGCGAGATCAAACATGAATTGAGAAGGAAAAAACAAATAGAGGACAATCACATGTCAGCTGGCTCTAATGGCACGCGTTCTGTTTCACAGTGAAAAACAAAGTATAACAAAGAATATGGGTGATGTTCTCTGCTTTCATGTCATGTTTGTGGCTGCCAAGTTTCAGAAGCACGCAACATCCGGTAGGTGCTGCTTGCTCGCTTCATTGGCGATCGAGGCATCACGTCAACGGCAGCCCGATTTGAGTTCGGGGACTCTCCGTCTCGATCGGGAGCAGATAAATAATCGTAATGACACCACACAATAGAGGATTTTTGGGACAAAAATAGTGGCGGACAAGCTCGAATCTGGTCACACACCCCAATCGTTCAGGGATACAAATCGGGCTTAAAATCGGCCTTAAAATGTCATAGCCCCAGCTTAACAAATACTAGGCAGAGCAGGCAGCTTGCTAGGCTGAATTTGGAGGAGGGCATCTCTAACATTAATCCCCTATACATAGTCCACCAATCACATGAAGGCAGCCCAACTACTAGCCAATTGTTCATGGCTATAGTTGAATTGTCATCACTGCAAATTAAAACAATTAATGTTGCCATTTCAAAGCGGGTGCCACCTTCTGAATGTTTGCCGTGACAAACATATCCTTCAGGTGCTGTGAAGCAAAAGGCTAAGAAGTACAGCTCCTAATGCAGGTGTGTGCGACTGTGCGTTGTCGTCATCTATTTTGGAGTGATTGCAATGTATTCTAAATATTAAATTGTTCTGTCAATCAGCGTAATTTCTGTACAGATCCTTCACTGCTTTATTACGAGTTTAAAAGAACGCGAGTGCCGCTGACGCACCCAACAGCGACGCTTTGAATTTGCGCGTACAATGAATGACATCGCGTCGGGAGCTGACTAGCAAAATAGCTACAAAAGTAAAGGCAAAGAAGTTTGTATTCATAGTCAAAAGTCAAACACACTAGAAAAAAAGGACCTCAGATGTGTGTATCCTCTAAATTCTGCTGATGATAACATTACTGCTCCAACATAACACTTCATTTCAGTTCCAACTACTAGAAATGAACTTCTTTTCTGCTTAGTAGTGATCATCTCTTTGCATAACATCGCTCAAATGTTCACGCAAAGAAAGAAGGTGTAACTTTATTCTCGCTGTAGTATTGTTGCTGTTGCTGCCATGTCGTGAAGATGCTGTGTTTTTTGTGAAAGCGAAACTACTTTGTTTGTCCTTCAAAAAGAGGACCGACTAGAAATCAGTGGTTAAGTTGTATTTATAACACTGTTCCAGAACACTTCAACCCGTATATTCAGATGTGTGCAGCGCATTTTATGGAGGACTGTTTCCTGAACCTGGGAGAGTAGCCTAAAATGCCGGCTGTTCTGACTCACAGAATGTAATTACGTTTTTTTATATTTAAAGGATTTGCACTGACGATTCAAACGCGAGTTTTGAACAGTTTAGAGTAGCGCTTGTTGTTTGTCATTTCTACGATCACAAATGCAGACATGTTTATGTTTAATGCGGCGCGATGCAACGCAACGCAACACGTAAAAAGACAGTATAAGTCCTTATAATCAGTAATTATGTCCCCCACTGGATGCCTATAATCAGTAATTATGCCCCCACTGGATGCAAAAAAAGCCTAATTTGTAATGGGTTTTATTGTTTTTGTCTCGTCGTGCCGGGACACTGCATCACAGTATGGTAAGTGGCATACTTGAGGTATTCGGCCAATCACAACGCACTGGATAGTGCCGCCAATCAGAGCTCACCTCGGCTTTGCCGGACCGCGATGCGCTGTATAAAATCGATGAGTTTCCGAAAACGGCGGGGGCCATAGAGGAGAAACAATAAGTCAGTATGTGTGCAATGTGTTTTTGGAATTTAAACCGCAATAAACACACTTGCATTACACCAAATACCACAAAATGGTTATTTTTAGCAACATCACAGACCCATTTAGTATGAAATATCTGTAGTCAAATAAGATGGGGACTATCCAGCCCATACCCAACATAGGAAAAAAATGATAAAAGCACTGATGCTCATTTTACTGAAGTGGTATTCAGGAACTGTAAATAAATTACTGAACAAAATACTGCAAAATAATTAATAATAATAATGAAATAATAATCAAAAAAGAGATTACCTAAAGTTTGATTATGTACATACAGTCAAAAGTTTGGACACATTACTATTTAATGTTTTTGAAATAAGTCTCTCATGCTCACCAAGGCTGCATGTACACACACCACCACACAAAATAGGAAATCCGGTTAAATGATAAACAAAGTGATAGTAAGCTTACATTGTTCTATTATATATATATATTTTTTTTTTTTTTTTTACAACTTTTATACTCAAAAATTCCTGAAAAAGTATCACAGGTTATAAAATAAATATTAAGCAGCACAACCTTTTCTAACATTGATAATAAATCAGCATATTATAATTATTTCTGAAGGATTATGTGACACTGAAGACTGAGTAATTGCTGCAGAAAATTCAAATTAACTTAATACAGGAACTAAATTATATTTAAAAAATATATTAAAATGGAAAACCAGTATTTTAAATTGTATTGATATTTCACAATATTACTGTTTTTCTGTATTTTTGATTAAATAAGGCTTGATGATGAAAGAGACTTCTTTCAAAAAACATTTTAAAAGTATAGTAATGTGCCCAAACTATTGACCACCAGTTCTGTACAAGTAAAAATATACAAAGTTCAAAATTAAATGTTGTATAAATAAAAAGGATAGGAATCATATTTGTTTCAAGTGCTTTTTATTGGGGGTGGGGGGCCTCCAAACGTCTAGAACCGGCCCTGTGTCAACACTGACAGTAGTTTTTGGTGACTCATGTCCTTACTAAGAAATGCATGCTGCTGTGAGCACCAAGTTGTGCTGAGGAACACTTAAGAGTTTCAATAATACCAGAAATATCTATTATTTACACTTCAACAGTGATACTGCAATCACACCTTTCTGTACACACCAAATGACTCAGCATTAAAAATTAACTCCTACTGAGAGAGAGAGACGAGAGAGATAGAGCAGAGGATGGGGAGAGAGAGAGAGAGAGAGGAGAGGAGAGGAGATGAGAGAGAGGAGAGAGAGAGAGAGAGACAGATGAGAAGAGAAGGCAACGCAGGATTGGGCTGTGTAATGAAAATAGTTGAGAGTGATGGCATTATGTTATTTGGCTCCTAACAACGTGAAAATAAAGTTTGCACAGCATAACAGAATTTATTTGGTTGAAAACAAGCAGAAGGAGCATTTGAGATGAATTGGATTCCTGATGTTCTAACACATTATATCTATATATAAGTAGTCATAGATATATTAGATATATATTTATATTCATAAAGAGAGTTTATGTCTGAGTGAATTATAAACCTATTAATATGGCCAGTGCATAAAAAGCTTGAAGTGAAAACTGACAATTTTAATAATAATATAATTATAAGAGGGAGTTGGGTATCATCAGTGGGAAAGCAGGAATATTTCTAAATCGATCTTCCCTGTAATATTTCATTGTTATATTATAATCCTAATCCTCAAATCATGTTATCTAAAGTGAGGATGACATTATGAGAGACAGTTCATGGATTTGGAGGACAAACAGAGAGAGGGACAAAGGAATGAGAGACAGAAAGAGAGAGATGGCAAGAGCATTAAAGGAGATTAAAACACAAAGGAGGAAATGAACTGAACAAAATTACAGCATGATACTGGTGGAGGAGAGCAGCAAATAAAGTCATGTGACCAAAGAGAGAATCATCACTGCTGGTTTTTGTGTATCATCAATGAAATTAATGGGGTACAAGTGAATATTAAATGATAACAACAACAACAACAACAACAATATAACACTATTAATGATTAACACTGTTAATTAATGATATACAATACCTAAACACTGTTAAACCTGGGAAAGAATTTCAATTGTGTTTGAATGTAATGAAGATTATAACGTTCAGCTTTAACGGACTGAATACATCAATGCAATGAGAACCACAGTAAAATGAAAAATCAATGTATTGAAATCAATCGGTATATTTATACTCGCACAGAGGAGGTCACACACACACACACACACACACAACACACACACAGAATGCCGTCTTCCCCACGTTTAGATACAAAATGCCTTTGAAAGAACAAATGTAAGAAATGTGTAATGTGTAGAATTTCATTCTAAGTGATCTGAGGAGAAAGAGAAAGAGAGATGAAGGAAGAAAGGAGAAGAAAAGGGAATCACAAAGAATCACATCAGAGGAGGAAAGCAGACCTAAGTGCTCACAGCTAATTTGCTGCGCTCCAACTCCCAGACAAAACCGTACAGTCATGAATACACGCACAAGCGCTTAACACACTGTCACTTCAGGTTCACATGTTCAGTGCTTTAAGTATTCTTGGCCTCTCATGAATTTCCCCACGACTTCCAGCGTGCCCTTGAGATGGCTTTCCTGAATCTGAATGTGAAGTATTAACACAATACCTTTCTGCCACCCATATTACAATCTAAAAAACAGTGTAAACGCCACAAATATTTATTCTCTGGAACAAGAACCAGAGTGTGATGAAAGTGTATTAAGACGGGCATATAACAGCAAACAGCATCAATTATTTAACGGGAGAGGGAAAGTTCTCATCCCCGCTGTACTTGAGTAGCAGAACCAGACATTACGGTCCTTACATATGTAGCATTTGAATGCAATCAAGATGTTCGATCTGGTTTTAGGCATTGTAAACTTTCCCTCCTCCCTTGTTATAACTAAATAACAGATGCACGTCTAACGTCCACCTCTGGTTCAAAGAGCGTTATCACCTCTGCTATCTTCTCCGATGCTAGCAGGGACAGTCGTCAACTTTCTCTTTGAGCTTCAAAGAGATTCCAGGGGGGAAGGAATGATTCCCGCATCCCCACGAGACCAGACATACTCAAAAGCCAATACACATGACATTAACTTTTGACAGGACATTTTTTCACAATCAAACTGTTCCAAAATGTATATAGTGTATTCCTGTGTTGTATGCATGTTCCTAGGTTATAGTAGCTTAGTTATAACTCTGTAGTACTGTAGTGAAGCTCCAATTACTTGGATCTAGACATATGAATGTATCACTGCCTTAATGTTTTCCAAACTCTGGCATGTAAGGTATCAAAATTACTGTCTTCCTATTCCTGGATTAATGGTGTATATTATGTCACCATAATTTACACTATGCTCTTTTTACCATACTTTGACTTAATATTGGACAAATCCTCCAGACCACCATAAACCATGCGAATAAGGTGTTGCGTGAGACAAAGGAACCTCTCCTGCTCAAAATTCACACCTCTACTTTGGTCAATCTGCCAGATGGGTGTGACTTGTAGAACCATTAAAAATCCCTAATCTAAACCAATCTTTGCTCAAAACCTTTCTTTTTGAGACGGACACTCTCCAAGACTCTTCAAAACTCTCCTCTTGAGTTTGATTTTCCAGCAGTTTTTTTTTTTGCTTCAAGTAACTTTGTCGATTCGCTGTGGACTTTCCTATCTTCAGAAGAACCAGAACTTACTTCTAAAGAACTCATCAAGAACCTCCGTGTCTACCGCATCAGGACTCTTGTTCAGCAACAAAGCCAATGCAAGTAACCATTTACAACTATTTAGATGCATGCTAAGCTTGAGCCCCTTATTAAGGTGATTTTTGATTCTATAAATATTTCCCTTGTTGCGCTAATTTGCTATACATGACTCATGTGAATGATAAAGAGAGAGCGGGAGAGAGATCAAGTTAGAGAGAGATGATAGATAGATAGAGACAGTAAAGATGTTCTGACATTCAGAAAGGGATCTTGAGGCGAAGACTACCACATACATACATCAATAACACACAGAAATAAAAGACCACATATATAAAAACCCCATGAAATCAAAATGATCTATATCATCTACAAGTTAAGAGTACATGACATGAGCCTAATTGCTTTTAAAAAAATGAGCCTTTTGATAAGGCCCACCCAAACCTTATCAACACGGGACAGAAAGCTGCACTTGGCATTTTTATACATTTCTTTGTTACATTATATGAGTGATTCAATTTGACATACAGTGATTCTTACTGTTTTTCTTTGAATTTTCTTTGAATCCACAAATTCTCCCTAAATTCTCCCTAAATTCTTCCTTTTCTCACCCATACTTAAAACTCGAATATACACAACTTACAATTCAAGCTCTTTCACTACAAATGTGAGGAAGTGGCCTACACACTTTATTTTTTCAGTACGAAAGTAAACTATTTCTTATGAATGTGCGAGTTTTTGTAGAGGTAAACTAACTGGAAGCGGCTGACAACAGAAGCCTTGCACATTCAGGTTACAAATGGCCGAGTCTGCTCTTAGGTTAAAAATAAGGTGGATAGAGTGGCTTAGCTGTTCAGTGCTAGATTGATTTATCATTGGTGCAGAATAACCTGCATGTGGACAGGCCATCAAGGTGTGACTGCAAACAAACATAAACAGAGATCGACTACCAAGGTCACTGCAAGGTAACATGGGGAGAGTAACTAACATGAGTTCTGTGTGCAGTGATGTGATTGGTGAGTTTTTGAAGAGTGGCCCAGTGAATGCTAGAGGTGTGTTACCCATTGTCTTAATTAGGTCACCTCTGCAAGAGAATCTTCCTTATAATCAACAGGTCACGGAGAGTAATTTGTTTATTTTCGATTACTTTTCATTTAGCTTCTACAGTACTGAAGGGTACATGAAGGTTAGCATAAAAATTAGGATTTTTACTTGGAAAGGTACTGCAGTTGGTTTGCAGAGATGATGTTTAAAGCATACATAGATAAGTTTCATAACATTTCTTAGAATTAATCAGCTGTTTTAATGAACATAAAGATAAATTAAAGTCTCATTAAACTTCCATTGGGAGCAAATAAAAGAGGAGACAAAATTACCTAAAAAATGCAATTACAGGATATACAATAAATAAAAATTAATCAATTTTAATATGTTAGAAGTTAACGGGTACGGAATGGGGTGTATGTTAAATATAGTCATTTGTGTTTTAATGATGTGCAAATCAACATATTTAAGTATATAAGTATATTTAAGTACTGTATATAAGTCAACATATAAGTATGGAACAAAATTACCCTTATGAAAGGTAAAAATGGAAATCATTTTAAGGGGCAAATATCATCCCTTAATGGAAAAGTGAATTTCTGTCACTGCTGTCATAACCACTGAATAGAAAATGAAAAATATGAAAAGCTTCATAGTCAGGTGTCCACAATAGACCCAAATCATGCAAGGACAAGGTACAAAAAACACTCAGCAAAAATAATGTCTTATCGTTGTAAACAAAATCACAGAAAAAAATCCAGATACTTTTTGTCCTTAGGCATCGAAAATATCTTTATCTTGGTATCAGAACTATAGAAGTCAATGGAAAGTCCCCGCCAAAAAAACATATGTGAATTTGCCAGCTGTATAAAAAAAGCTAAGAAAGTGTAAAACAAGATGGCGGCTCTTTGAATTATATGATGGGAGCAGTCAGGTGTAACAGCTGGAACATAATTACATAATGCAAATACAGCTCACCTTATCTCACTCAAATAAGTATGACCTTCATCATCACTATCAGCTCTTAAAAAACAACCCTACGTTTATGTGCAACTGCCCTTTACTAACTAAATATACATAGACTATATAGAGCCTGGCTAATGCTGCTTTTATACAAACTAACATTCTACTGGGAGGTAACATGTATGTGCTGAGTATTGGATTATACACACATCTAAATGACAAAATGATGACTGCTGTTATCCTGAACAGAGGGTGTTAATCACAGTGGACTCCTCGGGTCTGGTTCAGAGTCCTCTGCAGTGCTGAGATGGACTCTGACTGTGTGGGCTGAGCTAGTTTTCCTCTACTAAACATTCACAAGCTAGCACACCGTTTCAAGTCTAGAGCCTTTTAATGCTGTAAACAAACCAAGCAATTTAAAATATTCTTTATAAACACCATAAAATCGCGCTCCAGGCAAGGGGTCCTTTTGTGCAGTCTAGATACAATTCCCTAGTTACAGGGATGTATTTTTACAAGTATATTGTTCTTTTGTGTGGGAATGCTGATATAGCGCAGTGCACCACTCTACAGTGCCGATTTAGAGTTAATACATTACTGAGAGTGTTACTGAGATTAGGAGCCTCTTATAGTCTGGGTGTAAAGCTGTGTGTGTATGTGTATGTGTGCGTGCATCTTGAGGGATGACCAGAGAAAAGTGGAATTGCAGCAGATCTGGTGTGCAGCTCAGCACTCAAAATCAGCCCCCCGTCAAAGCTCAACCCCACCCCTAGAGAGGGATTCTCCTTCAGTTCCAATTTGAACAGTACAGGATAATGCTGAACCACACCATCTCTCTTTCACTTCTACATTCACACACAGATAAGACTTTCACAATCAATGAATTCCTGCATCTAATTTTTGCACAGTTTTTCCATCTCTCCACACACACATACACATTTTTAAATGGCCAATGCAGGCAGGCTAGAAAATTGAAGATGTGTGAGATACACATACATATTTCACACTTAAAACTGACCAAAACCCATCCAATGCATATACACACACAGATAATATGCATATATACAGTTACAATAAAAAATCATCTTGACCTGCTGCCGTAAACAAATTTTTATGAAATACCAAAACAAAAGTAAACTATTACAGAAAGCTTATTGGATAATGAGTTATAAGTTTATGGACAATGCTATGCTTCCAACTTTGTGGGAACAGTTTGGGGAGGGTGCTTTTCTATTCCAGCATGATTGTGCCCCAGTCCATAAATACGTGGTTGGATGAGTTCGGTATGGAACAACTTGACTGGCCCACACAGAGCTCTGACCTTAACCCCAATGAACACCTTTGGGATGAATTGGAACTGAAATTTCGACCAGGGCTTCTTGTCCAACATCAGTGTCTGACCTCACAAATGCTCTACTGGATGAATGGACAACAATTCCCACAGAAACACTCCAAAATCTTGTGGAAAGCCTTCCAAGTAGAATGGAAGCTGTTATAGCTGCTAAGCTATAACATATATTAACGTCTATGTATTTAGAACAGAAGAATAATATGTAAAAAATACTGTATATCATTTAAATATTTTCTTCCATTATAATTACATACTTTTATTATATAATTAAAAAAAACATCTTCTCTTAAGGAGTGCGTTGTACACAGCCCCTTACTGAGATCAATAGGTGGTCTCTGTAAGGCTGCATACATTAAATGCAGGGCTAATCTTATTTCCTAATTGCTCTTGACAGAGGCTGCGAACATCCATCACAGTACAGACCACAGCACAAAGGACGTCACAGTAAACAGAGCAAAGCACAGCTCACGGTACAGTACAAAGAGAGGAAACAGTCCAGGCAATGAGCGATTGACAGAGTGGTGGAGCACAGAGAGGCGCAGGGTCTGAATATGGGTAGAAGAACAAGTTATAAATCAAAGAAAATCATGCCTATCATGCCACTCTGTATCTCTTTTTTGTATCTCATACTCCCTCTCTTTTTGAAGGAAATTGATGGGTATGGGAGTGGGTTTCTTATCAGAGGCATAAGGATTCTGTTCCGCTGGAAAAAACTGCAATGCAGATACACAGAGAATGAGAGAGAGACAGAGAGAGGGAGAGGCGAACTTAAACTCTGTCTGTAATCCCCTCAAATTTCAGTAACATCCCATTCAGCCCAGCACCTTTTTAGGATTCTCACATGCCCATGCACATACACATGTCTGTTTTTATATCATGTTAGGGAGTTTTCATTGTTTTTATACTGAGCTAATGATATTTTCTATACCCTAATCCTGCCTTTAAACTTTTATACATTTTTTTTATTATAATTCATTAAACACTATTTAGTGTGTTTAATGAATGGAAAATGGAAAACACCATTTTCATTGCAGAGACCATTGGAATTCAGGTTGTACCATTTTCCTCACAATGTACACAAAACCTAACCACACTCACAGTCACCTTCAAAACACCTTTCCTTACACCAAATCCAGTGACTCTTTCTTTTGTGACTTCCAGTGACTCTCTCTCTTTCTCCGTTTAGCTTCATAATCACTCTGAATCATCCTTCCCTCAATCTACAGTGGCATTTATGATTAAGACATGTTAACGTAGGGCAAAAAAAAAGTTTCCTTGTCTTAAATCATTTATAGTGCCGTTTCTGGTCAACCTACACACTTTCTAAGAGTCACCGTTTTTTTCCCCAACATTCTTTTGTTTACCAGAGATAGCGACACAAATATGAAATTAACGTAGGCCTATACACTGCCACCTGGTGTCGGATATGATTAAAATAACACCCACTATCCTTCTTACTAAACAATTTCCTGCCCTGTAAGATTTAATTTCATGACTTTGATGAAAAAGGGCCAGTAGAGAGAACTGACAATGGTAAACATACATAGAGGAGGCCTGAGGAGTGTTGTAACACGGGGTGAGTCTTAACACCATAAATTAACTGTGGTGAATAAAATAAAATTCTCTCACCCAGTTGAGATTGTTGATCATTTTAAATACCTTGGCACAAATATAGATCGTAAACTGAGTTTTAGGGATAGCACTAATTATATCTTTTAAAAAATGCATCCAACGTGTGACCGTTCTGGACGTCCACTCTGCGTTGTGTTGATAGTTTAATGAGACCGGTCAACAGAGTCTTCAGACCCATTACCGCGGGAAGTAGGGGTGCTGAGGGTGCTGCAGCACCCCCTGGAGTGTCGCCCACGAAAAAATGGGGGTGCGGTGTTAAAAATAAATGAATGAACAATATGTAATAAAAAAAATTAATAAAATTCATTTTATTAATTTGTATATTCATAAAAATTTATTGAAAAAAAAAGTAGCCTAAGCCTACAATGACAAAAAGCAACGGTTGGGTTAAGTTGAATCAAATTGACTGTGAAAGTTGTTTCAACTTATTAAACTTCTTAAACTGACTTTAAAAAAGCATTTGTTGCCATTTTTTATATATATCAGTGGCGGGGGGGCGTAGCGTCTAGGTATGCAGGTACATTTGGGCCAGCGGGCAGATTGGGGGCCCGCCGAGCTGAGGGGAACTTTCAATTGAAACGAGGAAATTAATTTCCCTGCAATTTCCCTGAATTGCCCTGGTCCGACAGCTTATCAGAATTCTCAGCTCAAGTCCGACTGGAGCCGGTGTCTTCTCTCTCTCTAGTCTTCCCCATTACACAGCTGCTGTTGCAGCCATTAAAATAGTTCAGTTTCGGTTTTAATGGCGAAGTGGTAGTATTTCGTTTCGTTCCTTTATGAAGTTAATTTAGAAATATGTTTGAACATTTTATGTTTGTTAAATTCAGGTTTTTATTTTTTAAAGGAACGACCAAGCGGCCAGCGGCAGACAGTGAGCCTACTGTGTGTTTGATAAATTTAGCCTTCTCAAATCAACACGATGACTTGCCTAAAATAAAATCTATAGACAAAGCGCTTTGTGCATTTCACAGTATTAATTTAAACATTTAACCTAGATAAATGTGCGCTGTTAGGCGCATATCCAAGCGTTTGTGCGGAGAGTGGAAGCTGAAGCTCGCTCTGCAGGACAGGAGGCGCCAGCGATCACTTGCTTTTTTCTTTTTTTTTTTAATAACAGTGGAACCTTAAAAATATGCCGTCATTTTTGCTCATAAAGGTAAGAATAATGCAACGTTCGGAACTGTAAAGGTTTTTTTTTTATTTGTGTGCACTCACAATATCAACAGAACCTTGTGCTTTTGTAAAATAAGGAATACAAATGCTTTCTGATGCGCTTTCTGTCGTCTCTGTCTTGAGCAGGAGCGCCTCACAATGATGAACTGAAACTCAGCGAACACTTGCCTTACCGACATGATAAATATATATATATACAATGCTTTACATTACTATTTTAAAACGAAAATATTCATCGAAACAAAAACTCTTTCATTATGTAATCTGTAAAGATGCATTTCTCTCTAAAGGCACGTCATTGTACTGTGGAGATGGCGAGTCAGCATTGTCAACTTCATCTGTGCAGCTGACACTGACTCAGAAAACAATAGTTTATTAATAAACAATTAAAATCCTTCCCTCACTCTTTTTATTATTATTTTTATTTGTTTTTTGGGCCGCTGTGCCAAAATTGTGTTTGCATTCAGAAGCTACAAATAGCCTACGGCAGCATTTTAGTGCCATGTTGAAAAATAACTAAATCAATAAGATTAACGTCATAATATTTTTAAGAATAAAGTAAAAATTATGATAATAAAATCATGTTATATTGCTTGAAGTTAATGTGAAAATTCCACATATAGGCCTACTCCAAAAAAAAAAAAAAGTCTGTGGCATCCGTCATTCTTCACATTTAACATAAAACAGCAATGAAATGCAGACTTATTCACGTTTTTTAAAACTCTGATTGATCAATTTCATGAGACATTCGTTTGAATTAAATTTTCTGATTTTTTTCATGCATTCAAATATTTATGTTTATTTCCTGCTGCAAATTTTAAAGAGGAAAACATCATTGATTCATATGCCGCTTGAACTGAGGCCAATTATCTCACTACAAAATAAAGAGCGTAAAACACATTTGTTGTTTGTATTTTATCATAAAATTAAAATTGACAGAAGGCTGAGACTTTATAGTAACAAAGCACAAAGCTGCGATTATTGGGTGCTTGCGTGCTACAAATAATGGACTTGAAAACTTTAAATATCATTTCCAAGCATTTAGCCTATACCATAAAACAGCTTGTGAATAGCCTAGTCATGATTCACGTAACGTTATTTACTTCAGAAAAATCAACAATAGGGCCCAAGTTAAGTTAACCGAGTTGAAGCCCATAACATTTAAACATGTTTTACAAATTTTTTGCATGTGGGCCGGGGCTGACTTGCTACGCCACTGATTGTATTATTATTACCTGTAACGTCTGTGCCGTCCCCAAATTAAGAATTAACGACCATTTTCTCAGACAAGCAAAGAGACATAGTTGAAAGAGCGACCCACACCACACACATCAGCAATGCTACAATGACAAAGTCGATTATATTAAACATAAAACTTTTATGAACTGAACGAATAAGACTGATGTACCTACGTTGTAACACAAATAAATGAAAGGTTTTTGGATTTTCCCCTTACTTTAAACGAACGCTTATGGCTCATTATTATTAATGAAAAAAGGCTATACAAAAAAAATAGTACAATGATAAATTCACCAATATTAAACTGAACTTTTCTAAACAAAATTAATATGGATTTCCCCTCAGGCTACCTTAAAACGATCATAGTTTGTGATTTATTATCTTAACACATCAGACATAAAATAGTACAATGGCAAATTCGCATATACCGGTATTAAACATCTAACTTTTATTAACAAAATTAATAAGATATAGCCTTGCGTTGTAAGCCAAATAAATAAGGTATTATCCCTTATTTAAAACGAATGCTTAGTTTGTGGTTCATTGTTATTTTTTATTTTTATTTTATTTATTTTTAACAGAAACCCAGCAACAATAAAGACACTCACTTATAGGCTATTAAACGAAGAAATGAAAGTTTTATTAAAAGTAACTCTTTTGGATCCGCCATCATAGCGTGTCTTCTCGCAGCGCGGCGCTATTGGCAGCGCATGCGCAGATCAGTGAACCGGGTAGCTCTGTGGACAGTTTCATCCTGTCAAAGAATGACTAAACCTCGAGCCAATAGCCTTCGAGTATGAGATGTGATGGAGCATGTGATTTGTTGAATGTAGTGAACGCATACACCCTTCACCGACCGAGATCGGAGAGATCTTCTCGTTTGTAAATGAAATGACTGAACTGGTACATATCTCGTTCGTGAACGAAATTAACGAGAGTGTACCGGGTCAGTCGGCCATTAAGCATGCCAATCTCGATCAGCAATCAGCAGAAAGCGGATGCAAAGCGCAGTTATAGGTACTGTGCAAATAAACTTGTTTATACATTCATATTTATTAATTTTAGTCATTTATCAGACGCTTTTATCCAAAGCAACTTACAAACGAGGACAATAAAAGCAGTCAAAACTAACAAAGAGTCAACAATATATATAATATAGACTATAATATATACATATTTTCCTCAGAAAAGGAGAAATGCACCAGGCCCAGATTGTGTTACACCTGTCTGTCTGAAATCCTGTGCTGACCATCTGGCCCCCATCTTCACACAGATCTTAAACAGATCACTGGAACTGTGCGAAGTCCCCTCATGCTTCAAACACTCCAAACGCGCCACAGCATCACCCGTCCCAAAGACCCCCAAAATTACTGCACTGTAAAAAATAAGTGTAATTTTAACTGTAAAATTTTGAAAAAACGCTACGGAAAAAAACTGTTAATAGGTTAACAGTAAGTTACTGTACTATATACAGGGAAAAACTGTACAATATCTAACCAGACATTTCATGTAATTTTACAGTAAAGTGCTGTTAATTTGACAGTTTTTAGAAGTAGAAATAACAAATCAATGTATAATGTACAGTCAATCTGTAAACTGATATTCCCTGCATGACACTCCACATTTGAATGTATTTTGTTTAAATAATCATGTTTTGTTTTAGTTTTTGTTATTAGTTACATATATTTGGGCTTTATGTTACATTTTCTGTTGTTTAATGAAAGTTGAATGCATTATTTAAGAATCGTGTGTGTTACCATGATGGTGTTTTGTGTTTGCATGAATGACTCTGTGCACCTTCTATATATTAGTATATATTTCTACTTTGAAGCTACTTGTGATGAGCTTTGATTCTTTATGTGGCTTTCTCTTTTACCACCTGATTTATTATGGTGGTTGTCAGTATGTTACAAAACAGATTTTAATAGCAGTGTGTATTGTTGAATTGACTGGTTTACATTCTAATTTTTCTTGTTTGTAAATTACAGTTTTTATACTGTACAATTTACAGTTTTTGGCCGTAAATGTGTTTACAGTTTTTCTGTATTTTTTACAAAATTATTCTGGCAACCACAGCTGCCAAAATTATTTTGTAAAAACTACAGAATTGTTTTTACAGTGTGGACTTAATGACTACAGACATGTGGCTCTAAAGTCTGTGGTCATGAAGTCTTTTGAAAAACTGGTGCTGGCCCACCTGAAGGAGATTACTGGACCCTTGCTGGATCCTCTTCATTTTGCCTACAGAGCAAACAGGCCTGTGGACGATGCAGTCAACATGGGACTGCCTTATATGTTCTGCAACATCTAGATAGACCAGGGACTTATGTGAGGATCCTTTTCGTGGACTTCAGCTCGGCCTTTAACACTATCATCCCCAACCTCCTCCTGCCCAAACTATCTCAGCTCTCTGTGCCCACCTCCATCTGTTAGTGGATTAACAGCTTCCTGACAGACAGGCAGCATCTAGTGAGGCTGGGAAAATACACATCAAGCACCCGTAAGATCAGCACTGGAGCTCTTCAGGGTTGTGTTCTCTCTCCACTGCTTTTCTCCCTGTACACCAACGACTGCACATCTAAAGACCCCTCGGTCAAGCTCCTGAAGTATGCAGATGACAATACAGTCATCGGTCTCATCAAGGATGAAGACGAGTCTGCTTACAGACAGGACGTCGAGCAGCTGGCTGTCTGGTGCAGCCTCAACAACCTGTAGCTCAACATGCTCAAAACTGTGGAGATGATAGTGGACTTCAGGAGAAACCCCCCAGCACTCCCTCCAATCACCATCATGAACAGCACTGTGGCTGGTTCCTGGGCACCACCATCTCTCAGAACCTGAAGTGGGACACTCACATTGACTGAAAAGGCTCAGCAGAGGTTGTACTTCCTTCGCCATCTGAGGAAGTTCAACCTGTCACAGGAGCTGCTGAAACAGTTCTATTCCGCCATCATTGAATCCGTCCTCTGTATTTCTATAACTGTCTGGTTCAGCTCAGCTCCCAAATCTGACCTCAGAAGACTACAGAGTGTAGTCCGAACTGCTGAGCGAATCATTGGTACAACCCTCCCTTCTCTTCAAGAACTGTACTCATCCAGAGTGAGTAAAAGGGCTGGCAGAATCACTCTGGACCCATCACATCCAGCACACTCCCTCTTTGAACTTTTGCCATCTGGTCGACACTACAGAGCAAAGGAACAGTTTCTTCCTTCAGGTAATTCATCTCATGAACACTTGACAATAACTGTGGAAAACACACTATTTATACACTCATACACTTATTTATCTAACACTCATACTCAGTCTACTCCTCAAATTTGCACATAATATACAGTGCCTGTACATATAAAACTGTCTATTGTAATATACCTGCTCACACAATTGTCAATTTATATATTTTAATTCCTTATTTACTTGTTCTATTTTAAATTTTTTATTATCTGTGTTTTTGTTCTGTCACTGTCATTCTGTTGCACTGTGGAAGCTTCTGTCACGAAAACAAATTCCTCGTTATTAAAATGTTACTTATGCAAGAAACATGGCTTTGGTCGCTGAACAACTTTTTTAACTGTCTTTATTTAATGAGTATATATGCACACATTTTAATAAAGCCAAATCAGTTTTTTGTAATAAGTAAATACGTTCGTTGACTTAAGTTAAACACAACACATAAGGCACTTTTTTCGCCACCTGCTGGCGTATTTATGCAATAAGAAGAAATTGTCACTGAACGAATCGGTGAACGAATCTGAACGAATCATTTTGTTGAACGAACTGAAAATGAACGAATCTCTTGAAAGAATCAAAATTTCCACCACTAGCGCGAACTGAAGGAAAGCAACCGGAACCTTAATTCTTAAAGGGGCCACGTACTATATTTAACAATTACAACAAACACTGAAAAATGAACATATAAGTATAGAAACAGCTCAAATAACATCTCAAATAAAAGAAATCAATATTAAAAGAAAAATTGCCAGAATACAAAATAATTATATAAATATAAAATAATTGATAATAACAAAGGGAGAGATTTTGTGTGAAATTAATAAATTAATATAACACCTGTTACAAACGTCTGTTTCTAATATGGAGAATCAGTAGGTTTGGAGTGAATCAGAACATACTGGAGATTGCTTACAAATCATTGGTTGAGAGTGTGCTGCTGACTTATAATTTAACCTCCTGGTATGGGCACCTTAATTGTAAGCAGAAAAATAACCTGGCAAGGGTCACTAAAAATCACTGGTAGACCACAGAGTAATTTAGGTGAGGTGTACACTTCAAGTTGTGTTACGAAAGCAGAGTGTATTCTAAAAGACTCAACTGATCCTTTGTATGATCAGTTTGTTCTATTGCCCTCTGGGCGACAATTCTTAATGCCTAGAGCAAAGATAAATATTTATAAAAGAGCCTTTGTACCTGCTGCAGTTGGATTTATTAATCAAAAGGCTATGCGATTTAGTATGGTGGTTTTAATCTGTGTTTTGTGTGGTATTTGTTTATATTCGGTATCACTGGTGTGGTCAAAGACAAATTTCAACTAAGGTTGATAATAAAGATGTATTGTATTGTATTGAACTACAGTACAGTGGTGAAATCACCATGACCACCATCTGCTGATAATGACAGAAGCTGCAACACCATTTTTACAGCACAAAATAAATAAATAAAACAAAAACATTATTTAGAAAATAAAGACAGAGAGCAGCCTATTTCACATCTGGTCATAGTTTGATAGTTTGATTAATTGTATGCAGGAGCAGATTTTCTTGTTCCGTTTAGTATAAATTATCCACAGCTTTTCATTTATGCGACATGTAAAAAAATAAAAATAAAATGAAATATCATAGTTGTGCAGATCGAGAGGGTTGTTAACACTTTCCAATGTACTACAGAGTTAAACCTCCACATAGGCCTACTGACTATTTTACATATTATTTAATGTAATTATTTTTGTTTAGATTTATTTGCTTGTTTTGGATTACGGAGCTACCTATATGCTGTTTACCACTTTGTATTAAAATGCTTAAAGTTAAATGAGGGTGGGGTGGTAAAAAGGTGTTATTATCTTTTCTAACAGTGTTACAACTCGTCCTAGAAGGGCAGGGGTTTGTAACCACAACACTCTTTATACTTGACACTAATTTCTAGTTTATAGATAATGTGCACATTTTTAAGTAACTACTGTAATTTGTAGCAGACAAAACTAAAACTTCCAAAAATAAAATTCCCCTATTGTTATCTGGTATTATATTATTATTCCAACTCACCCAAGCTGCATATTAAAATGTAATACAAAACAAACAATTAAAAACTATTAAGACTATTGAAATGGCTACGCCTTTTATGTGCCTGGTTTTTTTTAATGGCAGCTCAAATTAATAGCCACTTGTAATTCCCCCAACAAACGCAACGCGTTGGAATTCCCATAGAAACTAACGTAACTGACAATTAATTATGCGTGCAACGCATGCGCGCTCTGAGCCCTACGCATGCGCAGTCCCGCACGGTGTCTGGTTACTAGAGTGGATTTGGGAATTCCCCAGGAAAACACCTACGCAGCCACACGGCCTTTTCTGGACAAACTGGGCAACAGCAAGCCGCTCACAAGGGGAGCAATTTGTAGTTTTATAATGCTCCGGACATGGAGGGAATCTGAGGCTTGTGCGACAGCGCTTGCCGCTGTTGTTTGGGAATTTGTCCAGAAAGAGCTCATCTTGTTCCCATAAAAACACCAACAAGCGTCAGACGGAATCCATCTGGATAGAAGCGAAAACGGCGCAACAGATAGTTGTTTGTCAGGACAGGCAGTTTCTCTGGTTATAGCTGACATCATTTAAACGGCTGATTTCTATATAAATGGAGGGGGCGCACGATATTCACGGTGAATCCCGGAGACAGAATGCACGGCCTGGACCGAGCTACGCTATGGAGAAAAGGGGCGCCGTGGACTCTGTCCCGGAGGACTGGTGTGACAGCGGGCTAGACTCCTTAAGCGGGGTCGGACTCGGTTTTGAGGGTCCCTACGGCACTTACACCGAAGCCGAACAGATGTGGACACCTGGACGGTCTGTGTCTGACATACCTCCGTCGGACGAGTCCGACAACAGGAGTACCACGGATTGTGTGTCGATTGGCGGCGGAGAGAGGCTGGACTCTGCCATCGGGGACTCGATTAATGAGGATGCGGTGGTGGGGTGCCTCTCCGACGGGATCGGCACCATGATCCTGGGCGAGCCTGCAGGTACAGACAGACTGGCGAATTCAAACACTGAGGAGGGTCGGCAGCGAAGGGAAGAGCTCTTCAACACGCTCAACTTTCTGTCAGAGGACGGTGACACGTACGTCTATGTAGTTTTCTATTACCTGTACTTTTGAACAGTTTGGAAGGCTATTGGATTTAGACTGTAAACATGTCCTCTTGTCTCTCAGGGTACTTCATTTGGCACTGATTCATGAGCAGTGGGGTGTTGTTCAGTGCCTGCTTGAAGAAATTGTGGTTAACAGCAGCTGGACTCCTTACCTGGACACTCAAAATGACCTGGGCCAGGTAAATGCACACCAGTGTTGCCAGATCTCTAGAAAAACAAACAACCTGCTCTGACAAGCCAGCACCTGTGGATAAAAAAAAGAATAGCTTTACTTTCAGTGATTTACTGTTGCCTACAACATCACATATCAAATAAGGCAATACATTTTATGGTGCTGTTGAAGTCACCATATCATTACAATTCTTATTTTGTATGTAATATTGCATTGTTTATTATAAATAATTTATTGGTGCCTGTAATTTAAGTCCATGTGCACTGATAATCTAGTATTAATAATCTAATCTAAAGAAGTCCTGCACAGTTATTACCTTTGACTATTTGTTGCAAATGGCAAATCATTCTGATGGTACACTGACTTTTAATAAGGTGAAATGTTTCTGTTTCTTTTCCACGCTCCCTCCAAAAGTCTGTTCTGGGAGTTTGGAGGTTTGGTGGGTTTTTATTACACAATTACTTTACTGCAGCAACAAATGCATATGTACAGCTATCCACTTTAATTACGACAACTTAACTATAGGGGGCTCCAAACTTGCAAAACATATACAAAACTATATACTGTTGCTTTAATGAAAAACATTGATTTTAACATTCACCTCCCCTCCAGCAACCTGTCACTCACATGACATCACAGCAATTAGCAAATGACTAATGGTGCGTTCAAGTCATGTCGGATAGATCGTATTTACGAGTTGAACACACATGAACGCCACCACAAAGTCGTTATTACGAGTGGGAAACTCGAAATTTTCTTTAAGCCCTGAGTTTCCGTGGATGCAACGTCTGTAGTTGACGGTAAATTTTTGTTTAAATTGATAGTTTAGTTGTCCTATAAACTTAAATTGGTCATGTTCTTGTTACGCAGTGAAATCCAGTAAAAACATGCAGACCCTGGGGTATTTTCTGTAATTTATTAAAAGAAGGTACACCGCCATCTTGTGCCGACTAAACTGACTTGAACGCACCTGACGTCGTAATTACGACTTGTCAACTCGTAAGTACGAATGTCCCAGGAGGACTTAAACGCAGCAAAAGATCCAATCAAATCTCAAAGGACAAAATCAAGTCCCACCCTACTTTTTTTTTTTTTCTTTCAAAAACTGATGCATATACACCTATAGGGAGACAGAACCCAAAACCTAGCAAGCCCAAATACACAATTGTACTCTGGAAATAATCCAAACCACAGCTGACCATATTAGTATGACTTTATAAAAAACAAGCCCAGAGTCACTTATAATAAGTGTATATGGCAACACTGACGCACCATCGGTGCGTGTTCCCTATTTCTAACTTTTTTTCACACTCCCCCCCTCTTTTGCTTAGACTGCTCTACATTTAGCAGTCATCGTAGACCGGAGTGAGTGTGTTCGAGCACTGTTGTGGAGTGGAGCCAGTGCGGAGATCCAAGAGAGGGGTGGAAACACACCTTTACACCTGGCTGTCAGAGAGCTTCGCAAAGAGTGTGTGAGAGAGCTGACCAGCTGCTCACGGACCCCACCAGTGCACCTGAACATCACCAATTTTGCAGGTACAAAGTCAAGCAAATTTATTTCACTCTGATGAATATCATTGTTTTTATATATCTATGTTTTGCATCCTGTCCCTTTCTCTGTCCATCTGTCTCTTTAAGGTGTGAGTGCGCTGCACCTGGCTGTACATAGGGGCAATTGTGAGATCATCAATATGCTGCTGGAGGCTGGAGCAAATGTAAATCAACGGGTGAGAAATTACCATTTGATTTAAATCAGGGTTATTGTAGTTAACTAAAACTGAAACTAAAATGAAAACCATTTAAAAATATTTTTGTTACTTGGGGAAAAAAACATTAATTGAATTAAAATATAAATTAATTTATTAATTATTCAAGTTGCCAAGGCAACATTTCTAATTTTAATTTAGTTTAAATTGATGTACTAAAATAACAAAGTAAAAAAACAACAACAACAACGATAGACTTAAAAAAAACAAAAAAATAGTAGAAATGACAAAATTACTAAAATTTTAAATAAAATTAACAAATTATAAAACTAAAAACAGATTCAAAATGTTAATAAAAACTATTAATAGTACCTCAGTGCTACTAAAATAACACTAAATTAAATATACAACCATGTTTTATGAAAGAACATAAGGTTCTTCTCGAGTTGTGTTATAATTAATTTGAGTGTTCAACATTTTTTACTGTTTTTCTTTTTTAATCATTAACTCTGATTTTGTAGGATTTGGGGTCAGGTCGGTCTCCATTGCACTGGGCGGTGGAAGGTCAGAGGTCAGAGGTAGTGAAGTTATTATTGAGCGCTGGCGCATTGGTGAATCAGCGCTCATATGCAGGCCACACCCCATTCTACTGTGCCCTTTACCGACCCAACAAAGAGGTGCAGGCCCTTCTTAGTGCCCATGGGGCCACATACACACAGGACGTTGAGGAAGAGGAGGAGTACCAAGAAAGTGAGGAGGTTAGAGCCAAATCCACACACACTGACAGCAGAATGCTTAACGGTCTGCTTCTGTACTTATTATTTCTCTGTCTGTCACAGGAGGAGTTTGATGATGTCATCATAAATGGACAGCGAGTGCTTTAGCTGTAAAACATGGACACAACTCTGCCATCAGACCCCTTGAACTCCAGCTGAACGATTGTGGAGTCTTGAGTGTATTTGGTGGAGACTATTATGTGTGTCTGCGTGTGTGTATTTTGTTTTAAGGTACAGTATGCTGGTTTTGGTTCAGGCTGATGGAAGTGCATAGCTAGATTCTGTTAGTCATGGAGGATCTAAGTTATTTAAGCCTGACATCACGCAAATCCTTTTAAAGCTGTAACAATAGAGGCAGCTTTTCATTTATTAAAACCTCTCATTGGCCCATCTGGTGTATGTTATAATAAAGGGATAGTTCACCTAAAGATGAATATGCTGTGTCACCCTTATGGTGTTTCAAGCCTGTATGACTTTGACACATTAAAAATCAGTGGAGTCCAGTGTTGTTTAGGCTACATATACTGTATCATACCTTTAGGCAAAATGTCTTTCACAGAAGAACTTCATTATTTTAATTTTGGGTGAATTATTCCATTAAAGAGTTAGTTCACCCAAAAAATGAAAATTCTGTCATTAATTACTCACCCTCATGTCGTTTCAAACCTGTAAGACCTTCGTTTATCTTCGGAACACAAATTAAGATATTTTTAATGGAATCTGAGAGCTGTCTGACCCTCCCATAGACAGCAACACAACTGAAATGTTCCCAAGTCCAGAAACATAGCAAGGAGATCTGTAAAATAATCCATGTGACATCAGTTGTTCAACCGTAATTATACGAAGCTACGAGAATACTTTTTGTGCGCAAAAGAAAAAAAAAACACGACTTTATTCAACAATTCGTCTCCACCCTGTAGCGCCATTTTGGAGAGCATCACATACGTAAACAAAGTATGCTGTTCTGTGTCAGCTGCGCCACACAGATACGTTTTCTACGTTGTTTGTGCTTTGATCTGAACGTAAACAGCGTATCCGCGTGACGCAGCTGACACAGAACAGCATACATTGTTTACGTCCAGCTGATACTCTCCAAAATGGCGCTACAGGGTGACGCAGAGGAGACAAATTGTTGAATAAAGTCGTTATTTTTTTTCCTTTGCGCACAAAAAGTATTCTCGTAGCTTCATATAATTGCGGATGAACCCCTGATGTCACATGGATTATTTTACAGATCTCCTTGCTACGTTTCTGGACTTGGGAACATTTCATGCCGGGTCAGACAGCTCTCAGATTCCATCAAAAATATCTTAATTTGTGTTCCGACGATGAATGAAGGTCTTACGGGTTTGAAACGACACGAGGGTAATTAATGCCAGAATTTTCATTTTTGGGTGAACTAACCCATTAAGAACCAAATGCCCTAGAAGATATCAAACACAGTACATTGCATGTCTACGGCACATGCGAGCAGCACGGCTGTGATACTCCCACTAGTGGGTAGATACATTATGTCCACAACATGTGTTGATGTACAAGGTGACAATAGTGGCTTTCTTTCTGTTTTAAAATGAAATTATTAGCCAGATTTAGCTGAAGAAACCTTGAAGAGAAATTGAATGGTTTTTAATAAACTTGTTGACTTACTATTAGTGCTACAACAACTATTGGCTGTTTATTTAGTGGAGTGTCATGCTTTCCATGTGACCTCTCAATTGCATTTTGTATTTTTTTTTTTTTACAGTACGTTTTTTCTTTTTCTCCTATAATGGGTGTTGGAGTGACTATGATAGGTGGATATGCAGTCGGTCAGACAGAGATGAAAAGTTTTTATAGCGCTGACTTAAAAATGGCTAAAATTACAGACAGCACAGAATTCTACATTACAAATGGCAGCTCAAAACTTTGAAATGAATGCAAAGAAATATAATTAGAGCTAAATTCTTGATCTAGGGACATTCATACTTTAGTCTCATCAAACCGCTTACAATTATACCATGTGGGGGCATTATGGTTGTGGACATTTACAATCACTTGTTTATAGGCCTATTTCAAATTTTTTGTTTGTAGGGGTGAGCGTGACATTTTTCGGTGATGATGCTGATTGGTTCGTTCTGTTGGTAATATGGAGGCTCCTTTGGAAATCAGGGCTCCTAATCTACTTGTACTTGTCCTCTGTGAGTTGACTGTTGACTGTGAGTTGACTAGTGAGCAGAGTAAATATGTCCTGTTTTAAATGATAAGGTTAATGGTTATTCATCCATTGAGAATATATCGTTGGTTTGACCTTGTGCTTTAGGAAACGATGCCACAGTAACAGCTCAGCATAGATGTAAGACAATCAAGAGAGAGGAAGGAGCAACATTTAGGGATTAATGAAACAAGTGTAGCCATGTCTTAAAAGTTGAGAAGTACAGATCATTTTAGAGGAAGCCGGATTTGCATGTGAATGTTTCTAATCCATGTATAAAGAAACAGCGACAGATCGTTCCTTTCATCTGTACATATTACTGTTTACTTGGTGATGGGTGAAATGACTGAAAATCTCTTAGAAACCATTCAAAAGGACAATAAACAATAATGACAAGAAGGCTTGTTTTATTTGCACATGCTCATAATCACTCAAATACACAATTTTCTCTTGATGTAGCTGCTTCTTATCTAAACTCAAAGATTGCAGAATGTGTATTAAGTTTGACTGGCTGCTGTTTTGAAATGACATTTCATGCCTGCTTTGTTATTTTTAAACAAACTTTTTACTGCCATTTTTTTTTTAAACAAAAATTGTTAAGAAATGTCCAAGACCCATTTTAACACCCATTTCAATTCTATTTAAATGATTATTCTAATTACTAGTGCTATATTTAATGGTTGACAAGAAATTAAATCAAGGGGGATTGTAAGCACAGTGTGTTCATTATTTTAATTTCTAACTAATTTTTAAAGGTAGTATCAGTATTTTTTTCATGTATGAATGAGAGGAAGTATTTTGAATTACAGTAATAAGAATTATTACTGTATACAGTAATAAGAACAGTAATTCTCCTGAAAATAGTATTAGTTACAATGCAAAGAGTCCTGATAGTGGAGTTTTTCTTTATGCAAATTAATAATAATTTTTTTTTCCTTTCTTAAATTGTAAAATGTGAGCTGGAAACGTCCTTGCGAGATTAACCGTTTAAACCTCTTCTAAATGACCCCTCCCCATCCCCCACTACTCTGATAAGGTGTGGTCTTCAATTCAGTTTGATTCCTCAAATTTTGCCTGTTTTACTGTTCACCCTTCCAAGATTCTGTCTGAAAGAGCTCAGGGACAAAGCTCTGCTCTGAACCTATTAGTGGTATGTTCGGTAGTTCTTCTCCAGCATGCACAGAGTTACAGATGATCCAACGCCAAACCCAGCATACAGTGGTTCTGAGAACTTGGCCTGAAATCTGTGGATGAGCTCCATTGTCTCAGAAACAGAGTGAAAGGACACAGATCCTCTGGCGTAATCCAGGTACACACCAATCCGTGATACACGAGCTGCACCCGTCAGATCTTTATCCATCTTATTGTGCCAGGTGGAGTATCCCGAGTCTGAGCATAGGAGGTTCCAGGATTTATCATTGTATCCCAGAAGGCTGTTTGAGTTCTTGCCTTTGCGGCTAATGCTCTTGTAGGCAACTCCAATGGAAAATTCACCATTCCACTCCGCCTCCCAGTAATGCCGCATTCCGCTGAGTGGCTCCTCGCACAGGATCTGGCAAAACCCATCAAACCACTCCGGGTGATCTGGGTAGAACTGGGTTGTTCTTTTCCGGATCACCTGGCAATTCCCATCTGAAAGGACCAGCTCTTTACAGGCAGTGTTGAGATCAAATGTAAGTTTACAAGAATCTGTGAAATGAAATTGTTGAGAAAAGAGCATTTAATCAGCATTTAGAAGGAATTAAAAGGGGATATGTTATCATCTGTAAAGGGAAATAGATTCTTTAATTATGTGGAATCATCTATACACTCACATCTGAGGAAATCCAGTCTTGTTTTAGGCTCTGGCAAATAATTTTTTATCTTAGCTGAAAATATAGTATAAGTGGTACATAAATGACCAGAGTTGTTCTGTAACATCATTTATTCTACATAAAGTGAGATGTAAATGAAGTTCTCTCACCATTCAAACGTCCTCCAGATCTCGGAATCAGGATATAGACTGAGGCGTCACTCACTAAGATGAAAGAGTTTTGAATATCATGCAAATGCAAAAATGAATAGTAGATCAAATATAGCTTTATATGCACTACTGATCAAAAGACTGGTGTCAGCAAGGTTTTTTTATTATAAATTTAGAAAGAAATGTAGTTTTATTTAGCAAGGACGCATTAAATTGATCATTACATTTTTAACATACCAATTATTCAACTTCTTTTTGAAAAGTTTTTTTTTCAAATAAAAACTCCATAAAAACTCCATAAAATAGTGAAAGTTGTGCCTGAGTTGTGAAAATTACATGATCTAGGACCTTTATATAGTGCATGCCATTGTAAAGACCAAGTTTATCACACACACATGCTGGTTTTCATTTGTGTAAAATTCAACATAGCATCTAACCTGATTAAGGTCAATTCACCACAGAATACTGAAAAAAGGTATCAGTTTCCACAAAAATATTAAGCAGCCCAACTGTTTTCAACACTGATAATACTAAGAAATGTTTCTTGAGCAGCAAATCAGCACATTAGAATGATTTCTGAATGAAGGATCATGTGACACTGAAGACTGGAGTAATGATGCTGAAAATTCAGCTTTGTCATCACAGGAATAAATTACATTGTAAAATATATTCAAATAGAAACGATTTTTTAAAATGGTAATGAATTTTCACAATATTACTGTTTTTATAGTTTTTGCGATCAAATAAGCAGCTCTGGTGAGCATAAGATACGTCTTTCCGACCCAAATCTTCTGAACGGTAGTGGATATGAATCTCTCTGCATCTGCATTTCCAGCCATAATTTATTATGGAACTAGTGGTGCAGAGCTGATTAAATTTGATTTGCTGTATGTGTGTCTGATGCAGAGTTGGGCACACACATCTCTGCGTAATAATTTTAGATATTAAAATAATAAAATCTCATATCTGTTCCTCTGTCTCGCAGCGGTTAAATGTTATTGTCTTCATGATTACCTCGTTTGGAGATGTTTCCCAGCTCTTTTTTGCAGATGTCGTCCAGGTGTTCTTTCATGTCAGAGACGGTCTTGGTGATCTCACTAAAGGAAAACTCTGGGTTTATCAGCACTTTGGGCACCATGGGCTCCGGTGCAACAGATAGTGTGGGGAAATTCTGCACACGTAATGAAGGCGCTTAACAAAATCGGTGCTGATAAGTAGCTTCCTTAAATATTCCTGAATATCCATATTAAGTCATCACTCAGGCTAGTCCACTTTCTGAATGACAGAAATCCAGAATGAAAAAAGAAAACTAATTAAATGTGAGTGGCTATTTCTTTACCTGTGTCCAGTATTTGACGTAGTTCAGCATCTCTCTTCTGAAGCTCCATGATCTCTTGTTCAAGTCTCTCTACATAACCCTGTGCCTATCAGTAGATCAAAGTTATCACAGTCTGAGAGCAGGGAACAGCAACTGTAGTCAGCTCTATGGGTCCTTTTCTCCATCTCAACACTTTTCAGTTTTTTACAGTATGTATGAGCTGTAGAATTACCAGGTATGTGCACAGACATTTTGAGGGGCAGGGGCTCAAGTGGAAAAAAAGGGCACTTCTCATATTTATTCAATTTTTTTTCTAAACAAAATGTTAAATATATTAGGGATGTACGATATTGACAAAAATATATCTCAATATTTTAATTAATTAATCGATAACGATAATTCTAATTTTTCTCATTTCATGTATACATTTATAAATCAGCAATAATAATATATCTCATATCTCAAAAGTATCTCATTGAACTGTTGGATCTAGATTAGGGGTTGAGTTGTGGTTATGTCTGAAAAGTAATAAGTACAGAACTATAATTACACTTAAATTACATAAAAAAAGGGGAAATTGTTTTGTCACAAAGCTTCATTAGGACTCTCCTGATTGGACCAACCTTGAGAACATCTACATTGTGTCTGAGTTCTTGAAGCTTTTTCATCCGATCCTGGATAATGTGCTGAACCTCTGTCTGAGTCGCCATCAAGACTTTCTATAATCACACACAAACATATAATACATGCAAAAAAGAAATTAATACTTTCATTTACTTACTCAGAAAATAATTATTTTTTTCAAGAAATAATACTTTTATTTAATTTTAATTATATTTTAAAAACAATATTCAAAAATATTAATGTTTTTACTGTATTTTTTATTTAATAAATGTGGATTTGGTGAGCATAAGAAACTTCTTTCAATAACATAAAAAAAATCGTATAAACTTCTGAACAGTATTATAAATGTATCCTAAATGATTCTGATAATATAATCTTTGTTTAAGTGTCCAAACCGTGACAGTCAACAGGTTAAGGCACAAGGCATAGAATAGGGCTAGTTTCAGCTGACTCTTTACTCTAGAATGTTTGTCAGGAGAGGTACATTTTTCAAAGTCAAGCACGACCCTCGTTGAAAGTTTATCATTTAAAAAGGCTATGGACTTTCTACTCTATTTCCAGGAATAGACAATTAATTACATTCCTTCGTTGAAACACAACAATGTAAACATTATTTTGTGCCAGTGTGAGCAAGCTTTGGTCACTAAAATACTAAACCACTGTTTTAGTCAATGATCACTGCAATTTAAATAAATGTATAACTTCATAACATTTAAACAAGTTGTGACAACTTTCTCTGACTTGACGTTTATGAAAAAATATCATTATATGTTATTATTCTAATATATTATTATTCTAATTCAAGAAGTTATTGAACTAGATGTTTGAAATCACCATACAAAACACATTTTGGTACTTGAACTTATATGTTCTCAGATATGACCCCTGTGATAGTTTGCCCCAGTTCATTCACAACAATTATAATCTTATGTCTCACCTGTTTCTCTGTGCGTTCATCATCTGCGCTGACTATGTTGTGGCTGCGATGTTGTCTTACTGTACACAGCACACAGATGCACATCTGGTCTGAGCGGCAGAAAAGCTCTAAGCCTTTTTCATGCTGTGGGCAGATCTTCCGATCCAGGTGTCCCATCTCATCCACCAGTTTGTGCCGTTTAAATGTGGCTGATTCGTAATGAGGTTTGATGTGTGTCTCACAGTAACAAGCCAGGCACATCAGACATGACTTCACTGCTTTGTTCCGCCGACCAGTACAGAAATCACACCACCGGGGCGGTCGAGGCTCCGGGTTGCCTACGTGGGGCACATTACGTCTGAGTATGTGTCGAGGAGTGAAGGTCACCTGACACTGTGGACAACTGTACACACCGAGGTGGTCAGAATAGATCTCCCAGTAGATCTTAATGCACTCCATGCAGAAGGTGTCTCCACACGGGACGGTGACGGGGTCTCTCTGGGTGTCTGTGCAGAGAGGGCAGGTGTAGTCGAGGTAGTCAGATTCTGCCATTCTAAAACAAACGTGTGAGAAAGAAAGGTGAATTGAAAGAGCAACTGAAGCAGGAACACACCCGTATTTATAGATTAGAAAGAAGGGTGGAGGAAGGGACCTTGTGGTGCTTAACTGAGATGAGCATGTCTACAAACACAGTAGTTTACATAGATGAGGCACATGTAACTGGCTTTTCAATTCCAGAAAAATCATTCAGAACACAATTTATTTTATGTTGGATAGTTGTTCCCACTGTTTTTGTGTCATTTCAGTTTTTTATTTATTTATTTTTAATTAGACATTATTTTATTTTTGTTTAGTTTGAGAAATGTTTTTACATTCGTATCCATCTTAGTTTTAGTATCCACCTTATTTTCAACATGGAATCTATTTCCTGTGAATGTATGATTCATTATCTGCTAAAGGTAAATAACTAGCAGAATAACAAAGTGTGGTAAGTGGTGAAACTATTTGCACTACAAACCAGTGTGTTTATGATTATGATAATAAATTAAAACAATATAACAAATACCAGTTTGCAACATCAAGCAGCATAAATGTCAATTTAAAAATTTTTTTTTTTTTACAGATAAAACAACTGGTAGTGGATGACACTGCAAACCTTGCACATTAAAGTTAAAAATGGTACAGTATGTTAAACTAAGCTGGATATAGTAATAATATTGCTTCCCTGCGCATTCACAATGGTGTCCTTGCAGGCCCAGGGAGGGAACGGTAAAGGATGCTGAGCCGCCATCTGGATGAGCTGCCAGACCTGCACTTCAGAGAAAAGATACACGTTCTTTGCACATTAATACACCCTTAATAGCAACTGAGCATTGTTTATATGCCACAGTCTTGTTGCTGACCATGCGCATACTTTTATGATGATATTCCATTCATCATCTTGAATATGCAGCAGCTACATACCTAATGCTCTTGTGTTCATATGGACCATAAACTTGGAAAAATGTTTCCAGTAGGCTACCTTGTTGAATCCATGTCACAAAGAAATCAGGCTGTTCTGTGGGCAACATGGGTCCAACACAGTTTTAGGAATGAGACCTTATAAAGTTAAAATTGCATATGTATATGTCATTTGTTAGTAAATGGATACATTTACTTTCAATACTGCATGAAAAGTACAATTTCAGTGTATTTTTGTCTTAATAATCAAATTCCCAAACTTCTCCCATTGTTCTCAAAGCATATACTACACAAATTGCTCGTGTGTTTGTGTGCAGACAATTATAAAGCTTTTTGCAGCTTGTAATCTATATCTTCAACAAGTAATAACTTATGAATGGATGTGTTTAATGATTGTGACCTTCAGGATTCATCTATCTTTAGGTTGTCAATTTTTCTAGCATACTGTAGAGGGAGCTCTTGTAGTTCATATAAAGCAAAGCTCTGTTTGCTAATCAAATGCTTATTATTGAGTCTATTTCCAGCACTGGTTTTAAATTGTTGCACTGCTGGATAAATATATGTATTATAAATAAATAAATTATCCATGTACACTAAGGTTAGAAGTTTGACTGAGGAAATCCTGGAAATGCTTATTCTTGCCATTAATAGACGTTTGTATCACCAGGACTTAGTTTGGACATATACAGATTTATATGTTCATATGTGAAGTTATGGTAGATAATATGTTGGCCTAATCTGGTAATTGCAATCATTGTTAATGCCATTACATTTCCAACTGGAATATGATGAAATTCCAATTATTCTTGTCCATGTACACTCTTAAAAATAAGGTTCCAAAAGTTTTTTGAACCATTGCGATGGAACCACTTGAGTTCCCCAAGGAACCTTTCCGTTAACAAGTTCTTAAAATAACCATGTTTTATAGTGTTGAAGAATATTTTAATAATCTGAATAAACCTTTTATACTCTATAAAGTGTATAACTATAAACATTTTGTGTAATGGAAAGTTTCCATGAATGTTAAACTTTTGGCTTTTATGACCTTTATTTAAGAGTGTAAACAGTCATTGTTCCTTTATTTGTGCTGTCAGCAATGGTGATCTGCTGTGAGTAGGTCTTAATCGATATGTGGTTGTGTAGTAAGTGATGAGTTGCTCAGAGACATTAGACAGAGGTGCCCTGAATCCATTAGAGCAACAAGCCTGTAGAGGCTATCACAAGAAAAAAACAACGTGTGCGTCAGGGTTCACTATGTAAATCTAAAAGCGCGCATCAATAGACTGATGGGGAAAGGGTGTCGGACAGCAGAGAGAGACAAAAACAAAGACAGGAGGAGGAGGAGGAAGGAGAGGGTTGAAAGTGAAGGACTACTGTAGTCAGCAAAGCAGAAAAGAGGACAAATAAAAGGGCCACACCAGGTGCGCAGAGAAAATACAAAAAGCGTGAAAAAGCCAAGAGGGCATGTGGCAGAAAAGAGAGAGAAGAGCGAGGGGATGTCACATTGTGCTGTGCTGGGCTGTGCTCTTGATCCTCTGTATCGGCATCGATTCCGATTGTACACACACACACCTACCAGGCAGAGACGAAGACAGAGGAACACACACATTCAGCATCCTTTCAATAGCAGCTTAGCATCAGTATCCAGGACTGTCCACCTCACTGTCAGGTAGGCTGACTCTTAATAACACACACCCATCCAGAAGTATCTGTCATACCTACAAGGCCAAACAGGGCTTTAAGCATGAGATATGGTTAGCATGTTTTTATAGTACCATTTTCAGATATAGTGCTCTGCACATTTTGTATGTCTCCCTATTAACACACCGATTCAGGATCATAAGCTCGTTAGGAGAGAGCTCTGGGAACTGAACTGAAGTGTGCCAGAGAAGGGATACATGCGAATGGGCAGAGCGGGGGGCCCGCAAGGACTAGGATTAAAGCTATGAATCTAGTGTACCGCTAGATGGCATTATGGAGCTGTACAAATAAGTGCATACGGAATAAAAGGAAGTAAGCCATATTACTTGCTTACCAGAGCCCTTTCATTTCTAATAATACAAGAGTTTCGCAATTCGATTAATCTTTTATATTTTTATGGATATGGAATAAAGACACAAATTAGAGAGAGAGCAGGAGAGAGAGAGAGAGAGAGAGAGAGAGAGAGAGAGGAGAGGAGAGAGAGAGATGGGGCACAGATGGAATAGCTAATTAGTAAAAAGTGGGACGTCATTAAAATTAGAGAGCTTAGTATGCGTGTGAGTAATGTACATTTCGTGTGAGGTAAATGGCATGCTATTGTGGAGCTGGAAGATGATGTAAACAGTGTGGAACAGTAACTCACAGGTGTTCCCCAGCCAAGAACATTTACAGTACAGCCCATAATGTTATCATAAGGCTGTAGATCAAGTACATGACAAGAGGAAAAAAGCAAGCAGCATGGTAAAAGAGTAATCTATATATAAAACAAACAATTAACTCATTTGTACTATCATATAGATATAGCTTATAGGTGCGCACGACATATATTATAAGAAACTAGTATATATAAAAACAATACAACAATAAAGTAACATCATATTTTCACATTAAATTGAAAGGCACGCTTCATTATGTGCATCTTTCAGTAGAAGATCTGGACATGTAACAAAAATTAGGATCTGTTATGGCTGCAACATGAAGGTGCAACATAGAGGTTACCATGTCAAAGATTTACAGCTGAAATTAAATTTAAAAAAATGTTAGATGAAAAACTTGAAAAAAATGTTGGCTTGGCAACTAACTGATGTAAAATCAGTACTAAAACTAAAACTGAAATACAAATAAAACTAAACAGAAATATTAAAAACTAAAAATTACAAAAGCAAACAAATAAATAAAAGAATAAACTAAAAAAAAACACTAAATAAATGCTAATTTAAAATATTAATAAACACTATAATAGTATACAAATAATAGGCTACTAAAATAACTGGATCAATAAGAAGCCAGGGTTGGAAGGATCAGTTTTCTAATATTGCAATAAAACATCATAAAATTGCATAATCAAACCTTAAAATATCTGTCTTCCCTTTTCTGTCTTTCTTTAAAATTCTTTCTTTCTCTAATGCTAGATCTGACAGGATGGCTGAAGGTTCAGGTGAGGTATCACTGGTAGATGTTGAGACGGCATTTCGTAAATTTGCAGTGCATGGAGACACCAAAGCAACAGGGAAGGAGATGAATGGGAAAAACTTTGTTAAGCTGTGCAAGGACTGCAAGGTCATCGATGGCAAAAGTGTCACCAGCACAGATGTGGACATCATCTTCAGCAAAGTCAAGTATGATTATTCTCACAGTGAACAGTTTTTCTTTGAATGCTGTGCAGCACAATTGACATTACTGGGCCTAAGATTGTGCTGTTTTGTATCTGCTTATGTGTTTTAGGGTTAAATCAGCACGATCCATCACATTTGAGCAGTTCACTCAAGCCATGGTGGAGTTGGCTACAAAACGTTTTAAAGGGAAGAGCCAGGACGAGGCAGTACAGCTTCTCTACAGTCTTATTGCCGGCAAAGAACCCGCCAACGTTGGTGTCACTGTGAGTACTAGCCAATCAAAACACTCTGTCTTCATAGATTAAGCAATACAAATATACATTAACCATGGATAATCTCTTTCTCTCACAGAAAGTGGCAAAAGCCTCCGCTGTAGACAGGTTAACAGACACCAACAAGTACACTGGTTCTCATAAGGAGCGCTTTGAAGAGTCAGGAAAGGGAAAAGGCCGTGTGGGGAGGGAAGACATCCCTGATACCAGCGGATATGTTTCGGCATACAAAGGCCAAGGCTCATACGACAGCAAAGTAAAAGAGGATGAATGAGAGGAAGGGATAAAAGGAAAAGAATGCTTTATGCATGACATAATGAGTGCATGTCTGAAGTCTTCCTGGTTTTATTTCAGCAGCTGGGCTGTGGCTTGCCTGCAAAAACAAACCCCTGGCTAAATGTGTCTTTATCATTTTTTAAACTTGCGAGTAATTCACAGTTCATGATCTATAAATCATAAACGCCCTTTGGTGATGCTCGTGTTTGTTGTTTTCACACTGGTTCATACCACCAAGTTGCAACCTGTCTGTCTGTCTGTCTATACCTGCTAGCTACCTGAAAAACATCGACTTGAATCCCAGGGAAAACACATGCTGATAAGATACATACCTTGAATGCAAGCCATTTTAGACAAAAGCAGTGGCCAAATACATAAATTAGTGAGACATTCGACACTCAAAACAATTCACCTTTAAAAAATAAGTGACAGCTTAGACAGATGTGGGGTCATATACACTGGTGTGTCATCATGTTACTGATTTTTCATGTGGTAACAAGCTGATTTTTATGTCTTCGACCCATTTGCCTTTCAGAAATGTAATATATTATTTATATTTAAGACTAAATAAAACCAAACAATAACCCAAAAATTCAAGCTGTCATCATTTACTCATGCTCATGCCATTCCAAACCTGTGTGATTTTCTTTCTTCTGTGGAATATGAAGATTTTTGAGAAAATGTCCTAGTGTTTTTTCTTTTTCACCAAACAGTTTGGTTTCCAGCATTCTTCAAAATATCTTCTTGATTCTATGATGCACAGAAGTAAGTTCTACTGGTTTGAAATGGCATGAAGGTGGGTAAACGAAAGGATTTTCTTTTTTGTGTGAACTATCCCTTTAAGTGCTTCTTTCTCTCTGCTGGGGTTATTATTTTGCTGGCTAAATGAGCTTTATTGTGTGCTATTTGAGCTTTATGGCTTTGTTGCACTGAGATCTTTATCAGACTGTAAACACTGAACTGAGTCTACTCAAATAATGTCAAATAAAGAAATGTCAAGTGAGAATACTTGACTGAAATTACAGCACACATTATTGTGATTTTTTTTGCATCATCTCTTACTGTGTGTTGTGTTGTATTGTAGATAGAGGTGTGGTGTGTTTCTTTGAATAGCTGTTCTGGGACTTCAGTCAATAAGAAACAGAGATCCTTTCCTGGGAAACAACATGTCTGATCGCTTTAAAATCTTGTGTTCAGTTTCATCGAATTTGATGCGTGTCATTGTGTGGCGGTATAGTGTAAAGCTCTGTGGGGTTTTGTATTTCAGTGCATCTGAGGGAAATCACAGTCTTCACAAACACAAACCTGACTCTCCCTCCTTGAATACAGGAGGAGGAGTGCTGTCAGGATATAAAGCTGAACATAAGACAGACTCCAATTTTCACTCACTTCCACTGAGACTCAAAAGGCAGAAACAGAAACAGCTGTGAAACATGAAAGGTGAGAAAATAATCACTGCTTCTGTAGAGAAATATTTATTATGACAGTAAAAGTCTAACAGACAAACTTGACAGATCACTGCACGTGTTAAAAGAAGTTGCTTGCTTTGTAATTCAAAAAGTTTTGAATAATATTTATTTTGGTAAAATTGTATTTTATGTTATTTATTTTTATTGGTTTAAATACATTTTAATTAGTACAATTAATTTATTATAAACTATTCTAAAACAAGTCCATTTGAAACTCACAGATGCTTCAGAAAGAGCAGATTTTCAATACAAAAATCAATTTTAAACAAAAACTACAAGAGATTTTTTCCAAAAATAATGTTTTTTACAGATTTTAAACAATAATGAACTTGAAGACATTTTATTTAATATTTAAAATGGTTTACATCTAAGATTTAATATATATATAGATAATTACCAATTTCAAAAAAATAAAAAATAAATTATATATACTGTATATATAAATATATATATATAGATATATATAATAGTATTATCTATATTAATATTGAGTTATATTATGTTGAAGATATTACAGGCCTGATGGGAATCTGCAGACTTTTTCCGATTTTGTTGGAAAAATTTGTGGAATCTTACAGAATCAATTTAAACCTAGTAAAATGTGTTTAGTAGAGCGGCGATTATGAGACTCTTATTGGTTGCCGAAAGAATGATTAAATTAGCTAACATAAACAAATGGGAAAACTGCAGACAGATTCCATGTGGGCCTAGTTAAGTGACAAATTTTAATACACTTGGTTACACTGGTCTGTTTTCATGAGCCATGGAGCGTAAACGAAACTGACTCTGTGCCATACAGACTGTAACGGTATCATCAAAGTTCTGACAGAATGTGATTACCCTCTATGAACAATTTAATCAGGGCAAGGTGTTGTGCTGCTCTGTATGTTGCCGCTGGTGCTGGGCCAGGAAAAGGACTTCAGCTGGGATGGACCAGGACAAACCCTTGCTCCAGATCCCATCAACCGTAAGTCTTTGCAAGTCTCCCTGAAAATCGTAATAATATGGAAATTTACAGCATTATGAAATACACCAAAATGTAAAGCTAGAAATCATGTGTGAATAATATCTTTATTGCGCTCTCACTAGCATGCCTGACTGACCAGAACTCATGTGGTTGTTGTGTGATGCAGAAGAAAAAATGGGAGTTAGAGCAATATTTAAACTCTAGTATGAATACATTGGAGGATTTGCTGGCCAGAGCACAAAACACACTGAGAAACATCAGAGGTAAACACACACACATGCACACACACACACAAATATGTGTGTATATGTATGTATATATATCTTTGAGCACATCACCTCAAGCTCAATGGACTTTATGGATCTTTATTCAATATAGAGGGGATGTTTATGTACTGTAACTCTAACTGGGGCAAAATAAAAGTATGAGAAGCTTTCGTTTCCTAGCACTTACAAACTAAACAGGCAAAATAAAACAGAAATTTGAGTAGTTTGAAATGAAATCCTGTTTTAAAACAGTAAAGAATAAAACATGTTGACTAGTAATAACTGCATCTTATCTGTTACCTCCATCTAATCTGGCCTTATTTATTTTGTGTCATAATTTTTGTGTGTTTCATACACGTTACTCTTTAGACAACCGAGTGGCGTTTTCTGTGGGTCTAACTGACAGGAGACGTTGCATTGGTCCGTTGAGGACGGCGACAAATCTGGTCTATCAAAGCATCTTTATCAACATTGGAGAGGCCTATAACTCATCCACCGGTGTGTTCACGGTTCCACGGTCAGGCGTGTATAACCTGGCATTTACTGTTTTCAGCGATGCAGGCTCACCAGGCGCATCGCTGGCTGTTTGTGCCAGTATCAGGAAGAATGGTGTGGCTCTAACTGCACTTAGGGAGATTTATGGACAAGACCAGGAGGACCAGGCCACTGTCGTCCTGCTTGCGCAGCTCAGCGCAGGGGACCATATTACCATCGGTCTCCAGGCTGGCTGCTGGATCTGTGATGATCAGAATCACTATAACACATTTAGTGGTTTTCTGTTGTATGCTACAGAGTGAAGCACACACACACAGACTTTAAAATTATATTAGTGAGGAGCTCTTAGAGATGTAGTGGGTTTCATACAAAGATCATAAATTCTAAACCTAAATATCACACAAACCTGTTGACATTATTAGATTTGAAGCAAAACTTGATTTGGTAAATGTATCAGCATTTTTGTGAAAACCACTTTAAATGAAGTTGGTTTTCAACAGGTTTTACTATACTTTCTTTTTAAATATTTGACACCGAACCGTATAAACAAACCTAGACACAAACACATATGGATTGTAAGATAATAGAATGTTGCAAAAGGCACAGATGTTGAACTAATATCAATAAAATGTTGACATGAAAAACAAAATTGTGTGGCCATTTAACCTCTTTCTCTTGTAGTATTTCATCTCTATTTTAAATTATTGTAAACTAAATTTAAAAATGTCTATTGTATTATATTATATATTATATATTAGAGTGGGGCGGCCATCACACATCTAGCAAAAGTAAAGATCAAAATACACACACAAAATATCCTAACTATTTAATTTAACTTTTTTACAATTAATAATGGACAATTCCAAAAAAAATACAAATAAAAATGAATAAAGTGTCATTGATGGAGTTTGGGTTCCTTGCCACTGTCACCTTTTGGCTTGCTCATGGGGACACATGATCATTTTGGCACTATTTTTGACTTAATAATCACGAGCCTATGTTTACTTTTGTCTTTTTTTATGTCATTAAATTGGTTGGAGCATGAGAAACAAATGGCGAGAAAACAAAGTTTCCGTGCACCATACTCCATGTCTTATGAAGGTTTTCCATAGTTTAATGTGAGGTAGGCTACAGATGAGTATTAAAGTCGTTAAATTCAAGTTCTTCAACTCTTCCTGCCTGTCATCCTCCATTCAGCACTCTCAAACTGCATGTTATGTTTGCTTATGACAGTCAAGACGATGACACACTCTCCAAGATGATTCAGTGTTCCTATTATTATATTTGATCTGTAGATAAAGATCAATGGTTTTGAATAAAAGGACTTTATCTTGCTGGAGTTTAGCGCTGTTTCTAAATCACGTTACTTTCTACCGGGTGTCTGTTAGATCACAACACTGAAGTAGAGAGGACTATGAAATGTTCTTCACGCGCACAGTAACTGAAAATTGAAACTGTTAAAAGAAAAGGCTCAAACTGTTGCACAGATATAATACACTACGCACTGATCCTGTCCCTTTTGTGTCAGCTTTGTATATGCAGCTACTACGGCGAGCAGCTGTGACCCTAGACTCCGTTGCTCGAGTACATCATTCTGCGCACGAGATGCGCATACGCACTTAGTTCCGCTCTGTATTGGAGCCTTTCATATTATAATACTTTTGAGCAATAAAAGATTATTAATAGCCTTTCTTGTTTAGTCCTATCTAAAATATGTTGCTGCCTCATTACTGTGCTGCACATTTAAAATAAATGTCTTTTCATTTTATAATATATAAATATATTTACTTGTTTTTCATGAATGTATTTTACAAAAACACAAAGAGCAATGTGTAACATTTTACCAGATTGAATCCTACACTTATTCACTTTTATTTGTTCCCACTAAATAATGTTATTTCACTAAATGTTTAGATTTTATAAAAGTATTGTGCACTCATGATTTTTGAGTAACGTTTGCGGTTTTTTTTTTTTTTTTTGGGTTTTTTTTGGGGGGTGGTTTGGGGTTTTTTTTGGGTTTGATGCTGAATTATCCAGTTTATAACCTAGTTTATAATAGTATTTTGTCAAATATTATGATTATATATTTTTCTTTATAATGAAGTTGTCTATATTTAGTAGATTGTGTTTAACACACAAAAAATCTGTGTATCAGATCGGTATCAGTATTGGCCGATACTCAGAGTTTTTGGTATCGGATCGGATCGGTTCTGAACAAATGGTATCCGTCCGTGCACCCCTATTTTTAACCAAACTTTGTACAAAGATGATTCTCAACTATGCTTTGAAAGATATAACAGAGTGGTTTGATATACTATTTTACTTAATGCAATATGTGCGTAAAATGTCCATAAACTGGTATTCCCATTCTATACAATATATCTATACATTGCATCATTTGCATATTAATGTGTTCTTGGGGCAAACCATAATGAAAAAAGAAGTGTAATAATGGCAGTAATAACTTTGCAACGATTTCAGAAGAATGTCTAATATTTCATAGGAATATTGATCTATAATTTCTTTCCCTATTGACTTGCTGTGTCTCCCCAAAATGCTTGATTAACATGATGTTTGTCCTGGTGTCCTCTACAGAAGACGTGTATGAAAATTATGCCCTTTATATAATATAATATAATATAACAAAAAAGTCATATAATTCTATATAGTATAAAAGTTTAAATAAATACATTTGTTTATTTTATATAACTAAACTAACACACAATATGCCAGTTACACTCATTTCATACTCCCATGTGATAATGGTGTGTGATTTGGAAAACCATGAGTGATTTTTATTTTTAATATTACGCAGATGATGCCTCTGAATTACGTCACTGGGATGAACCATAATAAAAACCAAACCAAGAGCACAAGAACAAATCAATACTGACCCAATAAAATACGTCTTTTGATACACCTGATAATATCAGCCAGTTCTTCAAACAAAAACACATGTGCAACCAGAGCCAGCTGACCTACTGATACTCTTGTCCCTTTTTATCTGTTATCATCCAATTACAACACACAGACATTGAGGAGTTGGGTTCAGGGAGACATCTGAGAGTGCTTTGCACTTCCTTGGGATTTTACATCTGAGCAGCTATAGGATGTGTACACGGCACGCACACGCACACCCATACACGCACACACACACACCACACACGCACACACACACACACACACACACACACACAGATGCACAATGATGATTGATAGCCAACAGGGTGGGACTGCCCTCTGTGCCTGCTGACATCAAAGTAATGAAACCTATAATAAGCACCACCATTAACACCACACAGTGAGTGAGAAGGACTTTTTCATAAATTCAAAGCTAGTTTGCGTGTTTAACAGGTGTTTTTGCCAGTGAGGAGAGTCAATGCTGTGAACTTAACAGAGGATATGAAGAAACCTACACGCAGCCAAAAACAACAAAGCTGGTTTGATTGGAGAAAAAGATTACATTTGGTCACAGAAAAGGTGAGTATTCAAAAGAACATGTGTTTACATGGAGAATGTTCCTTTGCAGGCTGGAAACAGCTGTTTAGTTTCTTAGCAAAAGCTTTCTCACAAAAATCACTGAAAGGGCAAGGATAAATTGTGTTGATGACAATGAAATAAACTGTACCAAACAATTACCATAAATGACTAAAAGTCTAGCAAGATTCTGAATATAACACTGCAAATAAATGCAAAGAAATGTATAACCATTTGTATAACCATTGATTTTGTGTTTGGAAATTCAGTCAAATCAGCTAATTAAAATGATAAAAATAGTTTCAGCTCAAGTGATCAGGACTTGCTTCCCTGAATTTTCTCTCTCAAACTGAGCTGTGAGCTCAAAGTTGTAACAACATAGCTGAAAGTTCTTTATATTAAAAGTTCAAGTACAATTTTTCAGTGTCAAAATACTTTCTCAGATCCTGGCTTAAAATGCAGAAAATGATACATGGAAGGCATTTGTAGATTGCTCAAACTGTTTGAACAGCCGACAGTAACATTGGCTCAACAAATGTCATGAGTTTTGGGCAGGACCAGTGGCATTTTCCAGGGCTCCCTAATCCAAATAAACAAACAAATAAATAAATATATTTAAAAAAAATCTACCCCCATATTTTGATACTTTTCATCTACTTCATCGCAGACAGTTTTCTTTAGTTTTGCTTCCTAGAATGAATAGTAAATATGCATTGACCCGATAACAAGCTGCAAAACAATTCAGTGCCAATGGAAAAAAGGTTGGGAACCACTGCTATAGTATAGGCCTAGTATTAATATTTTACTATTAACATAGCATTATAGCACTTAATATTTTGAATTAGCATTTATTTTTTTTATTTTAATTGGTTTATGTTTCTGTTTATTTTGTCACTTTTATAATATGTTTTTTAAATCCTCATATAGCTGTACTTTTATTTCAGTTTTTGTTAAGTCGTTTCGCTTAAGTTCATTAGATTTTTTTTTCTAATTGAAAATATGTATATTTTATTTTTGGCTTTATTTAGGTTAAGAACCATTTTGGATAACAACAATAATAACAAACACAGCAACACGATTAGAATATGTATTGTGTTTTAACAACCTTAAGATATTAGTCCATGTCTTAGGCTATAGACATTGCATCGATGAGGGTGTAAATACATTAATGTATCTTTTTAAATCTGTTCTTATTTAGAATAAATTGAAAGTAATTAACTAATACATTGTTAAAGAACAAAATAACTGTTAAAACGCATCATGTAGTTGAAGTTGGTTTTGATGAATATACCAATGTGGCATTCCTCTCTACACAACCACGAATGTATAAAAAGAAGAGAACACAACAATCAATCTGTGTGATCATTAGCATCTTCACGGCTCTTGTGCCAGGGGTCTCCCTTTAGCCTTACAGTGTGCTCTAACAAAGGATGTGAAGGACAGCGTTTGTACCAGCGGGTGGCACTAGTGAGACAGGGACGTTCTGAGGTCACTGCGTGGGAGGACAACAGGGAGGATGCAGAAGAAACCGCCACACAAATCCTGTTCGGTCTTTTAGAGCTGGAGAGCAGGTTTACGCACAGCTCATGTCTGGAAGAGAAATCTGTGGTGACATATGGGGCCGAAAAATCTTTAGCGGATACTAACTTTATCCTACTGAGAGCTAAAACAAGCACTGCAGAGCTGCATACGCATTCACACACACACACACAACACAAACACACAGGCAGTGATGTTATCATTATATGTTCAATAGAATAAACTAAGATTAGTGGAGAAAATCATTGTTATGGCCTCTGTTTAAGACAGACCTCTCTTCACTCGTAGAAATACTCTTATTAGCTGCAGGCTAATAATTATTTGATCCATGCTGAATAAAAGAAAAAAAAAGTACTGACCCCAAACTGAACAGTAGTATAGTAAAACCATCATTTGTGTGTGAATGAGAGAGAGGGGAACTCCACCCAGCTCCACTGTTATCTCATCTCACATCAGACCAGTGTATGACACAGCCCTGTAAGGCCTCTGCCACTGATCAATCTCAACAAGTGCAACAAGCTCAGCTTAGACCTCGCTTCAACAAGCTGGTTTTCAAGGTAACACAGTAAACATAGTAAAAATTACATGATTTCCAACATCAGACACTTGAAGCGCAGATGGCATGACCGCAGTTAATATGTCTATATCCATATTGAAACCATTTAGTTAATCCAACAATATATTTTCATGGGCCACGTACACACTGTAAAGGTTCAGGACAGCTGCATTTAAATACAGGAGTGAATACCCTATATTACAGTTTTGTGTGTGTACGTAACAGAACTCACTCTCGAAATTGCAATGAGTGACATTGTTGTAAACATAGCGATGTTTCGCCAAATTTTTCGGGAGTTAGGACTGTTTCATGCTAACGCTTATAGTCCGAAAAGTTCATTGAGGAAAAACTTGACAGTACAGTCTGTAACATATAATATGTGGATGCACAATGAAAGAGCCTTTATGTAAACAGGTCGCGTGCTGAGTTCACCAAAACAATGACACTGACACAGCACATCTGCACATACAAATGTTAACCCGGAGTTTAGGAATGTACCGTGTGAAACGTTAGATTATGAATACCCAGGATTAATTATTAACTCTGGATAAACTATGAGCAGTGTGAAATGTAAAGCAAGACAACACAAGGCTCTGGAACTTGGAATGAACCACATCAAGCGTGAAAAGCCCCATCAACATACCTAAAAAATATATTATACTTGGAACACAGTAAACTAAACTTGAGACAATATTTTTGTATAGAAACAAGTATAAAAGCAAAGGGAAGTGACTCAATTCTGTGTTACTATGGAAGCAGAGGTTAGATCATGACATCAGTACAGCTCAGCTCAGCTCACTTTGTCCAGTCATGGCATGTCAGGAGTGGTATGCATGTCTGACATTCTCTCTATCTCTCACTTCTGTCACATTTACTGTCCCGTTTCATTTTGCATTCGGTTGTCTGTGACTTCCTGTTTCAGCAAACCTTCTAATCAGCAGCCCCATAGAAAATTGCCAAGATATTCTCTCATTCATGCCCGTATCATTCCTCTCGGCCTCTTCCCACTGCTCTGGGCGGAGTAAAGGGGAAGGCATGTGAAGAAATTCCTCGCTCTGTCCAGACCGCTTCTTTTCCCTCTCCCAAATAAGGACGCACATTGCAATACAGGAAAATGAGAGAGGAAGGGAGGGGCAGAAATGGTGTAGAGAGAGATTTCGAAAAAAGTCATGACCTTTTATGGATGTGGTTACCTCCTCTTTTTCCTTTCTTGCTCTGTCCTTCACTCCCTCTTTCTCATGCTTGGTCTCACTCTTGCTGAAGTCATTTCCATGAGGGTGGCACTCCCTGAGTTTGGATCCTAAACTCTTATCATAAAAGGGAAGAGACTCTCTTTCACATAGACACACACACACAGTTGTGTGCATTACAGAATACACATTTTCATATCAAGACTACTGAGCAGGGTTTCAACACATAAACTGGTAAGTACTGTACATATAAACCTACATTTTGCTAAGTTAACATGATTTTGAACATAAATATGTAATACATGCCAAGACCAAGAGAGGACAGTGAGCAAGTTAGAAAGAATGACAGACTGAGAGAGTTTTAGCATTAGAGATGTTATTTAGTGGTACAAACTGACTATACCAGTGAATGACATATGAATGAAGAACTCTTATAAATTAGATCATTCTTCAGAGTACTGTTGAATGCCTCTGCCTGTTTTTACATGCTCTGTCTCTATAAAAAAGTTTTTATTGGCAGTAGCTGTTCTCCATGTCATTTGTCTTTGTCTTACACACAAACAAACACACTAAAGTGCACAGTTAACACACTGAAACTGCATACTCCAAAACAGAATTTAAAAAATCTGGCTGCATGACGCACATGTTTTTCCCCTTCAAATGAGGGTTGTTCTTTATACTCCCCTCTCCCTCTCCCCTCCCTCTCTCTCTTGCTCTCTCTCTCTCTCTCCTCTCTCTCTCGAAATCACGTGAGAGTAGAAGATCTCTGTAAAAATGATTTTGGTTCTGAACTGAAACCAGCTCCTCTAAATGTCTCTGGTTTCCTGTGTTTGAGGACTGAGTGTTAGTGGTTAAAGCTCAGTTGACTATTTGATTCTCGGGTTTGATAAACCATAACAAATTTGAATATCACAAAGTCATTCTTAATTATTTCTTTCCATTTACTATATCAAAAGTGTTTGCTTACATACCATATCTCATTCTTACAGGATATTACTAAGAGCTGAAGAGGGAGTCTTACTGTAGCCATGATTTTGAGCCTGAAGCCAAACAGCAGATAAGATGAAAGATTGTTACATAATTTGAGATATGAGACCCCAGGTGTGATCAAATGTTTGTGTGTGTATTTGATCTACTGCTTACAAATAAAAGGATGTGAACTAATTGGACTGTAAAATGCACAGACAGACACACACAAACACCCCTCACCTCCTCTACAAACATGGGCACGGCAGGTTGTAACTTGTCTTTTTGCATATATCACCCATAGCAGTGTGAGTTTAGTGATTTACAGGGACAAGGATGTGTACTTGTGCATGAAAGCTTTGTGAATGTCTGATATTATAACAGTTTCATAGCTGTAGAATCTGAGTGCAATAAACTGGAAACAATAGGAAACAGCAAGAAAATTGAAGAAAGAGTGTATGCTTTATGCGTTTGGATGTTGCAAAAGAGTCACAAATTCTGACTCTTGACTGATTAGCAAACAGGCCATAGTTTTCTTTAGATGACTTTGGGGTTGGACTTTGACAAATTTATCTTTTGAGTTTGACCTTGTCTCTCTGATTCTATCTGTGTAAATTTGCCTATACTGTTGTCTTTGCATTTTAGTTCTTGACGTGGTGCCTGAAACAGTAATGAATTCAAATGAAGGCCTGATAAATCCAATACGGCCTAACAGCAGTTTGAAATGTGATAAGAACATGTTGACACAAAAGCAGGTTTCAGCATTTCTGACACTCAGTGGTCAGCAGTTTCTGATTACGATCTGAGATGTCTGTCTTTGCCAGTTCAGAGGTTGTGTTGTGTTGTCAGTGATTAAGGTTGCTCTGTTAAAGACTACACACTACAGTGAATGCAGGTTATTACCAGAGTGCATCAATATTTGCATTGAAACTTTGCATTACTGTCGAGAATGGAATTTTCATGGCAGTCACAGTTAGATACTCCTTACTTAGCTAAATCCTCTGACTACAAAAATTCAGGCTTTTTAACAGTAAAACCAAACCTGCCTGAACAGATCATGCGATATCATAGCAGCTTAAAACAAAAAGAGCACAACTGCTTATTCTTGCTCAGGTTTGGTCCAGTAATAACATAATTGGAAAAAGTGAAACTAAACTCAAATGTAGTTTAATGTATTGTAAAATGTAGTTTTTTTTATAAAATAAAAATGGAATTTTAATTTATGATACAGAATACTATATATGTTGTAAATTTTTACAACCCTCCTGCATTAAACATGAAAATGGCACTACATAATTCTAGCAATAACACTAGATGTCCTTGAGAAATTAAATGCCAATATTTAAATGATATCAGCTAACACAATTCTAAAACTACAATTGAATTAAACTATAAAACTGAACTAAAACTAATTCACAAAGTGTAAACGAATGAAAAATAAAATGACTGTGTATGCGTGTTTTCTCAGTCAAAATGGCAAATAAAGGTCCATCCTATGGTCTGAGTCGTGAGGTGCAGAGTAAAATTGACAAGAAGTACGATCCAGAGCTGGAGGAGCGGCTGGTGCACTGGATCATCGCTCAGTGTGGGGATTCTGTAGGAAACCCTCAACCTGGAAAACAAGGCTTCCAGCAATGGCTTAAGGATGGATGTGTAAGCCACCACTTCCATTAAAGTCTTTGTAACACAACACAATCCTTTCATCATTTTAATCATCTCTTTTTCTGTTCTCTCTTTGTAGATTTTATGTGAGCTGATTAACAGTCTCTATAAGGATTCAAAGCCTGTGAAAAAGATCCAAAGTTCTCCAATGGCTTTTAAACAGATGGAGCAGATCTCTCAGTTCCTTGGTGCTGCCGAACGCTATGGGGTCACCAAGTCTGACATGTTTCAAACAGTTGACCTGTGGGAGGGTGAGTGCCTGTTTTCACATGCGATCTTAGTGGATTTAGATCATAGAAAATGGTCAACTTGACATGTCTCTTGCCTTGATTCATCTGTCTAAATTATGCCATTAAAAACAGAACTGGCATATAACAGTGTTATTTTAGAAGTTTTATATACTATTACAGAATCTATTAATATTTTGAATCAGTTTTTTGGGTATGGGTGTTTGTGTATGGTATTTACTGACCTTGCTGCGGTGCAGCATGACACTGCTTGCTTTGGGGAGGTCTGGTGTTTCACTATGGGATGGCTGTTACCACGTGACCCTAGCCTGGTCCACAAGTGAGTGTTTGTTGGGGTTTTTCCCTCTTCCTGTTCGCAAAATGGACCCGTGTCTGACAAATAATGCTACCTACAGATATGCGACCAACCACTGTATCTATCCTACTGACAGGTAGTTTTAGGGTTTTTTGGTAGGTTGTACATGTTAATAAGCCTCACACCTTATTAATATCTGCGGAACCAAAATCTGATAGGTAGAGGGACTTTTCGCTAATCGGGGGAATTATCTACCATCTGTTTAATGGGAGGTAGCACAATCTGAATGGGTAGCACAAATCGTCAGAACACCGGCTGCCATAGCGACCAAATAACAAAAACAAGCCACTGCATTGACCGTTTTGCAGTTGTGGCTTACTGTCATAGCAACATGATTACAAACACTTATTGGCCAGACATTTTTAATGTGTCCAGCATGGAATCAGCAAACACAGATAAGTGTGTGTCTCATAGAAATATGCTATTATTAATATTACAAAAGAGACAGTAGCTGCGTCCCATATGATCACTATACCACTATTAGGGTGACCATACGTGCCATTTTCCCTGGACGCGTCCTTGCCAGGATTTGTTTTGGTTTTGGTTTTGTTTTTTCCTGTTTTCATGCTTGCTGAAGGTCGAAAAGTAGTTTGACCAATAACATGCAGGCATTGTACATAATGGACCAATCATTGTGTGTGTGAGAAGGTGGGATCTACGGTCAATGCGATGCAAATACACGTACATATTAGTTGTGTTCGACTTAAAAGCAGTGCGGCTTAGATCGATCAATGTTTGACATCAAAGTACCTTGAAAGCATTTTGAAAGCATAAGGAACCGTCTTTATGGTATTTTAATGTCAAACACCGATCGGTCTGCACACGCAAACAAAGCCAAAACCTACATATTTTAGGCAATATAGAAATCCTGTCCAGGACGCGTCCTTGAAAAAGGCACTTATGGTCACCCTATACACTATGCACTATGTACTCAATCATGTAGAGTATGAATTATATAAGGTTATTTTGTCATTAATAATCGGAGTCTTCCGATCCCTTTCCCCTTTGCTACGTATTAAAGCTGCGACAGTTTGAGTGCATGAAGTGTCCAACATTCCACACTTCGTTTTTCGGTTATTTAAGTGCATCATCAGGGTATTTAAAGTGCACTTTTTTTCTTTTTGGAATTTTCAGTGTGAACACTACTCACACTGTTTATACTACAAAACGTCATAGAATAGTTTATAGAATGCAGTCATAGAATGCAGTTTCTTTGATAGCTAAAGGTCTCACCTGGTTGCCCATTGACAGCAACATTGCCTAAAGTTGCCCCGTGTATCATCAGCCTTAGGTGAAAGTTGCTTGAAACAAGAGTACACTGTTTTCAAAAGTTTGGGGGGTCTGTAAGATTTTTTTTTGTGAAGTCCCTGTAAGTCCTCTTCTCACAAGCTGTATTATTTGATCAAAAATACAGTAAAACGTTATTCAGTCTTCAGTTTCACTGATCCTTCAGAAATCCTTCTAAATGCTGATTTGCTGCTCAAGAAACTTTCTTATTATTATTATCAATGTTTGAAATATTTCATGTAATATTTTAGTGGAAACTGATACATTTTATTTCTCAGGATTCTTTGATGAAATACAACAAAAAAATAGAAATCTTTTGTAACCATTAATTAATGTCTTTACTTTACTTTACTTTAATGTCTTTTTGAATGCTTTTACGTTTTGAATATTAATGCGTAACTGTTCAACAAACGTATTGAGTCTTAAATAAAAGTCATTTCTTTAAAAAAAAAATTACTGACCCTAAACTTTTGAACTCATTAGACTATTTGTTTTTACGGAGTTATTTGTTCTGATCTTACATCAGGAAATCCCAGTAGAACAAGGGAGTTCACTGAGGAGCAGCTGAAAGAAGGTCAGAATGTAATCGGCCTACAGATGGGCACTAACAAAGGGGCATCGCAGGCGGGCACGACTGGTTACGGTCGACCTCGGCAGATCTTGAACAACAAATAAAGGCCTGAAGATCCGTGATCTGTCCTTCTCAGCCCTTCAGCAGGGTGGACCAGATGTAGAGCCTCACTTAAACCTTCAGCAAACCCCAGCTGGACAATAACAATGAATAGAACACACAGTGCTTAAGCCAAAGTTTACAAATTCATTGTATCATTTCAAACTAAAACTGCTCTAGGTCTTTGCTTCAGAAAGCAACTATTCCCTACACATGAGCTGGTATCCTGTACATTCCATTAGAATTTCATTAGTCTGCCGTAAATTCTACTAGGGTGCAGACGGACATACATTCCATTATTCGATTTCATCCATTCCAGAGAAACGCATTCTGCTGCATTCCATGGGAACAAAATGCCTATAAGGTGAATTTGGCCTTGTACAGTCAGGTATTGTCTTGTCTTGTGTTTCTGTGGATCCAATTTATATTCTCCGCTCAATATTCATTTACTGATCTAAAATCAATATGAATCTAAGGCATTACATCAATATGCGTATACATTGTACATGAGTAACTAATAATTGATTTTGCTAATAAAATTCATTTAAATTTTGAAATCTCATTGTGTTCAGCTGTGCTCCAGCCTTTGCTTATTCTCTGCCACCGAGTGTTGTGTAACAGTGCTGGCAGTTACAGATGCCAGATAACAGCTTTTCTCTCACCCTTCTGACCTCAACATATTTCTCACTTCATCTCTTTATCCATTGTGTGCTTTCTGCTTTTGATGACAAAGATTATGTTTTAGGTGTGAAAGAAAGAAAACAGAATTGAGAAGAAGAAAAAGAGGGAGTGAGAGAGAAGCAGATCTTATATCCCCTCCCCTTCCTTCCTTCTCTACATCCTGCCTTCACACTTCCTTTCTGGTCTGTCCATTACATGATTTAACATATGTCTCTAGTGGCTCAACAAATAACCAGAATTACATGAGAAATTCCAGTGACACTCATTTTAAAACAAGAACAACAAGAACAACAGCCAGAACAACAAACCACAGCCTAGAAAGTAACATAACAGGAACTGTTTATGTTTATTATTACAGCAATGTTTATTATTTTTGTGGTTTTGAAGCTTAATCAACCACAATAAAAATTATTTTTTCATGCAATTTACTTATGACCACTGTGAAAATGAGGATTCCTTAAGATTCATGTGGTTAGGGTCACATTATCTGTCCTGTGCTGCCCCCTGCTGTTATACTCAACAGACAGCAACATTCCCCATACCACCTATCTAAACCAGTCTCGAAAAATTGATTGACTAATAAGAATTACTGGTCAGAGGAGGAGCTTTCATCATGGTTTGTAAAGTCACCAACAAAGGGTGCTGTAGCCCTTTGCTGAAAATCGATGAAGAATAAACATTTTGTTGAACTACCATTAAATCATCAACTAAATACACACTTACTGGGCTGGTGACATTTATATACGATTGTTGATTATTTACCTGGATATTGTAATCGTGATTATTAATGGTAATTAGTATAATTTACATTAAAATACATGTGTGGTCCATCTGCATATGCTTTATGTAGAGCAGACTGCACATCCAGAAGGAGTACATCAGTATGCATCAGTAAATCAATAAGTGTATTCACATTTTGAATAAATTATGCACAGTGCTAACACAGAATATACACTTTATAGCCAAAAGTACACAAACGCCCTTTTAAATAATTGTTTATTTCAGTAATTCTAATGAAAGCAAATGTTAATGTTAAAGTTTCATCATGACATTCTAGAGCTACTAACATTTTTGCAACACAAAAAATATCTTTTTCTAATCCAGCATGACACACTGCCTCCAGGCATACAGTGTGCTTCCTATAGACATACATTACATGTAGAACTTAACTGGACTGCACAAAGTACAGAACAGGTAGGCCTATTTAGTGGGTAAAGTTGTTTTAACACATCACGCCCACGTGCCTCCACATTTATCATAAGCGTCCTTTGTTCCACACAAGCAAATGCGCTGAAACTTCACAGGCACACAACCTTGTAAAAACTCCAAACTACTCAGGTGTGAACAGGCTGCCAATATATCTTGAAGAACGAGAGTTAACAGAGGCAGAGACGCAAAGAGGAGAAAATTAGCAGGCAGAGCAAGCTCACTGTTCACAATGCACGAAGTATGAATGTATCTCTGAGGGGAACTGACTGTCTTAAAGGGGTCATATGATGTTGCTAAAAAGAACATTATTTTGTGTATTTGGTGTAATGAAATGTGTTTATGCGGTTTAAGTTAAAAAAACACATTATTTTCCACATACTGTACATTATTGTTTCTCCTCTATGCCCCGCCTTTCTGAAGTGCGTTGATTTTTACAAAGCTCATCGTCTGAAAGCGAGGTGTGCTCTGATTGCCAGCTATCCAGTGCGTTGTGATTGGCCGAATACCTCAAGTGTGTGACGGAAGTGTTACGCCCCTTACCATACTGTGACGATGCCCTGTCCATTCCGGACGATGATTCAAAAACATGAAAACCCATTATAAAACGATGAATTTGTTGCATCCAGTGGGGACATAATTTATGGATTATTATGATTTATACTGTCTTTTTACGCATTGAATCGTGCCGCGTAAACATAAAACCATGTGTGCATTTGTGATCGGAGAAATTACAAACAAGCGCTAATCTACACTGCTCAAACTCGTGTTTGAATCAGCAGTGGCAAATTCTTTAAATATGAAAAACGTACTTACAATCAGAGAGTCAGAACAGCCGGCATGTAGTCTACTCTACCAGGATCAGGAAACGGTCTTCCATAAAATGTGCTGCACACAAATGGATATTTGGGTTGAACTGTTCTGGATTAGTGTTGTAAATACAACTTAACCACTCTTTTCTAGTTTTGTCCTCTTTTGGAAGACCAAACAAGGTAGTTTTGCTTTCACAACGACCAGCTTGCACCCACGTGGCCTAGAGTGACGGCGGCGGCAGGGGTCGCTCCCTAGAGTGAGGCATGGCCGTTGGGCTTGAGACGTCCCCGGCCGGCGGATTCGACGATGAGCGTCCGGGGGCTTTGTGGCACCCATGTGACACCCCCCCCGTGCTTTACTTGGTGAAAGTTGATCCGGTGATCGACAGCGCGAAGTTTAAGTATTTCCCAGCCACACACGGATCAGCTCCAGGCATGACGAAAAAGATATCGTCCTCTTTTGAAAGGCCAAACAAATTAGTTTCGCTTTCACAATGAAAAAAACAACATTTCACAACGCTTTTCACACATGCTTCAGCGGCAACGCTACAGCGAGAATAAAATTACGCCTTCTTTCTTTGCGTGAACATTTGGTCGTTATGCAAATCTTCCCACATAGTGACGTATACATGTGGTGGCGTGTTAGAATGAGCCGTTTTAGGGTAGGTGTGGCTGACTCTTAACTTTTTATAAAGAATAACTCTGTCACAAACTAGTCTACAACGAATATTCGTTGATTCTTGAAGATTTCCTGATCGGGTTGTAAGTCTGAATTTGTCTACTTTTAAACTGTTGCCATGGGTTGATTTTCCCCTGTGGGTTAAAGGTTTGAAATATTGCATGAATTACATTTGACTGAATTGCTTGTATTGAAACATTTTGCATTCAACCTATGATAAAACGTGCTTAGATGAATACGTCCTTGTGACGAGGGCCCCTGTAGAGCTTTTTAGCTGTGATTATGATCAATAGCCTATGCACAGCAGTAACTATAAAATATGTATTTTCATAAGCGGGGGAAGTGGGGGTGCTGAGGGTGCTGCAGCACCCCCTGTTTTTTTCTGTGGGCAACTGTTTAACTGTTGGGAATTTTTTTTTTAAATCGGAGTGTCTATTTACACTAAAAGTGCAAATAGCCCACCTTGTTGGCAAAGGCTATTTACACTAACTCCACCCACCAACGTATGATTGGGCTAGTCAACATTACAAAAGACGGTCATTAATCGACAGATTTAGTGGCGTAGATGGAACGCATGTGTCCATAGGTTTACTCTTTTTGACGCGATCGACCCGGGTTCGTTCCCGTCTTTTGCAGAACTTTTTTTTCTCCCTTTTCAAATTTCAAATCACATCAGAAAAGCATTTATTTTTAATAAAAATTAAGGAAATAATCCAACGCTAAACTGCCTCCTTGTCATTTTTGACTTATAACAAAAACAGAGCAATACCTAAAAGCTGCTATGTGACAAGGTGTACAGTAAACAAGAAAAAAAAAAAAACAGAACTATTTTTTTAATAAAAACATTAACACACGAGCGTTAGGAAACACAAAGTAGAGCGCCCCTGTCATTTACCGGCTCCCACTGGAGGAAAACGTAATGGGTGACAAGACCATTCATTATTTTTAACCATGTCAAAGGATTATTTCACAACCCTATGTGAATCTGAGAGGAGGAGATATATTAAGAAACTAAATGTTATTGGTCTATGTCATTGCCCCTTTCCAAACCTTCCTTTTGTTTGAGAAATGATCCAACTGAACGGCCCAACATGAAATACCCAGACATCTACAACTATTTGTGTCCTTAAACGCTTGATTTTTTTGGGGGGTGGTCAGCTTATAAAAACGTAGTTCTGGGTTTCATAGCTTGTTTACTGTACACATTGTCACATAGCAGCTTTTAGGCATTGCTCTGTTTTTTGTTAAAAGTCAGAAATTACAAGGAGGCAGCTTCCCGCAATACAAAGTCAATGGAGAGCGTTGGATTTTCATGTCTCAGAATGTGTATTTTTTGTTTGTAATTTCATAGTTGTAATACCATAACGTGAAAGCGCCGCTTTTCTATCGCGAATGTGCCGAATCTGCTGATGTAATTACAACGCTAATGATAGAGAAGGGGAGGGGGAGGCCGGGGGAGAGGTGAGCTCTCGTGCCTCCGTTGGTAAAAAAAATGAGCCAATCACCGTCGAGTGTTCACTTTCAGCGCTGAGGAGTGTTGAGAAAAGAAACCTCATAGAGGAGGCTAGCCTCCCTTCTCACAGAGACGTAAATTACATGATATTAGTTTGAACGTCTGCCGCAGCGCTGATAATGTACCAAGTACTTATGATGAGTAGCGATATTGAATATTTGATTGGCAACAGATTTACCAAGCTGTCATTCAAACAGTATATATACAAATTTAGGGAAAACAGTCTAAGCTGGATATAGGCTACAGCAGTCGCTTAATTAAATGGCGCAACAGGCAGCTCTCTTTTAACACAGACTTTTAAGAAGGGATGGATGTTTGCTTCAAGTGATAGGCCAGGTAAGTGAAGTTATATTATCTTGCTGTATGTATGTCGTTTTCTTTACGTTTTCTGACTAAAAGCAAACAAAAAAGCCATTTTAAAGTGGTTAAGCAAATAATAAAAATAATAATAATAATCGGCAGGGATCCCAGACCAATACAATTAGTGTGCCTCCTCTATTTTAAAACCCACGAGCCGCCATGCGCCTATCGCTATTCGAGGCTTAGTCCCATCATGCATCATGTTCTGGAAATTAATCGTGAGACTTTTTGCCGAGATCTCATGAGAGGTCACGGAAAACCTTTCCAATGTATGTGAAATATGAATAATAATTAGATATTACATATAATTTGGTAGTAAAACAGAGTTCAATGTTTTATTGGTGCAAATGAGTAGTGGTGATATTTTTTTTTTTTTACAACATTTGCAACTGCTTTTTATCTCTAGAAGCACCACGAAATTAAATTGTGTCATCTGTTACTGAACAGACATTTAGATGTTGATTTTAAAATGCAAAGTATTGTAAATAAAAATAAAGCTCTGTAAACACTTGCATTTTTACAACACTATAAGTGTGTACCATCAGTGTGGGTATTTGGACAAGGCAATAGCCTATCGCCCTCCGAAGGGCACTTCGGAGTGAAAACAATAATGGCCGCCATATTGAAGGGTCGTTCCAAACCGAAGTGCTCAAAACTGGCCACTTCAAAGGATTTCGAAGGGTACAACTGATGGACACTTCGGGCTCCCATGATCCTTTGCGCAGATTCCTTGCATAATGACGGCACCTCCGTGTGGGCACGTGATGATGATGCAGAAGGGCACTTCAAGGAACAGTTGTTTGGTCCCCTACACCCTTCAACCCTTCGAAGTTCTCACTCCGGAAGGTAAACCCTTTGAAGGGATTAGGGCATAGGGATGAGCCCTTCCGAATGGAATGCAGGGACAATAGAAACCGGGACTTCTAACGGCAGCTGCAGTGACACGATGACTTTAAAGATTAGAGATTGGCTCTTTTACTCAGAAGGTAGAGCAACCTTGAGTGTTGCATTTTTCCTCCATTCACAACTATACGAGTGACACGTCTTGGGTACTCTATAGTCTTGTTTTAATTGACCAGGACAGTTATCAATAATCCATTTATTATGATCTCATGGAAATGCTAACAGCTCTATATAGCTGAGTGGCCTACTGGAAAGACAATGATCCAGAGGTCATCAGCAGCCCTATATTGTGGTGGTGCAAGTTAGCTTAAGCAATTTCACTCTTTTTTTTTGGTCAGCTTGTGATATGTGTGTCGCTGTAATGGTGGAATGTAAATTTTCATCAGAAGCTTCCTTACAGAGACAGCTTCTGAGTTCTCCCGGGTCCTTGGGGTCGCTTGGAGAATTACTTTTTGGGTTTACTGGAAGAGAAGATACATCCAAAGAAAGTTTTGCTTGTAGAATTCACAATTTTTGCAATTTAGGGTTAAATAGTGATAGTAGTGATAGATAGTCTTTAATTTATTGCACACAACTCTCAAGAGTTTGATTGTGTGACTCTTGGGAGATGCCGTAGCAATATCATTACTGAGGTTCTTCAGAAGCTGTGTCTTGCATTGTTTGAGATATGGCATTCTGGAAGTACCTCTACTAAAGGATATGACCAGTGCATGTATCATCTTCAGCAGTCTAGTCTGCATTCATTTTTTAGTGTTGAGCTCATCAAATCATATTCACACGGGTATATGGTATTCACACGGGATGGTTCACCTTCGACTCATCTTGAGTGCAATTTCACTGATGTTTTTGTCTTCCACTTTCTGATGAATAGTGTGTGGCTGGCATGCTTGCTGGTGGTCAAGGTTGATGTGCAGCTTTACTTGGAAATGACTTGTTCATGTTCATTTTCCTTATTCCAGTGAATACTATAGCTCTAGGGGATTATCAAGGTTGATATTGTGAGATTGCTGAATAGAGGATTACAGTATTAATGATCTTTATCTGTTCAAGACAACTTGGTGTTTAAAAACTGAGGAGGGTGTACTTTACTGCTTCACTGATAATGTTAACTGCTATCAGTCAATTTAAATTCCATACTTAAAACAAATATGACTGTTAACTACAGTACACTACACACACAAACCCTTAGTTATCTGAAACTGCCTTATAAGATGAATTCAATGACTCTATACTTGCTTGGGTTGTAATAACAACACAAATAGGCTATTGTACAAGATTTATTTATTTATATGGATGTACAATTTTACAATTTAAACTTAGATACAAAAACAGGATGAATTTGGGTCAATTGGAGCATTTTGACTTCATATCAAAATCAATAAGTGACCCAACTTGTATTCAATAGGATTCAAAACACTCTAACAAAGAGATATTTAGGCTATTACATTCTGCTGAACACTGTAAAAATAATTTTTGAAGTTGTAAATAAAACAAAGATTATTGAAGTATCACAGTATATAAGAAAATACTATTTCACTCTAACTACTTTTAATGTTTAATTCAATGTAGAAAATTTCCATTCCCTTTACTTTTATTATTATTATTATATACATATTTGTGGTTTTTGAACCACATTCTCAGATCACAAATTATATGGTGCAAACGAAATGACATACTGGTTTGTATTGACATGAGGGTAGTTTTCATTTTTGGGAGCACTATCCCTTTAACAACTTCTTATTTCTAGGCAAGCTGACTCATAAAGTGAGCAGGGTGTGGATACCACACTAGGATCCATCAACATTAAATCTGTAGGGTAAAAAAAGTAAGTTGGTTTACTATTGGAGGACTGTGGCTTGACAACATGTGAATGTAGAACGTTATCAAAATAACACTGCTTGTTGCCTGAGCAATAATTCTATGAAAACAGTGACTCCCTGTTTCATGGAGGTAATGCAGTGCGTCATTTGTACTATACTGTGTCATGATGACCCACCCAAACATCACCATTCCAGTCACGATACATACGCACCAGGTCTAGTCAGCACAGGAAATGATGATGACCACCATGGGGGCTTTGATGTTCTGATTAGGAACTGAACAATATGCTAATATGTTTTGTAACTGCTTTTCTGTGCACAGTGGTGGGCGTTTTACAGACTTCTTGTTGATTGTCTCTATTGCAAAAACGTACACAAACAGATTATAAATTCAAGAAAAAAATTAATTTTAATAATGTATTTAAAAGTTTGCACTTTTTTCCAAAGTGTATGAATACTCTTTACTCCTGATTTCTTCATTATGTAATCAGCAGTAAAATAAACTCAAATACTGAAAGTCATACATCCAAGTGAAACCGCAAAAAAGCTGATAGAAAAATAAATCTGACAAGATCATTGGCGTTTGAAAAATCATTGATTAAATTGGCAAGATCGTTGGCATTTGAAAAAAATCTATGAGTAACTTTAAGTGACACATGATATGTGTGTAAACACATCACATAGTAGTACAGTGGCTTGGTAAACAAAGTAGTACATACATTAAGGTCAGTGCCGTGGTTCAGTTAGGTCTCCACATATCTATTTCACAAGATTACTGGTTCTATCAGCTGTCACTTTAAATGCACTAAGGGTGTTGAAGTCTCACTTCTCAGGTTTGTTTCTCTTGAATAGTGTGATTTTACTGCAGTTTAGAACTGCTAAAATGGTAGTTCAGCGTAGCAGGTCATAGGGAGCATCACTTGAAAATAGGGCTGAGGATAGTGGGCATGGTCTTGTTGACCTTCTCCTTGTATAAAGTATAGAGGGCATCCTTTTTGTTGATTTTTTTTATGCAACTGTGGGAACAGGAATAAACATCAAAGAATCTGTAAATGCATCTGTTTATTTATAAATCTATTGGCCATATACTTACATCTTCTTTAATATCCATAATGAAAGACAGAGGATGCCAATGCCAATGACCAGCAAGCCCACCAGACTGAGATATTTCCATGCTGGGATGTATCGAGTTTCCTTATCTACTGATGGTGACAGGAGGAAAAAGTTATAAATGATCAAAACTAACATTCGAAATTTAAAATGGAAAGGACTGTTTACAATATAAGGATGATTTCTTAGGCTGTGTTAACCATACGAATTTTCAAGAGCACGTTAACTATCTTTAAATATTCATAAACAAATGTCAATTATAAATGTTTCGGAAGATCAGAATGACTGAAAACTCTTAAATCGGTAGCTCTAACCTGTACACTTTGTTTGGCTCCAGTCACTCCAAATTCCTCCATCAGCGCAGTACATGTTCACCTTTGATCTGATTCGAAAGCAAGTTTTCTGACTGTCTACCCCTCTCAGAAGGCCATAAGATGTGTCCACTAAATTCTGAAAAACCATCCTTTCCTAAAGGGGAAAAATAAAGACAACATGGGTGCTTTTGACAGACTGAATTCCTGCTCTTTTTGATGTTTGTATTGGCACACTACCTAAAGCAAATCTTGGTTTAACAGTGCATGCCAAGATTCAGAATGAAATACAAGTGAATGGCAGTTGTTCATGTAGACACGTGTTGTTTACAAATGACTGGATGTTACAAAGCTATAAAAAACTTTGTCATCAGTGTTCCCCAGTCCGTCTCCTGAAGGCATTTTGGATTTTTCCCTTATCTAATATGTCTGATTCTTATCAGCCCATTAGTACTCTATAATCAGAATTGCATGTGTAAAATGTGAGGCACCTAAAATATGCAGCAACAAAAAGGGTTTGCAAAATAGAGCTGAGGACAATGTTTATTTTTCACTGTGACATTTATTTTTGATTTTAATCATCTAACTGCACTGTACAGAAGAAATAAAGATTAAAATACCTGCTTTTCTTTGCCATTTTCCATCGCAGTGCTGCTTTCCACTTCATATTCCAAGCAGTGTTCTGGCACCCGACCACTAGGTGGTGACCAATCTAACTTCAAACCTCCATCAGTCTCCGAGACATGCACAGAGGAGACCACTGCTGGTTTTACTGCCCAGAGAAAGAAAGTGAGAAGAAAATGAGGAAAACGTTCTTTAAATGCACTTTACTATTGAGTCAGACCAGGTGCTTATTCTGTATATGTCCCTAGTTAGCCAAGTTTGCAGTTTCTAGACTTATTGTGAGAGATTTATTCTGACAAGTATAAAGCAGTGTGTAGTTACCATGGTTTTGGACCTCAACAGAAAAGTAGGCCGTTCTCAGACTTCCTGCTGGAGAGGATCCATTTACACATAAATTAAACTTGGAGAACTCCAAGAGTGATTCTCGAGGAAACCTGCATCCCCTTTGACCCTCAGATAATACGATGTATTCTGGACATTCCTTTGTTTCATCCATTTCCCTGTGCCTGGAAAAACAGATACACATTTACTCATCAAGTTAAGTCATTAAGTGCACTTATTTTATTATTCAAAACGTGGAATGTCAACGTAAAACTGATTTGTTCGTTTTTATGTGCATCATTAGAAAGAAAATGATGCATGCTATTGACCTCTGCAAGAAATTATGCCTATATTCAGAGTATGAATAGATGTTTGGTTTATAAATGGTATTTTGACATCAAATTGAAGATTCTGTTTTATTGTGACCTGTTACATAGATTTACAGAAAGAACTAGACGCTGACTCGTTCCAGGCAGCTAAGCAGTTCTGTCTTGACCTGTAGTGCAGTGGAATGCAGCAATCAGATCCTAGTGGATCAAAACCATGGCTTATGTTAAACTTTGCCAAAAGTAACTGTGTACACACACAGTCTATACTCTAGTGAGCATAGCGTTCCCCATGGAACAGATAAAACAGCGGAAGCTTTTGCATTTGAACAGTGAACTCTATAAGGTCTCTCAGTTCATTCAAGTAAAAATATTTCTGCTTCAACCTGTCCTCTCCTCCCCCTGAGGCAAAAGCCCTTAATGCATCTGTATTCTAAATAATTTGGAATGCCTTAATGGTGTATGTAAGCAGCATTTCACATGGAAGTGCTCACCAGTAATAGAGGTAGTGCTGTGAATTCGGAGGCTGAACAGGTCCTGACTCCCAGGTGCATTCCATGTACTCCTTACCATAGAAGACACAGTGAAAATCTCTTATTCCTGATCCAGCCACACCTGAGACAGGCGATAACATGTTTAGTTTGATAACAATTAGTTAAATGACAACAATCAAAACAGTAACTGTAATTGTATTTTTATTGAATATTATGATATGCTATATTATAGAAGTATGGATAACACTAGAATGGCAGTTCTGCTTAGAAATGAATGATGCAACTTGGTTTCCTCAAATCAATCAATTAAAATTGCAGTTATTACCAAATTTCAGGTAACATGTAATCCAACACACAGTTAGGCCTATATTGAGATTTATTTGATCAATTTCATAGAAAGACTCAATCTAAATCGTGCATCAGCTGGTTCACTCCTCAAAAGCACTTTCCTTGAAAACAGGACATTAAAATTATGAAAATGTTTGTGCAATAGATTCCAGATGGGTGTGTGTTTAGACTAGCATGTTCCTTTTTTTTTCAGATCCTTTTTGTATTTTGCTTATGCAATACATTTCAGATTAAAAAGGCTGGGAACAGATGAGCAGAAAATATTCACATGTGTCAATGCAGGTGGTTACACAAATTTATACGTCTGGAAGTCCAAAGAATTACGCCACGTATTCACATTTACGCAAGTACTTGCAGCACATTTGCGTCTGCAATTGCGGTCTGACTGATGTTTTTGTTCCTATTTTGTTATTTTCAACATCTGTTGCTTACAATCAGATAATCGCAAAAAAACACACATTTATAGTTACCAGCATGATTGTGGAAATATCAATAACAGGAATTACAGAGATTAGTAACTCGACTGGTCATGTGATCTCCAAACACAATGAGATGACCTTCTATATGTAAAAAAAAGACTGCTTTTATTAATACTTACTGTATTAGTTTTCATTTCCTGAGTGATTGTTTTTAACATTTTTCAAAAGTAACCATTTTTAGAGGTAAAATAAATGTGATTAAATTACTGAGTGCATATTTAAGAGAGGCAACTAAGCAATGTAAGAAATAAAATTAGGGCTTCAGTTGGATTCCTCGCTATCAGAATATACTATGTATGGTTGATCTTTGCTCTTGTTCGCTTCAGTGGGGTTGAATAGGTTTTAAATCTTTACCTGTAGGTTCACGTGTGTAGACCCACTCTGTCTCCTCCCCTTGAACCTCTGTCCCATTGGTGCAGGCACACTTCAGCACAGTGAGTATTCTCACCTTGACTGGTTTCTCAAGGTCAAACTGAGCAGCATAAGTCAGCTTGACAGTTCGGACACTCTGTACAACACAAAAAGAGGGCAATTTTGAGTCATAAATCTCTACGTTTGTAAGAATAATGGCATAATATAAATATATATAAGGCATGAAAAGTGGCTTCTGAATTTTGAAGATGCTGTAGAACAAATATGTGTGTCTGAATACTAAGTACATCACCCGCAGGGAGTTGTTCTCTCTGAGGGGTTGCATTAAATGAACTGACTTAAGTTTACCAAGTGGTTGTGTGGGGTCATTTACTGAACCATGATTTATGTAGAGATACAAATACATATTTACTGAATTGGCACTAAAACATTTTTTTTTTAAAGATTAAAGCACTTAAATGTTATTTACAAATTCAGTTAGCTTTCACATACATTTGGCTGATAATGAGCCATCACAAAAATGGTGAAATATTAGAGCAGTTTTCTCCAGCAGGATTGAGCACAGCTTTAGTAATGTGGTCTCAGAGAAATTTCAGAAAAAATCCACAAAACAAACAGAATTCTTCGTAGCATGGTTATCTCAAAACATTTCTGAGTGTAGCATAAAACACACTTACGTTTTGTGGTTTGTGAAATGAGCCTGAGAAATGAATGCTTATGTGCTGAAAAGACAACAAATGAGACTGTGTGTGTGTGTAGTGTGTTCTGCGAGTTCTCGAGGATTCCTACCCTCCACCGTTCCTCGTAGGTGTCATAGTATCTGAGTTGGTATCGTACTGTGCAGCCTGTAATGTTCTGAAGGCTGGCTGGCCGAGTCCAGTGGATACTGAGGTAACCCAGGAAGCCAGGGTCTGTTATCTCAATATTAGCAGGTGGATCCACTGTGGGAAATCAACACTGCATGTCTATGAACAATGTTAATTGCACTAACAACTCTTGGGTTGAAGACAGACCAAGCATGTGCATTAAACATCCAGCTGTAAATCTAAACTCAAATCTAATCCCATGAGTCAAAATTTTTGTGCATGTGTGAGGGTAACAGTTGCGAAATCCAGTGAACTCCACCAAATTCTTAGTAATCTGTGACACAAAGTCATGCTAAAAGCCTCTGTCTGTCTTAAGCTATAAAGGAAATTATGTCAAAAGGAAACATAAACGGTGTCAAAATGTTAAAGACAATAGAGACTCCTACCTATTTGCTTCGTATTGGATAAACTCGAAAAAAGATGGTTCTTTACACATAGTAATAGTTCTATTTATAGTCATATCATCCTAAACAACCATTTTATGCTAAAATGGTTCTTTGTGTTAAGAGTTTAGGGTTGGTTATTCCCACCTTTTTTTAACCTTTTTAAATCTGTAACTGTCAAAAAAGTCTCTCAAAGCCACTTCATTCTTGATTTGGTAACTCAGCCATCCAGCTCTCAACATGTACTTGAAATTCTTCTTAAAAGTCCATAAATTTTACATTTCAAATTGTAACTGATTTTCTACCAGTTTTTCTCTTTTCAGTTTTTTTTTTTTACCAGAACATGTGTAATCAGCTGTAACCATCTTAGTTGAGGATATTTCTCTCCTCTTCTCCGCTAAGCAAGTAAGTGACAGAGATTTTGAATTTATGATCCATATTCTTATCAAGATTTCAGTTATCTGTTTTTGCTTTTTGCATTGTGAAGGGCTCACATACTGTCCATGTTAGCCTTCATAAACTTAATTGCTTTTACTTAAACAAATCAAAGAGACACACTGTGACTCTAGACTCATTTGTATCTTTCTAGCCGGACTGATGCTGTCACGTTCCACAACCTCATCAACTGCAGAGAGAAACCAACATACACACATTAGGATTGACGAAAAGACATCACAGACGACTGTGAAGATATTTCACTGGAAATTGGCCTTCATTACATTTATTTTCTGTTTTATTTCTTTATGTATGTATTCATGTTCAGTGTCAATTATCAATTATTAATGTAATTAAATATTAAGGTATTTTTACTACAATTTCTAATGGCAATAAAAAAAGTAAAAGTACCTAATTGACATTTTATTAAACGTAAAAAAGTAAGTATAAGATCAGGTAGAAAAAGGGGTAAAAGACATAATATAAATAAATGATATATAAACTGATATGAATAATTTTTTTTGTATTATTAAAAGATTCTTTATAGCACTTTCAATGCATGGTTCAATTATATGAACTTATAAAATGGTGATTAACAGTTCTACTTAAGAATCTATTAGAGCTTAGATCACAGTTATGTTAATGCAAATGCTGTTTGTCTTGTATATTATGTGACTCTCTATGTACTGGACGAATGAACAGAAGTCTAGAACTGTGCCAATTTTATAAAATATATATATATATATATATATCTTAATATATATAATATATATTATATATTTACAGTGGTGTGAAAAAGTGTTGGCCCCTTCCTGATTTCTTTTTTTTTTTTGGGGGGGGGGGGGGCATTTTGTCACCTTTAATGTTTCAGCTCATCAAACAAATTTAAATATTAGTAAAAGATGACACGAGTGAACACAACATGCAGTTTTTAAATGAAGGTTTTTATTATTAAGGAAAAAAATCCAAAACTACATGGCCCTGTGAAGAAGTGTTTGCCCCCTAAACATAATAACTGGTTGGGCCACCCTTAGCAACAACAACTGCAATCAAGCATTTGCGATAACTTGCAATGAGTCTGTTACAGCGCTGTTGAGGAATTTTGGTCCACTCATCTATGCAGTATTGTTGTAATTCAGCCACATTGGAGTGGTTTTCGAGCATGAACCGCCTTTTTTAGGTCATGCCACAGCATCTCAATAGGGTTCAGGTCAGGATTTTGACTAGGCCACTCCAAAGTCTTCAGTTTGTTTTTCTTCACCATTCAGAGGTGGACTTGCTGTGTGTGTTTGTGATCATTGTCCCTGCTGCAGAACCCAAGTTCGCTTCAGCTTGAGGTCACTAACAGATGGCCGGACATTCTCCTTCAAGATCTTTTGGTAAACAGCACAATTCAGGGTTCCATTTATCACAGCAAGTCTTCCAGGTCCTGAAGCATCAAAACAGCCCCAGACCATCACACTACCACCACCCCTATTTTTTACTGTTGGTATGATGTTCTTTTTGTGAAATGCAGTGTTACTTTTACGCCATACGTAATGGGACACACACCTTCCAAAAAGTTCAACTTTTGTCTCGTCAGTCCACAGAGTATTTTCCCAAAAGTCTTGGGGATCATCAAGATGTTTGATGACCAAAAACTGGCAAAACTGAGACGAGCCTTTATGCTCTTTTTGCTCAGCAGCGGTTTTCGTCTTGGAACTCTGCCATGCAGACCATTTTTGCCCAGTCTCTTTCTTATGGTGGAGTCATGAACACTGACCTTAACTGAGGCAAGTGAGGCCTGCAGTTCTTTAGATGTTGTTCTGGGTTCTTTTTTGACCTCTTGGATGAGTCGTTGTTGTGTTCTTGGAGTAATTTTGGTTGGCCGGCATTTCCTGGGAAGGTTCACCATTGTTCCAGCTTTTCTCCTTTTGTGGATAATGGCTCTGACTGTGGTTTGCTGGAGTTCCAAAGCTTTAGAAATGGCTTTATAACCTTTTCCAGACTGATAGATCTCATTACTTTCTTTTTCTCATTTGTTTCTGAATTTCTTTGGATCTCGGCATGATGTCTAGCTTTTGAGGATCTTTTGGTCTACTTCACTTTGTCAGGCAGGTCCTATTTAAGAGATTTCTTGATTGCGAACAGGTGTGGCAGTAATCAGGCCTGTGTGTGGCTAGAGAAATTTAACTCAGGTTTGATAAACCACAGTTTTAACAGGGGGCAAAACACTTCTTCACACAGGGCCATGTAGTTTTGGATTTAGTTTTCCCTTAATAATAAAAACCTTCATTTAAAAACTGCATGTTGTGTTTACTTTTTTTATCTTTGACTAATATTTAAATTAGTTTGATGATCTGAAACATTAAAGTGTGACAAACATGCAAAAAAATAAGAAATCAGGAAGGGGGCCAACACTTTTTCACACCACTGTATATATATATAAATATAATTTCAGTGGAATTAGCCAGGAAGCTTACCCGCCACTCCACAGGCTGTGACCTCTGATGTAGAGACAGGCTCTTGAGTCAGCAAAAGCAGAGTGAATGCAGAGAGCCATGCAGGAAACTTATTCAGCAGCAACATGTTCTCCTGAAGGGTTATTATCAGTGTCTAGAGAGGAATAAAGCATTAAACATTTACATCAGTTGTCTCTCTTCGCACTTGTTTTTGCTACCTTTAAGGTGATGTGATATAGCAATGATCTGCAATCATGATAAAATAGTACATTGTCTTTAAAAAGGGAGGTGTTTAGATCACCCACGCTGTCGCCAATCTTTTTTCCCCATGTGGTTGGAAAATGAATAACTGCATGAGGTGTGGCTCCTTTATTTTCCTAGATCAGTTTGGTATAGCCTGCTTAGTATCAGCTCTTTGGCATCTTAACCTTAAAACAGCTGCATCACTGTGTATTTGATTAGTGCTTCGCCTTAAAGAGACAGTTCATTAAAAAAATGAATATTCTGTCATTATTTATGCAGAAGATGAAAGAAGGTATTTTGAAAAATATTGGTAACCAAACAGTTTGGCGTCCATTAACTTCCATTAAATGGACAGAGAAAGTATTTTTTTCAGATAAACGTCTTTAATATTGCATGCAAGAAAGTAATACAGGTTTGGAACAACATGAGGGGGAGTAAATGATTCGGTGAACTATCCCCTTAACACATTCCCAAATCTGATTTTATACACAATCTAGTAAAACCAAAAGAAAGGAGGAATTTTACAAACCAAATAAAATCCCAGCAATATAAAATGAAACTACATTAAAAACATCGTTATATTTTGTTAGAATCTAATTTTTGTTGCATAAACAATAATGTTTATTTTTTATATAATATAAGAATACACAAATATTACTTACATTTCATATGTTTAATGTTTAAGACATGAACCTAAAATCTTTATATAGAATTTATTTTAGATATTCCCTATTAAGGTTTCACAATCATTTAATTTTTAAATGTATATATCTATATCAATTAAATGATAAATAAAATAAAAAAAAAAAAAAAAGGAAAAAAACAAACAAACAAAATTTTGTCATAGTAACCGTTGTTTGTATTCTTTTTTAGATACTTGTTTTGGTGTGTTATAAGTCATATATATCACTAGAAATATACACATGCACAACACACACACACATTAACCATCATAACCTTATACGGTGTTAATTATCATTGTAAAAAGCGGCTATTTTGATAAACTTTTCACAAATATTCATACATGTTGATATCTGCACACACAAAAACAAATATGCAGTTATAGATTGGAAAATGATCCACTCAGTTAACCTAAAGTCAACCTATACATAAAGCAGATCTGAAGATGTGCTGAGAAAGAAGGCAGGCAAAATATCCACACATGATGAAGATATAAAGCTACTACAGCACAAAAGAACAGGGTAAACAAGTACACTTACTGTCTCTGCTCTGTAATAGAAAGATCCTGATAGTATGAGCCCATATAGGTGCCTCAGGATGGTCTGAATGAACTTCTCAATGTTCTCGAATTTTGTTGGATACAGCACCCTCTTATGTGACTCGTTGCGTATTTCAGCATAATTCACTGCCTTCCTAGTATATAGTTACAGGATTTTTCTTGAACAGCATACACCTCACACTGTCAAGATAATTAATTCCATTGAACGTTTTAATTAATACTTGTGGTTTTGACATTGAGTGTGAACTGTTTAACTGATCCTGTTTGCAAAGGTTTGTTATAAAGCAATCGTGTAAGTCGAGCGTTCCGTGTGTGCGTGTGTCATGCTCTGTAAATCAGCACTGTTAGGCTATTGTGTTTACTTTGGCTTACTCTGAAATACGGCCACTTTAAGACAGCAAGAAAAACACATCGTCTTTCAAAGACTTTATACAAACCTATTTGCAAGTGGAATGTTTATGTTGAACACGAGTCCTTTCAGACTCAGTTCCCACAAGTACAAACATTTCTTTCTTTTTTTTCCAGCTTAAAATGTTCCCTCTGGGTTTTATGCTGATGGGAAATAGCATGTTTGCAATTACCTTTTTGAAAGAAAAAAAAAGACAGAAAATTGACAAAGAAATAACTCGGATCATCAGTTAAACAGTATAGCCTTCTAGAATATATAGGCTATGTAAGACAGCACGTTTATAGCATTTATAAACGAATAGACCAAGAAGCATGCACTTATTTCTGTTTCTTTCATTAAAAAAACTTAATAATACGCAGTACATGTAACAGTACACACACACACAAACATTATATATATATATATGATTGCAGTAACAAACCTTCTCATGATCATTAAAATTCAAGTAAATGGTTTCATATCTCATAAATATGTCTCTGATAAATACAAACTTTATTGGACAAGGGTTTAAATGACTCTTTCAAGATATGCTACACTGATTTTCAGAAAAATAAGAGTTGCAAACATCATCAAATTAAGTGTCTGCTCATTGTTGTTCACAAGTGTAGCTTGAGAGAGCAGAACCCTTCCTTCCTGACCCCCGTCTTGGATGATTCTCTGGAGGAGAGACAATTGCTTTCTTTGGAAAAGGATTCATACTTCAATAATAATTTTAAGCATTGCTCATTTTAGTTTGACAATTAGAGAGTGTCATAAAGAATTGTGTTCCTGCAGCGAAGAAGCACAAAGCAAATGACAAAGACACAATGAACACTGTAAATGGTCAGTTTATTCCAGTATTTTGGCCTTTTTAGGAAACATCCTAATGTGTTGAAACATAGATTATGTACATGAATGATGGTATGATCCACACATGCAATCAAGTTGTCATACAAAAACATTTATACATACAGTACGCATTGGTAGGAGGCATCTCCTGTCTTTTACTTTTTAATTAACACTTCTTTTTACAAACTGAACAGCTTCTCACCAACAGGAATGTGAATCAGAGCTGATGAGTGATTATTTCAAAGCTTTGACAAGATGGAGTTTGATTGGGAAAGGGGGGGAACATGAGAATGGATTTCATTAAAATAGGATACTCCTCTCATTGATCAGTGTAAATGTGCATACTCAGTACCAGGTGTCTACTTTTTTCCCACATTGCAGTAAGTGTCATGAATCCCGTGTCATGAAATAAAATATTTTGTTCAGTACAAAATTAAGGTCAATTTGAGGCCTTATGACATAGATTATCTCTGCTACAGTTCAATATTCAATAGGCATTATTCTTGCATACTGAGTACTATAGCATATTATTAAACAGTAGCATGCAGTATGCAGTCTAGACCTTGAAGCAGGTGATCAATTTCAGGAGTTTTGCAAAGTGATGGCAGTGGAAGCGACAAATGACTAATTGGTAAATTGTGTCATAAATATAAAGTTAAACAGACAGAAACAGCTAAATTAGAGGGTGTAACTGAGTAAAAGTAAAACAAAAATTTATTTTAACAGGACCTGTGACCTTTAGAAAACCTACATTCTTGGCTGAGATTGTGTCAAGGAGGCAATAAAGCCTGAGGAAATGCTGTCACCAATCCATCCATCACAAAGCTCTGGAACTGAACCAGACGTATCTGCTATGGTGAGTGAAGTATGATAGGGGAGTAAGACATTACTCATCACTGCAAATCTGGGTCCTAAAACTCCTTTCCACAGAAAAGGTGTCAACAGCTGCTCCTGCTGCCAGTTGAGTATACAATGACTTTTCGAGAGGCATAAATCAATGAACATTTTCTCTTCAAAACACCATCAGGCAGGCTATCTTTCAAGATGTGCTGGAAGTGGTTAATTAGCCACAATTGCAATAAGAGAGACAAAAATACCTGTATTCTTCACAAGAATATATGGTGAACAGCCATGAACAGTAAAAGTGTTACCCTCCAATTACAATACTGATATACACACCATAAAGTGGCTTAAAGGGATAGCTCACCCAAAAAAGAAAATTACGCCATGATTTACTCACCCTCAAGCCATCCTGGGTGTAAATATATTGAAGCCCCAAAAAGTGCTTCCATCCATCATAAAAAGTGCTCCACATGGCTCCAGGGGGTTAATAAAGGCCCTCAGAAGCGAAGCGATGCATTTGCATGAGAAAAATATCCATATTTAAAACTTTATAAACCGTAATCTCTAGCTTCTGCTAACTGTTGTACGCATGTTCAAGAGAGAGTGGCGTTCCAGTGGATGACGCAGGCATAGTGTAAGCTCCGGTGAGAATATGCTAGTCTCACGAGAACCAAGTTTTGTTACAGTAAAGGAAAACCAGTCTACTCTTGGATTATATCAAAATCCTCTAACATTTTTATTTACATATCCTCATTCTGTACTTCTAATTTGTGACAGGCGTTTTGTTTTGCTCTCTATCCTCTCCTCTGCGCTTCTCCGTTTATCATTTTTCACCGGAGCTTACGCTACGCCAGGGGTGTTCAAAGTTGGTCCTGGAGGGCCGGTGTCCTGCAGAGTTTAGCGCCAACCCTAATTAAACACACCTGAACCAGCTAATCAAGGTTTTACTAGGTATGCCATTAAATCCCTCCAGGGCCAGGTGTGTTGAGAAGGCAAATTGGAGCTAAACTCTGCATCTGTAAGAAACGGACTGTGGAATTCACAGTAATTAACTGGCAGCAAGTGACAAGTAACTTACTATAAAATAAAAATACAGTAATTACCTGGCAGCAAGTGACAAGTAACTTACTGTAAAAAAATATTTTAAGATCTTACCTAGGCAGTAATTGTCAAGTAACTAGGCCCTGGTGCTTTGTACTTTCCGCATTAGCAAAATTACGGGACCATCAGCGTATGCTTTTGGTAGTATAAATACAAGTAGTCCGCGTCCGCGCTGTCCGTGTATGCGGACTACTTGTATTTATACTACAGAAAGCATACACTGATGGTCTGCTCCGCGGCATAGAAAAACGTGGGGAGCGTGGCTCCATACATGTGCAATAGATCGGCTTGAACAGTAAACAAACGTGAACAAACAGTTGCCCACAGTTATGCCCATCTGGCTGTCTTTATCGTTGTTTTTAAATTTAAAATCGACATAATTGTACAGGTTCCGTGTCATGTACAACGGCTTTTCCCACAGCGCCCTCGCGCACTCGCGCAGTTGGTGCTTTGTAGCTACTGATTACTGCGGGGTATTCACAAAATGGGAAGCGCGCGAGCCTCCGGCACACCTCCATCTCGACTCCACAGGCGCTAATACACTGTTGTCTCCACCTCTAAGGACCTCTCGACAACCCGCTCACCAGGCCCTGCGTCGGGCCGATGGACAAAAATGAAGAAATGAAAAAAAAAATAAAGAAATGAAACGGAACCTACGATTTTTTACGTCACGCATACCATAGTAGACACTAGAGGACTCGCATACGCGGAAAGTATAACACAGGCTTTACTGTAGAAGAAATAACCATAATATTTGCACAGTTTTTATTTACAGTAGCAACCATGTAACTGTAAAGTAAAACTCACTAATTTGCAAGTACAATTTTTTAGTTTTTTTGTGCTTATTACACAGGACAGTGTAGCAATTGGTGTGGTGTGGATAGAGGGGAATCTGATCAGCAAAGGACCTCAAGCCAGGAACCGAACACGGGTCGCCAGAGACACAGTTGCACATGTCAGTGTGCTAACCACCAGACTGCAGAACCAACAGGTTTCATTGCTGTTTAGTTATATTGATTCAGCCCAAATAAATAAATAGATAAATGAAACAAATCATGCATGTTGCATGATTTAAATATTAATAATCATTTATCAACAGTCACAGTTAACAGCTCATCATTATAACAAACTTCATTAATCATTCTTCACTTATTGCTAGATGTGTTGAAAACAATAAAATCTTGATGACCTTCTGGTAATTTTTTTACTTTTTATTAAAGAATACATTTGTTTTCTGTATTCTCTATTCAAACTGAAAATGTAATTGAATTACAGTGAGGTCAAATTAAATGCAGTCATTGGCTGGAAACCCAGCTGCCAGTGTACTGTGTTTTCCTTCTCTATCCCAGTGGCGGCATTTCAGAAATCCTAGTGTATGGCAATACGGTGAAATCGCATTTTCGGGGGTGTATTTATGATTATGATACTGAAGTTAAAAAAGTATGATAATGATTAAAAGTTTGTATAAAGCAGTATAATGGGCTGTTTTTGTACAGGTAAAATAACTGGAAGCGAATTACACCAGAAGCCAAACACATTCAAGTTACAAATGGCCGTGCGAAACCCTTGTCTCTACTCTGAAAACTGGTATACGGAAATAGGCTACTGTGATTTTTTTTTACAGCACATTGTTGGTTACAGTCATTTTCTACAGTACATAATTGCTTGTTGTGTTTTCTACAATACATTGGAAGTTACTGTGATTTTCTACGTTCCTAATTAGTTATTTGGTTCTTTTCAGTACAGTTGTCACTTACTGTGATTTTCTACAGTTACAATACTTAGTTTAGTGTTTTTTTCTACAATACCTTTGGAGAGTTACCTCTGTGATTTTCATTCAGCAAGACATTGCTGTTACTGTGACACTACCCCGCCCGTACTTCTTAACAAGTAGTGCAAGTTTTGACTGAATCTCTACCGTATTCTACGGGAATGTGATTTAGTATACAGTAATTCGGTGCACAAACACAGTAACTTACTGTAGATTTCACATTGTTTTTTAGTGTGCGCATGAACCCCGCCCTCCCAGCCAAGTCTGGAGACCTGTGCGACTCCCTCCTCATACACTGCAAGTGGGGACTATTTTTTTTAGCACAAATGCATCGGCTTGGTCCTTCAGAAGACGCCTTCTTAACACCCCCCGGCCTGGGTGGAGCACGTTTCGTGACCTCGTTACTACCATGTTAACTTAACTTTTTGCTTCAAACTCTCGGCACGACCCATTTCACTGCCATTATAAAGCTGGGAAGAGCCAGGACATTTTTTAATTTCCGTTGTATGATCGTCTGAAGTCAAGAATCACATCATACACTAGGATTTGCTTGAGGTGAGTAAGCGATGGGGTAAATTTTCATTTTTAGAGGTGAACTATCCCTTTAAGACATCATAACAGCATTCACGTTTACACTGCTTGTCCCCACCCGAAGACGCATTTGTCGCGGGGTGGCACAGCACGCACGTGTTCCATCTCTCTTCCACCCGGGATTCAAAGCTTGCTCAACCGATCACCTGATGAATTGTGGGATTGGCAGAAAGCATTAAGAGTGGCCAAGAGCATCAATAAAAAAATTTTGTGCAAAGATCAAGCAAAAAACACTTATGATGACAATTAAATTGGCCATGCACTGAAATAAACAGTTCATACATACTTTCTACAGACACACCTATTACCAAATGTCGGCTGGTGTGTTTGGGCGGAGATTCTGGCTGCTGGGAGTTTGGACATTTACGCATGCTCGTAAGTCAGATTAGATGCCATATTGAATTTAACATGGAAACCAGGCTGTGAGAGACAGACTTACAGTCTTTACAATGGTACACTGTATAAGGTCTTCGATCATGTCATTTTCACAACTTAAAACGTTTAAAGCTGTTTTATGGAGTTTGTTTACAAAGCTTTTTATCAGCAAGAATTTTCATCAGCTGAACAGATCGTTCACAACATGTAACAAATCCTTGACTTCTATCCCTCCAGCCTTGTTTTCCACCTCCTGGTCAAAAATCAATTAACATATGGTCCGCTACCCGAACCACCCATTTACTAGCTCGGCTTCTGTGATTGTTACACAACATTAAAACCCTCGGAACCGCCACCCGCTCCGACTATTGTCTATTAAAGTAAAACCACATGTACAGTCTATATGTTAAACAGGACATGTAAATGTGAATGCTGATTTTGCATCTGATCTTCTACAAATAACTTCCTCACATAACCAGCTTTCTGATGTGCATGTAAACGATGGGTTCATACAGAAATTGACTGCAAGCAACTTCCAGGGCTACAACCTGTTAAGATGGTTGCTCCAATTTCCATGTTTGGAAATGAATATATAACACTCAATAATCCGTATTGCTGAATTTTGAGGTGAAGTCAATAGAACTCAAAGAAATAAATAAAACATACAAAAGTACATAAAGGTAAATAAATAAATTCCATGATAAAACAAAACTATTTGTACCCATTTTCAAATTCCTATAAACCTTCAGAGTTTACTGTGGTGAATGAACTGCTGCACATCAAACCCTTTACTTAACTTCACTCAATTTTCCAAGTATCAAAGACTCTTTGTTCTTACATTAGAGATAAAAAAAAAACTAAAACAAATGTGAACAAATGTAATCATTCAATAAAATGCACATATTTCATTTTTAATGAAGAGGACTGTTCTTACTCTGTAATTATAATTAGGTTTTGCAAATGTTTTTAGTTGGCCTATTTTTAGTGCAGAAACTTCACATACCTGCCAAGACCTGCACAACAGACAAAAATTTAAGTAAATTCTTAAAATTCGTAAAAGAACACAAAAAAGTATTTGTCTTGTGCAGGCACGTGAGCAGTGTCTTCACTGTTAAAACCTTCCAGGCATGCAGAAAAATATGAATATTCTCTAATGCACTGCCAATGACTCACCTGACTGCAGTACATCAACAGCTGTGACAGCAATGACCATTTTTATGGCAACACCTTTGTCTGTCCTTTCCAGGTGTCCTCGGTGCAGATCTGGTTATTAGATGCACATCAATACATGTCTCTGCCTCACTTATTTCTTCAAACAGACAGGAAACAACACCCGCTGGGGGCTCACCGGTCCAAGAGAAGAGTGAACATGAGAGATGAGAAGAAGATACAAAAGAAAGGAGACAGAGGTGTCCAGCATTAAGAGAGGACAGACAGCATTGCCAGCTGTGGAATAGAAACTGGTATTTCCCCTCAGAATGAAATGTGTGGCTTTAAGAATGACATTTTCCCTCATATAGGGCACAATACTAGAGCTTTAAAATGTCTAGAGCCCACCATAGAGGCTTATAAGAGGTAGGGGGAAGCCGGCCTGTTCACCACAGTTGTGAAGGGTGAAGGGTCATGACTTCCCCATAGTAGTTCAAAGATCAGCACTGAGAGTGAGGAGTGAGGATGAGGTGGTAAGGCAGGATAAAGGGATGCTAGTGGACGTCCCATGATCCAGCGATGCTACATGGTAGAAAGTTGGTTGGGTTTTGATGATGGAAGATCCAGCAGTGCCTGTACAGTGACACCAACCTTTACCAGACCTCGCTCCTCCAGGATGTGATGCGGCAAACACAACTTGTCCTGTTCATAAACACAAGTAAATGTACAGTGGGTACGGAAAGTATTCAGACCCCCTTAAATTTTTCACTCTTTGTTATATTGCAGCCATTTGCAAAAATCATTTAAGTTAATTTTTTTCCTCATTAATGTACACACAGCACCCCATATTGACAGAAAAACACAGAATTGTTGACGTTTTTTCAGATTTATTAAAAAAGAAAACTGAAATATCACGTGGTCCTAAGTCGACTATTCAGACAACACGTCGCGGTTGACACACTGCATATATCTTAACTCACGGTGCTGTCGCAGTTCTTCTGACCATCCTTGAGATTGTTTCTACACCTTCATTTTGAGTCCCAGCTGTTTTGAATTTACGTTGGCTTGATTAAGGAAAGCCCACACCGTCTATTACTATACCTTACAGCTCCCAGTGCACTGTCAGTAGGCAATGAGAATCGCTGAGGTAAGGAACTACCTGAACGTCGCATGAGACAGAATTGCGTGTCAGTCCACAGTGCGTGCTGTGTGCCAAGCTTACAAGAAAAATTTCTGCCGGCTAAGGTCCCTAAGAGCACAGTGGCGCTCATAAATCCTTAAATGGAAGACGTTTGGGACGACCAGAACCCTTCCAAGAGCTGGCCGTCCGGCCAAACTGAGCTATCGTGGGAGAAGAGCCTTGGTGAGAGAGGTAAAGAAGAACCCAAAGATCACTGTGGCTGAGCTCCAGAGATGCAGTCAGGAGAAGGGAGAAAGTTGTAGAAAGTCAACCATCCCTGCAGCCCTCCACCAGTCGGGGCTTTGTGGCAGAGTGGCCCGAAGGAAGCCTCTCCTCACTGCAAGACACATGAAAGCCCGCATGGAGTTTGCTAAAAAACACCTGAAGGACTTCAAGATGGTGACAAATAAGATTCTCTGGTCTGATGAGACCAGATAGACTTTTTGGCCTTTTCTAAACGGTATGTGTGGAGAAAACCAGGCATTGCTCATCACCTGTCCAATACAGTCCAACAGTGAAGCATGGTGGTGGCATCATGCTGTGGGGGTGTTTTTCATCCTTTTTTCAGCTGCAGGGACAGGACGACTGTTTGCAATCGAGGGAAAGATGAATGCGCCCAAGTACAGGGATATCCTGGACGAAAACCCTTCTCCAGAGTGCTCAGGACCTCAGACCTCAGACTGGGCCGAAGGTTTACCTTTCAACAAGACAATGACCCTAAGCACACCGCTAAAATAATGAAGGAGTGGCTTCACAACAACTGTGTGACTGTTCTTGAATGGCCCAGCCAGAGCTTTGACTTAAACCCAATTGAGCATCTCTGAGAGACCTAAAAATGGCTGTCCACCAACGTTTACAAGTTTTTACAACCTGACAGAACTGGAGAGGATCTGTAAGGAGGAATGGCAGAGGATCCCCAAATCCAGGTGTGAAAAACTTGTTGCATCTTTCCCAAAAAGACTTATGGCTGTATTAGATCAAAAGGGTGCTTCTACTAAATACTGAGCAAAGGGTCTGAATACTTAGGACCATGTGATATTTTAGTATTTCTTTTTTAATAAATCTGCAAAAATGTCCACAATTCTTTGTTTTTCTGTCAATATGGGGGTGCTGTGTGTACATTAATGAGGAAAAAAAATTAATTAAATGATTTTAGCAAATGCTGCAATATCACAAAGAGTGAAAAATTTAAGGGGGTCTGAATTATTTCCTTTTAAAATTATGCGTACCCACTGTAAGCATAAATATAGATCAATGGCAGATTTCATAAATCTATGATACCCCATTAAATTTTTTTTTTAAAAGACTGTAAAACAAACATAAATTTGGCATTACAGCATTATAACACACTACTGTTCAAATGTTTGGGGTGTCGGTATCAGGGTTTCTGGCAGACGTTGAACAAGTTTAAATTTAAGACTTTTTAAGACCTTTTAATACCACCTTATATGAAATTTATGACCTAAACCTGTAATGGAAATACACTTTTTATTACATACATATATGTAATATTTAATGTGTTTAAATATAAAAGAAAACTAAATATCATTGCTGTAATAAATGGTATTTATTACTTTGATATACAGTGAACTTTTCATGTCAGCAGACAATATTCCATACAAAATATCCCCACAAAATAACTGCATCACTGAGATTTTTGGTGGAGTAAACAATTTATTCTGAAGCAATATTTTCATAAGTGTTCCATCAGCTTTTACATACTTAAATCTGCATATTTACATTTACAATGGCCTATTTTTAACCTTTTTAGATGTGTGCATCATCTTACGTGTCAAATTATTACACTTTATCAATAATTTCAATATACACTATAGGGCTGCTACATGTCAGATTAAATCATTTACACTGCAAATAAAAATAATTACAACTGCAATAAATTTTATGAGATTAATGTTTTAAATGCATTTATGAATATACAAATAAGAAATGTTGAGGGGAAAAATGCATCCTTTTCAACAAACTTCTCAACTGAACTACCAGTAAGTGACGGTAAGTCACTTAATGAGTGAGTATTGAGTCATTCATTCAACTGATTGAGTGAGTTATCATGCTGCTATCTTAAGGACTTTCGTGGTCAAGAGTGACCTGACTCCTATAGTTTTTGATATTCTTCATATTCTGTATGGTGGTCAGATAAGTTAAGAATAAGATAGATTTTTACCTTTTATGGGCATTTTAACTTTATAAAGCCATTTTTTCTAAAAGTGTACATCATATTTTTTGTCAAATTCTTACATTTAATCAGTCAGTTTGAATAATAAGACATTTGGGCTGTTACAAAGCAAATGAAATCAGTATTAACAAACTTCATCTTTGTAATCCAGACATAAACTGCACCTGAAGTGGCATTTAGAAGTGTTTACACACAGTTTAATGCAGGACATTAATGTATTTAACCTGCAGTTACAAATGCATAAACAATGTTTTGATATATTAAACATAAACTTGATACTGCTCTTTTGATAATAAAAAAAACTTAAGTTTTTAAATGTTGGTGGCGAGTCACTGTTAAGCGAGTCATTGCGACTGAACCGTATCATTTAAAAGGTTAATTCATTCAGGAACAAAACAGTGTCATGTTGCTCAGAGACGCAAAACAACGCTGTGGCTTTTTTTGGAATTATTTTTGTTGGCGAAATAATTGCAAAACAGCCATATAAGGTTTTCTAAAAAAATATGGGGGGGGGGGGGGGGGATCTCTCTTATAAAACTTCTAGTTTTCTTGAACTGTTGTTCAACCAAAAAATCCAATATCCATTGTATTTGGTCATTTTTGGAGAAAAAAAAAAGGCCACTCTTCCGGTGAACTTGATTCCTACAGTGTATAAATCTACACCTTTGCTGCCCCCATCGTCGTGAATTTGTTAATCATCTGAATGTATTTTAATGACCTGAATCATTCATGAAGAGCGCACTGTAAATCTCTAGCGCAATAACGTCCTACTGCGTGCACACAATCTTTAGGTTTTTGAATGTTTTTTGTTTTTTTTTTTTGCGTCGTGAGACTAATGACAAAATAGCTCACTTTGTCATGGTGTTATTTAACTATATTATGTTATGAATAAACTAAACATTTAGAATTTTTATCTCAGTGTGGTTCTTCTGAGTTTGTGTGCTGTCACGCTCATTTGTTCTGAAGTCTCGAGACAGACAGAGTGAGCCTCAGCGCGAGCTTGTATTCTGTATTCTGCAATTCTCTCTGATGAAGCAGTAACTTACCGCAGGGAAGAAAAAATCTTCAGTCTGTCTAATGATTGTAAACAGTCATTAGGTCCATCAGACTTAAGATATTTTAGCGGTAATGAGACCAAAATATTTAAGACCCATCGAATCCGAATTCAAGACATTTTAAGACTTTTTAAGGCCTTATATTAGGAAAAAGTATTAAGAAGACTTTTTAAGACCCGCGGACACCTGGGGGTAATATTTCATGAATATTTTTGAAAGAAGCCTTCTGCTCACCAAGGCTGCACGTATTTGATCAAAAATACAGTAAAACAGTAATATTGTGAAATATTATTACAATAAAAAACTTTTCTATTTGAATATATGTTAAAATGTAATGTAAATGTAACATAAAACAAAAATTGCATTTTAAATATATTTAAATATATTAGTCATTACTCCAGTCTTCAGTGCTACATGATCCTTCAGAAATCATATCTAATATGCTGTTTGCTGCTGCTCAAGCAAACATGTTACTATTACTACAAATGTTGAAAACAGTTGTTCTGCTTAATATTTTTGTTGAAACCATGATTCATTTTTTAGGCGTTAGGTATTTTATAACATTATAAATGCCTTTACTCTTACTTGATCACTTAATGCATTCTTTCTGAATAAAAAAATATAAATTTCTTAACAAAATCCTACTGACCTTTGAACATGTATGGATAATGAATGGATACATTTTCATCTTAACATTTTTATGCATAAATACACAGCAACTCTCTTAAATGCAGTCACTTGATTTTCAAGAGAAAATGTTAAATCTTGCAGGGTTAAATCTTAAAACTAATCCTATTTCTTTAGTAAAGCGATGATGTTTTAATTGTAAAAAAAAAAAAAAATAAAATATGAATTTGATACTGATTTTAAAAAGCAGATACAAGCTGAAAACTGATATAGCATTTGTAAAAGGAAGAAACACTCGGTCCTACCTGTGGCACTCCAAGCTTTTTACATGCATCCAAGAAATTCTCAACATTCCGCCGACACTTGGCCATACTCAGCTTTGGCTGGTCGAGGGATTGTGGACAGAAAGTGTCACATCAAACAGAACCATGAAACAACAAGCAATTTATGTGCTAGTTTCGAATGCTGAATATTTACTAATGAATGTCAATTAAAGTGCAGAAAATATGTTTTCATTTAAAAGGAGATCCAAGAAGGTCTGTATGAAACATTCAGTGAATCTTACCACCGCAGGGGAAGGTACATGAATGCTAGCTACGGAACGAGGACGAGTGTGATTAGCCAGATGGCATAAAACAACACCATCCATCAAAGCAGCACCCACATCGTCTGGTAACAAAACCTTTAGCCTAGACTCGAGGTTCTGCAAACACATATAAACACTCAGTTTACTTCATTTGATTCCAAATAAAGGACAAGTATATCATGTGAACCAAGAATCATCCATTTACTAAATGTCAAGATAAGACGTCTGTGCTCTTTTCAGTCATTCCGGCTATCACATGGGTGGCCCTTCAGCACCAAGGACAGCATAGAGCTGAGGTGGAGGTTATGAAACTGGACATGATAGGAAATCATTAGCAAGGAAAGGCAAGCACTCTACAGCTTCAGTATCAGTGAATCTCCCATTCACTTCTTACATGGAAAACTAGTCTGTAGACACCCTATAGATGCAGTTTTGTTTTACTTATGATCTGCCTTGCCGTGTCCACGTCTAAGGCAGCATCCTAACTGAAGCGGAACCTTCTACAGTAAGTAACGAACTGAAAGCTCTACACAGGCAGCAACTCAAATAGTGTGCCATACAAATAGCATTCCTCATGTGAAGCTCACATGAAAGGTGGTTTCAATCCATATATATAGTGACTTCAACACCTAATCATCATCATTTTGTTCCAGCCCTGTATGATTACATGGTACTAATTATTGTCTGAAATATACAGTGGGTACGGAAAGTATTCAGACCCCCTTAAATTTTTCACTCTTTGTTATATTGCAACCATTTGCTAAAATAATTTAAGTTAAAAAAATTTCCTCATTAATGTACACACAACACACCATATTGACAGAAAAACACAGAATTGTTGAAATTTTTGCAGATTTCTTAAAAAAGAAAAAACGAAATATCACATGGTCCTAAGTATTCAGACCCTTTGCTGTGACACTCATATATTTAACTCAGGTGCTGTCCATTTCTTCTGATCATCCTTGAGATGGTTCTACACCTTCATTTGAGTCCAGCTGTGTTTGATTATACTGATTGGACTTGATTAGGAAAGCCACACACCTGTCTATATAAGACCTTACAGCTCACAGTGCATGTCAGAGTAAATGAGAATCATGAGGTCAAAGGAACTGCCTGACGAGCTCAGAGACAGAATTGTGGCAGGCCATGCAGATCTGGCAACAGGTTACAAAACAGTGCTGCACTTTAAGGTTACTAAGAGCACAGTGGCTCCAATTTAAATGGAAGAAGTTTGGGAGACCAGACCGTCCTAGAGCTGGCCGTCCGGCTAAATAGCTATCGGGGGAGAAGAGCCTTGGTTTGAGAGGTAAAGAAGAACCCAAAGATCGCTTTGGCTGAGCTCCAGAGATGCAGTCGGGGAGATGGGAGAAAGTTGTAGAAAGTTAACCATCACTGCAGCCCTTCACCAGTCTGGGTTTTATGGCAGAGTGGCCCGATGGAAGCCTTTCCTCAGTGCAAGACACATGAAAGCCGCATGGAGTTTGCTAAAAACACCTGAAGGACTCCAATATGGTGAGAAATAAGATTATCTGGTCCGATGAGACCAAGATAGAACATTTTGGCCTTAATTCTAAGCGGTATGTGGGGAGAAAACCAGGCACTGCCTCCTCACCTGTCCAATACAGTCCCAACAGAAGCATGGTGGTGGCAGCATCATGCAGAGGGGGTGTTTTTCAGCTGCAGGGACAGGACGACTATTTGCCTTCGAGGGAAAGATGAATGCGGCCAAGTACAGTGATATCCTGGACGAAAACCTTCTTTAGAGTGCTCAGGACCTCAGACTGGGATGAAGGTTTACCTTCCAACAAGACAAATACCCTAAGCACACAGCTAAAATAACAAAAGAGTGGCTTCACAACAACTCTGTGACAACAACTTCTTGAATGGCCCAGCCAGAGCCCTGACTTAAAACCCAATTGAGCATCTCTGGAGAGACCTAAAAATGGCTGTCCAACAACGTTTACCATCCAACCTGACAGAACTGGAGAAGATCTGCAAGGAGGAATGGCAGAGGATCCCCAAATCAAGGTGTGAAAAACTTGTTACATCTTTCCCAAAAAGACTCATGGCTCTTATTAGATCAAAGGGTGCTTCTACTAAATACTGAGCAAATGGGTCTGAATACTTAGGACCATGTGAATTTCAGTTTTTCTTTTTTAATAAATCTGAAAAAATGTCAACACTTCTGTGTTTTTCTGTCAATATGGGGTGCTGGTGTGTACATTAATGAGGAAAAAAAAAAACTTAAATGATTTTAGCAAATGGCTGCAATGTAAAAAAGAGTGAAAAATTTAAGGGGTTCTGAATACTTTCCGTACCCACTGTATTGCCCTTCTGGGCATCATGACTCAACAAGGAGAATAACACTGTTGGTAAGAGCGCCCAGTGGAAGTAGAAACATGGAGCAACTAATTAGAAAATTGAGGAAAGAACGCAATGTTATCCACGTGAACTCTGACAAAATTACTGGAAGGCTGATAAACAGAACTGTGTATCTGGTGTTTACATTAGCTTCGCTTGGCTACCCTAGAGATATGACCAATCATTTTTCATTATACTGTGGCACATACGCCGAGGGGTTACGGTCGCCAGCAACCCCGTCCAGCGCTCTACCTGCTGCAAATTAGCACCCACACTCCCCGTAGGGCTAGCTCATCAGAGCCCGACTAGGCAAGCAACTCCCAACCGGTCCCTGGTCACCGTACAGCCAGAGTGATTATCCTAAACGGATCCAGCGCCAGCGAACCCCTTCAAAGCGACAGGCAGGGCAAAGATACCTATACCAGAGACAGCCCCAAGCCCTTGACCGTGAAGAACACTTGTGGCCGCCTAACCCGGACTGACGTTTACACCTCCAGACTAACACGATCTATAATTATCACCCGCAGACCGACAGAGAACGCGGAGGATTAGGACCATAGTTCAACATCCACTCTATCTGTCCCACTCTTCCCACCGATTGCACACGCTCCCTACCATCCAAACTAAATGTTCTGCTCACGAGTCGGGAACATCTGTACATTTTACATGCGTAAATGTGGTCATAAGTGTCTTGCTTTTGTGCCATGAGATTTGACCAGGTTCCCCCGCGCGCGCCCTTCACAATAGATAACCAATAGTGTGGACTAATAATAATAAGGAATTACTAGCCCAAGTAGCTCTCATAATCAATATTTTTCCTCAATTTGACCTTGTTGCCATACTACGTTAATCCCAACTGTGAAATCTGTTTTAACACACTTACATGTTGAATAAAAAAAAAAGCTGTAAATAACACCAACTCCGATATACGAACTATTTCTGTCAACCTACTCGGTTCACGGTTCATTGTGTTTCGGCCCACGACACTTTATTACTGGATGAAACATCATCCAGCATTACAAAAAACCACAACACGACTCTCGTGACCCCTCCCCGTCTTGTTGCACTACATTGCCTAAATGAGAAACCACACGGGAGCATGTCCACGAGATGAGCTGCACCCTCCCCTTGCCCCCCAATAGCCTGTGTTTCAGTGGTTGCCCCAGACCTCATCCAAGGTTCCTTGTTATTTCTGCGTGAAGACGGTTATTTTCATCGTTAGTGTTTCTTCCCGGTTGTGCTCCTATCGAGCCCTTCCACCCCATGTCCTGGATTACACTCTCCACCAGCAATCACTCACACTACAACCCTTCAATCTTTATTCACCCCCGAGCATCGAGCCTCTTATCTTGCCCGCAGCACCGACTGTTTGTCACCCACCCAACACCCGCACCAAACTCTGCCGCGTCCTCGACTCCCACAGTTTCCTTTTCATTTCCCTCCTCTGATTCTACCTCCCACTCACCACCACCCCCTCACCCACACGCGCCAGCAGCAGCTTGATTTCCGGTATTTTGCAATGCCAGCCCACCCTCTGCCAGCTGGATACCCCAGCCGCCAACCCCCCCCAACCTTATATATCCCCTCATGAACCGTCTGGTCTCCGACGAGAGATATCACTTACCATACATCCTGACCTTTTCGCTGACTGTGTTTGAGATCCGTTGCCGCCAGAGCTTTAAAGCTGACTTTAATTGAAAGTGTTTTTGTCTAACACATCAATACAACTTTGATTGCTCAGTTACACTGAAAAGAAAATGCTTTGCCAAGCTGCCAAGCCTTGGCAATACCATCACAAAGATGAAAGAAAAAAGACAACTTGTGATGAGAGAAAGGGAAAGGACAACACTACCTGATCTGGGGTTCAGGCCAAAAACAGTCAGAGTTGTGGTGAAATCATTAGATCGCATTCCCTCCTGTAACAACACAAATATGGAATCACTGCAAACAATTCTGATGGATTTTGTAATGGATTCAGATTCTTCTGACTGAGATGGTCTGTTCAAGATTCCACCCCCCCCCCGGTTTTACCACCCACACCTGCTTTCACTCGATTCGCCCACACAACCGACCCTGGTACATGTCGTCCTTGTCCACCCTTCAACAGAAGGAGCACGGGATCCTACTCGTTCCTGCGAGACCCTTCCCGCCCCCCTTACCTCACCCCCCTTCCCACCCCACCAACCCCCTTTTGACCAAGAATTACCATACCTTTCCACGAGCCGTCTGATGGACATATTTACACGCTGCGCCAATACCCACCCCCCACCCCTTACCCACCCACCCCCTACCACCTAAGCTCGACGCACACACGAACATTCCACTGGCCGCGGACAACTGCTCCCACCTTTCTTGACCCCCCCCAGACCGCGACCTTCCTCGAAACGCTCCGCCCGCCCCACACCCGCCGCACACAGCTGCCCACGATATTCACAAGTCGTTGTGTCCCCACCCCACCCCCATGCTTATGTTGCAGCTAGTCTTAGTAGCTAAAACTATGATTTAGAAGTCTAGACAAGAAGTGAAAAAACGGGAGTGCCTATCAAAGAAGTGAAGAAAACATGCAACATGCTATTTTTATGCATTTGTTAACACATAAATGTGTCATTACTACATTTTAAAAAGGGGTCATGAAATGTAAAATCAAAATGTTCAAAACAAGTCAAGGCTGACACGACGATCCCACCTTCAATGTAACAAGCGGTCAAGTATCAAGCACCACGCGTATCCCCACACAGACGAAACCCCATCCCTTCGCACGACCCACAACGACCTGCCCCCGGCTACAACAAATCCGTTACACTACCACATACATACATCTGTCTTTTGTAATACAAGCTCCAAAAAGTAGTACTTTTAAAACAGCTACGCAAATGAAGCACAATAATAGCACCACCCAGCAAAAGCCTTCCCCCGGAATGGCTCCTCTGTTGAACTGTGTAAGGGTGAGTGTTTACTTTAGTTTCTGCAGAGAGAGTGTTTTTCACAAAAAGTGAAAAATGAGGATGGAAAATTTTAATTTTTCACGCATCTTGGCTTGTACAATAAACCCATCCACAGGAATACACCTGTCATACTTGGCCAGGAAGCCATCCCACTCACACTGGCTATTTTAGTTGGTTGTGTGATTGCCCTCAGGTGTGTGCGACCGGATCAGTCGTGGTCGAGGGAACCCTTTCTACTCACATTTACCCATTATTATGCTAATACCCCATATCCCGCACAATCGTTATTACCCCACCCCCTTGTTCAGCCCACCTGGCCAGAACCTGCACTCGCCAAGTCCAGACAGCCGCTACCCACCTGCGAACAGTCCCCAATCGAGTCGCCACCATAGCTCTCAAACCATCACACACTACCATTGTCTTGCCCTGATTTTTCAGCGCACTGTGGCATCTCTGGAGCGCGATACTAACCAACTCGGGAGACCGAGGACTTTCTTCTTCAGATCCTGCGCATTCTCACAACCTATCCGTCGACCACCCGCCGACACCCCACCCACCATCCGCCCCCACCATTGTCATTAAAAGGGCCCCTGGATCCATTTTGTGTCCATTCACCCACACACACTATCTCTCATGACGCCCCCTCCACAGCACTAACCCCCCCTCCAGGCACCTAAACCTGAGTCTCTGATAGCCCCCCCTGTAGGTCTTGGAGCACTTTGCTATGAGCCGGTGCTCGAATCAGGTGTGTTTGATTAAGGAGACATACAAAGGCTGCGTTTACACTTGGCATTAAAATACGATCTGTATCTGGATGTTGTCCACATACACATTGAAAAGACAAGTGTAAATGCGATTCTGATCAGAATGTTATCTGATCAGCATGTCCTGGTCCAGAGGTAGTCGAGGAACATTGTGATCGGCTCTCAGTGTAATGTAAATGCATCAGCCATCGGGTCGCCTCGCACCGGTGGCCGGCACGCAACCCCCCCCCCACCTCACTCTCAGCAGACTAGATTAAATATTGCCGCAGCCACATCTCACTACAGTGGCACTGTGCACCAAAACGTGTGGCCCTTCCCGGCCTGTTGTCTTATTCGCCATGCCTGCGAGACCACCCCCCCACTTTACTGGTTCCGCTCCTCCAAACACCTTTACTAAGAATTACACAAAACCATCACCCCAACACCCGCTACACCAACTACAACTACACAACAGCGCAGCCCCATTGCCTCCTACCCTTAAAGCGCCGGTTTTATTTATTAAGGGAAAACAACATCCCAACATGGGCCCTGTGTGCCACAGACCCAGTGTTTGCCCCCCTGTTAAAACTCTGGTTGATCAACACCCCCCCCCCCCCCCCCACACGAGTTTCCCACCTTCCTGCTCCGGCCTTAGCCAACCCCCCGGCCCCTGAGTACTGCCACACACCTGTCGCAATCAGAAATCTCTTAATAGGAAATGCCTGACAAGTGAAGGTAAGACCAAAAGATATATCAGTCTGGAAAAGGTTATAAAGCATTTTCTAAAGCTTTGGGACTCCAGCGATCACAGTGAGAGCCATTATTCACAAATTGCAAAAACAAGGAACAGTGGAGAACCTTCCCAGGAGTGGCCGGCCGACCAAAATTACCTCAAGAGCACAGCGACGACACATCCAAGAGGTCCCCACAACAACATCCAAAGAACTGCCTCATTTGCCTCAGTTAAGGTCAGTGTTCATGGTTCCACCATAAGAAAGAGACTGGGCAAAGATGGTCTGCGTGGCAGAGTTCCAAGACGAAAACTGCTGTTGAGCAAAAAGAACATAAAGGCTCGTTTCAGTTTTGCCAGAAAACATCTTGATAATCCCCAAGACTTTTGGGAAAAATACTCTATGGACTGACGAGACAAAAGTTAAACTTTTTGGAAGGCGTGTGTCCCATTACGTCTGGCGTAAAAAACTGCATTTCAGAAAAAGAACATCATAAAAACAGTAAAATATGGTGGTGGTAGTGAGATGGTCTGAGGCTGTTTCGCTGCTTCAGGACCTGGAAGACATGCTGTGATAAATGAAACCATGAATTCTGCCGTTTACCAAAAAATCATGAAGGAGAATGTCCGGCCATCAGTTTGTGACCTCAAGCTGAAGCGAACTTTGGTTCTGCAGCAGGACAATGATCCAAAACACACAAGCAAGTCCACCTCTGAATGGCTGAAGAAAAACAAAATGAAGACTTTGGAGTGGCCTAGTCATAGTCCTGACCTGAATCCTATTGAGATGATGTGGCATGACCTTAAAAAGGCGGGGGGGGGTTCATGCTCCGGACACCAACCACTCCCAATGTGGCTGAATTACAACAATTCTGCATAGATGAGTGGAACAAAATTCCTCCACAGCGCTGTAACAGACTCATTGCAAGTTATCGCAAACGCTTGATTGCAATTGTTACTGCTAAGGGTGGCCCAACCAGTTATTAGGTTTAGGACCCAGCGCCAGCACCCCCGGAACCCACAACCCAAACCGACCCATCATCCCACAACCCACACCAACCCCGGCCATGTAGTTTTGGATTTTGTTTGCCCTTAATAATAAAAACCTTCATTTAAAAAAACTGCATGTTGTGTTTACTTGTATTATCTTTTACTAATATTTAAATTTGCTTGATGATCTGAAACATTAAAGTGTGACAAACTGTGACAAATCAGGAAGGGGCCAACACTTTTTCACACCACAGTATATACGGATCGGTCCATCAAGATCGAGAAGTCACTGATGATTGCAAGGGTAAACGCGCCGTGTCCTGATTGACTGATGATTCGATCTGATCATGGTGATCGCATGTTAATGCCAAGTGCAAACGCAGCCAAAATGTGTTGGAGGGGATCTAGGAATTTGGTTGAGAACCACTGGTCTAGAGATAAAAGGATAAAATGCTGACTCTATCACCACTTTAAATCTGGCTGAAACTAGTCTAGTCATACTCTTGATAACCTTACATTCAGGAGCAGACATGTATATCTGGTTTATTTTCTGGTTTAAGGCGATGCAAAATTCACTTTTACATGGTCGAGTTGTGACCCATCCACTGACCCATGTGGTCTAACAGGGTGGACACAACAACCGACAATGATGAAAATCCCTTCACCGCCATTTTTTTTAATGCCCCCCCAAACATCCTACCACCATAGTCTCTCACTCCCGTATCAGCCCTTTTGATTTTCCCTCGACACTAGCACAATAGAATCATTACTGCTCAGGGCCCCCGCACATGAAGCTGCAGGACTGTACCCACAACTACCTTAACATATTCCCGCCCTCAGCCAGTTGTACGCTGTCCATCATTTTCTCCAACAATATTTGACAACAAGTCCCCGACCCCCCCGTAAGCAATGCACGGTGTTTTGTCCCCCCGTTGGATGCTAAAGTGAACTATCACAGGTCCTTCCTTTCCCGACTCCCGACATCAGAACCACTGAGGAAATTGGATTGTTTGTTTGAAGGGTAACCGCCACGAATTCACAAAAACAGCAAGATAGGGGCCGGGTCCCCCCAGACTCACCCCACCACCGCCGGTGGCCCACACAGAGCTCTGCTATCATTTAAAGAGACCCCCCCATGCTTGAAACCGGAGTCCCGCGTGAAAGAGCTGTTTGACCAGCTAAAAAAGAGTGTGATTTTCTGAGCATTGAGGAATTTTAACCAAAGTATTACAGACATTTCATGAAGACCCTTAAGAATCATACCAACTTGTGGAAAATGGGCATCCAATTAGACCCGCCCAGAGAAAATGGGCATCCCTTTAATATACTTTTCAACCATTTCTTTAACACTAGAACTGCCACGGGGTAAATTTGACCTGTGGCTGTTTTTCAAATGTACATAACAGATTTTCAATAAAACATTCAAGTCTCCCAGTCAATTACTTTTACTAAAATTATGTAATTTACAATCCAATGCTGTTAAAAATTATTTAGATAAAACCAGATAAAAAAAAAAAGGGAATTTATACCTGTAAGGGCTTATAGTGAAATTTACCCACTATATAATGCATGTATTTTCTTGCCGCTTATGTTTTAACTTTGTACATTTCTAGGCAACGCCTTTCACTCATTGATTTAGCGGTTATCAGTTTCATAAATAAAGTCAAATTGACTAAAAAAAGGCAAGTATGGATGCGAAGAGGTTTAGAAGCACGAATGATAAATAAGCTGCCCATGGTCCGGGACAACTCCGCATTCGACAGCCCTCCAGAATACATCAGCAGCGAATTCTGGAGATGTGTAGCCTACTCATAAATGTTCAAACTTTGGATTCATAAGGCTTTTTAATTTTTGTTTTGCCATTTATCATCAGTTTGTTCGTACGGGCAACCCCCTGTTTTTATTTATTCTAGGTCTGCCGTTTCCTGAAAAACACCAACTTACAACACCCCCCCCCCCCACTCCGCTCCCCCCCCGCACACCCAGCCCTGAGCCCGTCAGACACCCACACAAACCCACCCCAGCCTTTTTGATTACCCGAAACCGCACCTTATTGGTGTTGTTCTCTATTCAAATTATAATAGACATACCCCCACCACTCTCCCTAAATAAATTAATAAATATTTAGGTGAAGCTGTGTGCTTTAATTTGTCATCGCATCATCCTATGCAATGTTGTTAATTATTATTGCTCATTATTGTCTATATGCTATTTTAGTAATTTAAATAACATTAGTTATCTTAATATATTGATGACGATGACATTGTATTATAATTTTTCAGAACCCAAATATGTATTTACTTCCTTCTAATTCTCGTTGTCAGTGCAGGCTTGTTTAGCTTAATATTGACCGTTATGAAAAGTCGCATAGGGTAGCCTACATAAACCACACCCCCACGACACACCCCCCCCCCCCCCTCCTCCCCCCCCCCACCCCCCCCCCCCACCAACCCCCCCCCCACCCCCACCCCCCTTTGTACCCCCACTACAAACAAACATAGCGACCCAACCACACCACACCTGCCCTTTGTTATGACCCAGCATAATCATTAGAAGCCTAGCGCCCCCCTGCGTCACTCGCCGAGCTGACCCCACAGACCACGTCGCAACACCCAAACTACCCGTAAATTAATATATTCTTTAGCCATATCAAACAGTAGTCATGTTGTGGGTTTCAAATTCCCGCCCTGGCGGTTTTTAGGTATTACCCACGACACCGGAGCGGCGCCCTCCTAGTGCCCCTTAATCCATCAGCCAGGCCTTGGGTACCGTCAAAAAACACACACCACCCCCCGCCCCCGGTACCAATATGTCCGCCGCCCGACCGTATGTAACAGGTCATGGCCCCTAACCTCAAAACGACACCCCAACGACCCGAATGCCCAAATTTCCCCCCTCGAGACCCCCGCCTCATCACTTCAGTATGCCTGACCCCCCCGCGATCGATTTGAAATTTGTCCTTGCCTTCTCCAACAACCGGACGGGTGCACACGACAGTACCTCATCCAATGGCACAGCACCACCGTGAAAAAAATAATTTCCCGCATGACCCGCGAACAATGCACGGAACTCAAGTCGCATCAGCTCTAAAATACCAAATACAAACCTTTGTAGTACACCGCCCCAGAGTGTCCATGAGTGGCTCTTCCCCACATCATCCCCCCCACCCCCCCGACCTTAAAAGCACAACTCACCGGCAAATGAGAGAATTCCTGCCTGGATTTCCCCCGCGTGCCCCCCCCCCCCCAACCCCTCCCGTCGAATGCCCCCCAGTATTACACTCTGCTCCTGATGGCCACCCAGAAAGTCAGCCTTACGTGACGATGTAACACAGCTAAATCCAAAAGATAACGCCTTAAAAACCTCCCGTGCTTCACATTCTCGAAAACCCGTTGCTCCAAATACACAAGAGAACATTATACACCCCTTTTACTCCACAACCCACCAGTCAATGTTCCTTTTGTGATCTGAAAGGCTTCTTGTTACACGAATGAGCAGAAAAAATATGTCTATATGCGACTTTCACAAGGATCCACCCCTAACATCGATTAGCACCACCCTTAGGCCCCCGCTCGCCACCATCGTGCCGCGCAGCCCTTCTGCACCCGGATCCCATCGCCAGACTACCTTTCTGACCGTACCCATCAACACCCACAAATATCGCGTCCCTGAAAGGACACCCCCACAACCAGGGCATACTTCTCCTCACTTAATTCGCACCCAAATGTCCGGGATAGGTGTTTTTGAAGCAGTTCCGCGAATCACTGCCATTGCCGCCTTCTTCCCCAACATGTGTGCCTCCTCTCCCACATAGAACTCCCCTACTCGCCACGCCGCCTTACCTGGCCTACACACCCATACCTCCCCCTCCACACAGCCCACTGCTCCAATGATGTCCCGTGGGCAGGTCACCCCACCTGACGAGTGGCCTATTCATATTACATCCAAACAATTTCAACCAGGACTCAAATCGCTTCAGACCCACTACTTGATTCTTGACACCCCTGCACCAGAGTCAACACTGGCGGAATCGATAAACAGCTCCAACTTGGGTGGCGTCCCTAAGGTCATCCGCCACCAGCCTCCAGTCTGTGATCTGACCAACAACCTATGCAACAGACAACTATCTTGGGAGCGCGGCATGTCAGAACTAACGTCATTTGACCAGGAATATCAGAACAGCCTGGTTTGAGAAAGGGGTTTTTAAAATAGGGATTTAAAAAAAAAACTATATTTTTATAATTATAGGATGGATGTGTACTCACACTTCCAACATACATTTATGTTCGAATTTTGCATCCGATGACCCCTTTAATCAATTAATCTCAGTTGAAAATTGAAACAAATTTGCCTCATCCAACCACATTCTCTTTCACATCTGATAAAGTTCGTTTCTCTGACCAAAGGCAGGGCTGTGTGTTTAAGAAAGTAGTTATCTCAAACCACATTGACACATTATTAATTATTATTATTAAAATATTTTCTATTGGATTATAAAAACAAATAACCCCCACAAGAGACTATTAGTATAATAGTACTATTTTACTCTAAAGTAAAAAAACTAAAAATATTTAATGAATTAATATTAAAATCTATCAAAAAATCATCCTACGACTCATGGCTGTTTTACCTGCTTTGCTTTCAAACATTTCAAATGCTTTTATTTTGTGGAAAAGGTAGACCTTACAGCTTCTCTGTTGTTGATAACAGATTTATAAATTATTAATTACAAATTTGGGTATGAAGCTTGTGTGTTTTATTTTCAGTGGGATGGTAGGGAGAGCACGTTCTCCAGAAAAAATTCTCACAATTTCAGGGGCCGATGACTAATGATCCTTTACATAAGTATGTATCTTTCCTCTGGGTCAAATAACACAGCCATAGCGATTGAATTACCCCATTCAAGAAAGATAAGCACGGAATAAATGGTTGTATTCATGCTTTTTGTTCTGTTTTCTCATTGGTTTATTGTCTTTATTGTTCACAGGAGTGTCATGTGATCCCATTGTTTGATATATATAGCCCTCATGTTTCTTTGTCCATTGTCTAGCTTTGTTTGTGTTATCACTGTTGGTGAGTTTATGTCCATGCTTAAGTTCATGTTTGTTCATGCCAAGTCTAGTCACTGTTTATTTTACATTTGTTTATGGTTTGGACTTCATTAAAACTGCACATGGTAGACTCAATCTCTACAAACCCACCCCCACCCCCTATCCGCCGGCTACAGTGGACCACTCTACATTACACCCGCACCCCCCCCCCCTCACCCCCCCCCCCCCCTCCCCTCACCCCCCCCCACCCCCCCCCCCCCCCCCCCCACTGCCCCCCCCGGCCGTCACCAACCTTTTTAGGCCCAAGATCCCTGACCTCGGCTTTTATGAAAGACAAGATCTACCCATTGAAGAATTGATAGAAAAAGACATCCCAGATTGTACTTCAAATTTGAGGCCTTTTACTTGGTATTTTAATTAGTGATGCTCCGATCATAGCTGATTCAGAATTCAGATTTTCTTTTCTTTCTTTCTTTTTTTAACAACTAGCAAATTGGCTGATTCTGATACTTAAGCAAATTTATTTATTGGCTATTTGGTTTATAACAAACAAACTGGCTTTAAACAAAAATATCTAGCCATTTGAAATTAGAGGCAACCACTGAATTTTAATCACGATCTGCACGGGCAGTTGTTTTTGATTTGATTTAGATTAATTTCAGGATTAAAACAAAAAAAGAATTGTCTGACTTTGTGTTATTTATTTATTTGCTACATAAAACATCTGCACGAAACAAAAACAGCAGGTCTGAATGAGACTCACTCTCTGATAGCAGGTGGCTCTTATGAACAGGGTTGCTGGTTTTCGCAATAAAACTAGTTCAATCGCCTTTCGAGGGGGTTCCCCAGTAAAAATCCATTCTGGGGGTAAAATACAAGTTTTTCGGCGGGGATCTTCAAGTAAAATTCACATTCCAAGGGACTAAATATCACGTTATTGGGGGTAGCGTCAAACCGAGGACAGAACAATAAACAGGCCAACAGTGGGTGAAAGTCACATTAGCCAATTAGAAGGAAAACCGGGACGTCTTGGGCACATGTTATGAACCGACCGCAATAGCTTTTCCTTGGTTACGCTGTACAAAGCGAGGCGCGTTTATATAGATGGGCGATACCTCTTATTTTATTTTCGATCCGATACCGATATTGTCAAGTCCAGTATCGTCGATTCAAACTTTAAATAACCTGCTTTTACCATATTGAAAGAATCTATAATCGTCCTTATATCCGTTTAGCTTTACAGCGTTTTTTTTACACTTGCTTTTTTGTTTACCTTTGACATACCTATCTAATGTATTTCGTTCCTGGGATCCCGGGCCTCCTTCTCCGGCGCTCCCCCTTCTGTTGTCGGTCCCATTGGTTATTGACTCCCTCCTTTACTCTTTTATTGGATGGTATCCATTGCGTCGCTGGATAGCCTATCGTGGATCTCTACTTCTGTGCTGACTAGTTTCTCTCCTTTGTCTTTCATGCTGCATTTTAAGGTATTTCCATTCGTTTGTTGTAACCCAGTGCTCTACTCTTGTATCTCCTTTGGGCCCTTTTAGCTGCAGAATGAGGCTGGAATTTTGGGTCTTTCCTGGTGGTTGCATTGGTTCTCTTATTCTTCCGGACACTGTCCTCTAGTTAACTGGTCCTTGTATTGGTCGGCCTAAGACACCTCGTTTCTTTCAGGAAGCGTGGACGTTTTTCCGTCCTCTAATGTCAGCAGCCGCTCGTTCTCAAAAAAATGCACTATAATTCTACGCTTCCGACGGTGGGGGTATTATATCTCTGTTAGCTCCCCCCCCTACCGGACATGTGACTACATCTCCATAACCCTGCTTGGTTGTCATCGCACCTGTCTTGATGTCACTGATCATCGAGGGAACCTCGGTCAGAAGCGTTTAAGGACCATCTGATAAAGAGTAACTAGAGCGGTTGGATGTCATGATTTGCCTCTTGTGTCTTAGTCCTCCCTATGATTGCTAGGGACTGATATAACTGCGGGGTACGTGCCGACACAACCAGTCTACATGCTTGTACAACTTAACCTATCCAGAGATCCAGCGGTTACCGAGGCTCAGAACTACAGTCAAACCCCCCTGCCGGTGCCCCAAGGCGTAATATTGCATGGAAAAACACCTCCTAGGCAAAGCAGTGTGGGACACGCAAAAACCATAGCCGTCACATTATTTACTTGAGGACACATAAGCTCAAAGACTAAAAGTTAAAGAATAAATTCAAATTAACAAATAGTATTAACTTGTCAGGCTAAAACTTGCTATCATGCCAATTACATAAGATTCAAACAGACCCTAAATACCAATCCAAGCACACACGACATCACAAATTCTCAAACAGACAAATCTAAGAGTAAAGATGCAAACGACCCTGTCCTTTAGAGAAAAATACATATAGTGTGAAGATGTGTGGACACCCTAGCCACCCAGACGGGGACCTTAGCTGGGTACTAACAGAAATCGCCAGCCCCATCGCCCTGACCCTTTTGCTGCAATTCTTTAAATACAAAACCAAGATAAAAACATCCCCCAAGTGGAGGCATGTACAAACAACTGGTATCTGGGTGGCTATTTTACACCTCAATGGGAAACAGAAGGTAATTTGCATGGAATGACCCTCTACGGTAATCAAAGTATCTCTTAGGATCTGTATTATCTTTTTAGTCTACGTTTGTAAGATTAAGACCGTTGTACCACTCACCCTGAGACTATTCAAATGAAACCAAACATGATTGTAAATCTTATTTGCATTCATATAGAACATTATACTATTGACCATGCTGAGTGAATTCAGTGGAGGGAGCAGATGAAAAGGCACTGATGCATATGTGAGAGAGACGTTTCCCGCACCACCCCTCTGTGGGGTGTCTTGAAAATGCCAGTGTATTGTCTGTTTCTCAGGAGATCAAAGTATCTGAGTTTCTTTTATCCTTACAGTACCATACAAGTATGCATGTTTTAAGGGTAGATAAGTTACAAAGGTGCACCTTTGAGGGTACCTCATGAAAAAATAAACACATTGGTGTGAGCAAGTACTAAAATTGTAGTTATTAGTATTATCATGTTTGGTAAATTGTAGTTTTACTACAAATATTGTGGTAAACTGTGGTTACTGTAATAAAACCAGGGTTAATTTTTGTAACCGGATGCCAGGCTGTTGTACCCTAAAAGGTGAAATGTAGACTATTTTTCTGACAGCTTGATTAACAGAAGTACAGAACATAACACAATCAATTTGAACTTTTAACAACCAGTTTAAATAAATTTACTTGCACAAACTAGCCAATTTAAAATAAATATATGTACACAAAAGTTTGGGGTCAGTAAGATTTTGTAGTATTTTTTTAAGTCTCATGCTCACCAAGGATGCACTTATTTGAGAGAGAAAAAAAACAGTAAAAGCAGCATAGTGGAAATATAACAATTTAAAATAACTATTTTCGATTTTAATATATTGTAAAATGTAATTTTATTCCTGTGATCAAAGCTGAATTATCAGCATCATTACTACAGTCTTCAGTGTCACATGATTTTTCAGAAATCATTTTAATATGCTGATTTTGTGCTCAAGAAACTTTTATTATTATTGCTGCTTCATATTTGTGCGGAACCTGTGATGCATTTTTCTGAATTAATTTTATATATAGTAACAATCTAATGTAATGTAATAATGTGGCAATAGTTTCTTAAGATCCACTTTTGCTTCTGATGCTTTTGGGAAACGCAGCCCTATTTGAACAAGCACTGTGTGAGCCATGCGTCAGCAGCGAACGCTGTCTGTGATCGATTGGTTCTTTTTTCAGCATTTGCGTGTGTTCCGATGCGCAGGAGAAATGGTTCTATCCAACACAATTATTTGCTAATATAGTCTATTTTTCCACTTAGAAGCTTATTTTATGCACCAAATTTCTTCATAAGTAAATAAAATTAATGTTTAAAAAAATGCACTTCAGAATCAATATTTTTATGTGAGGATCGATCCTTTCGATACAACATCAGTATCGAAAGTATCGATACTTAAGGATCGATCCGCCCATCCCTACTTTATACGGAGGAGAAGAAAATGCCATTGCCATTGAAACTTTTCTCAAGACAGTTCCCTTCAGTGATACATTAATATAACCCCAGAAATGTAATGCATTTTTGTACTTATTTTACTGTTATTTTCGGGATCTACTAGGACAGTGATAAAGATCTACCAGTCGATCGACGGGTTGGCGACCACTGCATTACAGAAAGCTAGACCTGATACAATGAACCCAGCAGTTTCCTTGCTTTGCCTCCATTAAGGGGATCGATGCACAGAGGACAAAGTGGAGGAATTCTGTGGACTCTGTCACCTAGTTAATTTTAATGATGTGACATTAAAATAAATTTTTTTTGTGACGGGTTAAATGAACCCATTTGATCATGGCTTCCAGTGGGAGAGATGCACTAGTCCCTGGTGAAATACATGGACCATGCCCTTCTGCTGAGTGATTCCTCATTATTGTGGGGACTATGGGTGAGGAACCCCACAATTCTCCAGTACCTACCATGGCAGAGCCTTCAGCCATCATGTCTGATACACCAAAGTCTCATCACGTCATGGCTGCTACACTGGAGTTTTTCCATGCCCGAACCGTCATGTCAGGATTTATTCACACCACGACCACCAGAGTCTACAGAGCCCATTCACGTTATGCCTTCCAAGCCAGAGCCTGTTCACGTCTTAGCCACCATTCCTGAGTCATCAGCCAAGATGGCTGCCACACCAGAGCCTCGCCACGCCACAGCCGCCACGCCATGCCAGAGCCTCGTCACACCACAGCCGCCACGCCAGAGCCTTGTCACGCCACACCAGTCTCGTCACGCCACGCCAGAGCCTTGTCACGCCAGAGTCTCGTCACGCCACAGCCACCACGCCAGAGCCTCGTCACGCCACACCAGAGTCTCGTCACGTCACGCCACGCCAGAGCCTTGTCATGCCAGAGTCTCGTCACGCCACAGCCGCCACACCAGAGCCTTGTCATGCCACAGTCGCCACGCCAGAGCCTCATCACGCCACACCAGAGTCTCGTCATGCCACACCAGAGTCTCGTCACGCCACACCAGAGCCTTGTCACGCCATGCCAGAGCCTCGTCATGCCACAGCCGCCACGCCAGAGCCTTGTCACGCCACAGCCACCACGTCAGAGCCTTGTCACGCCATGCCAGAGCCTCGTCACGCCACGCCAGAGCCTCATCACGCCACGCCAGAGCCTCGTCACGCCACAGCCACCACGCCAGAGCCTCGTCACGCCATGCCAGAGTCTCGTCACGTCACGCCACGCCAGAGCCTTGTCACGCCACAGCCACCACGCCAGAGCCTCGTAACGCCACGCCATGCCAGAGCCTCATCATGCCACAGCCGCCACGCCAGAGCCTTGTCACTCCACGACAGAGCCTCATCACGCCACGCCAGAGCCTCGTCACGCCACAGCCACCACACCAGAGCCTCGTAACGCCATGCCAGAGTCTCGTCACATTACAGCCGCCACACCAGAGTCTCTTCACGCCACTGGCGCCACACCAGAGCCTCGTCACGCCACAGCCACCACGCCAGAACCTCGTCACGCCACTGGCGCCCCACCAGAGCCTCGTCACGCCACAGTCGCCACGCCAGAGTCTCATCACGCCACGGCCGCCACGCCAGAGCCTCGTCATGTCATGGCTGCCACGCCAGAGCCTCCAGCCAACAGGGATGCCACGCCAGAGACTCCAGCAGTCATGGATGACATACTAGAGTCTTCAGACATCATGGACACCACTCCAGTGTTTCCAGGTGTCATGAACGTCGCATCGGAGGCTACAAATGCGATTCCTAGGCGTTTGTGACTGGCTTCCAGTTTGAAGGACACGCCGCTTACGTCGGTGCGAGCTGCTGGTGTTTCTGCGGTGGTACGAGGTCTGAGTGTCTCCGAGTCACTGTCAGTCGCACTCCCTGTTATGGCGATGGCCATTTTGTGTGTTTGGGCTGCACACTACTCTCTAGTCTATGTGTCCACTCCAGAGTCCGCGAATCCGCTCCAGAGCCTGCTTAAGCCCCAGAAATCAGTCCTGTTATAGGCGCTAGCCAGTGAGTTTCCTGCCTGTCCTGTTTTGACCACAGTGGTCACATGTAAACCCTCTGCCAGTCATGTCACGGACATGGAAGCCATCTCTGAACTCACAGTCTGCCCTATCATGGCCAAGGAGGCCATCTCTGAGCTCTCAGCCTGTTCTGTCAAGGCCAGGTGGTCCGTCCATGTCTCTGCTTCCCCAAGGCCTTCTGACCTGTGGTGGTCTTCCGCTCCACCGGCTTCACCTTGGTTGCCCGCTCCATGGTGGCCTCCAGCACCATCTGATCTGCCATGGTGGTCTTCTGTCTCATCTGCTCTGTTGTGGTGGTCATCTGTTATGCCGTGGGCATCTTTGGTCCTGTCTGCTCCACCCTGGTGGTCTTCAGCCCCATCAACTCCACCGTGGTGTGTATCAGCTCCACCAGTGCTCCACAGCCCAGGCCTGCCACTTCACCATAGTCCATGGTCTCCGTCACTGCTCCAAGGCCCAGGCCCACCTTTTAGTCTAGTTTCCTGGTTTGCCATGTGATTCCCTGTGCCCTCATGTGTTCCTGCCATGTGCTACCCTTGTCCATGTGTCTTGTTCTCATTGGTTATTTTTATCATGTGGTTTTCTGTTTTATCAATGTTTTCTCATTGGTTTATTGTATTTATTGTTCACAGGAGTGTCATGCGACCCCATTGTTTGATATATGTAGCCCTCATGTTTCTTTGTCCATTGTCTAGCTTTGTTAATGTTACCATTGTTGGTGAGTTTATGTCCATGCTTAAGTCCATGCCAAGTCTAGTCTCTGTTCATCTTGCATTTGTTTATGTTTTGGATTTAATTAAAACTGCACATGGGTTCTACTTCAACATGCCTCAGTGGATTCATTACACAGGGTGTGTACAGGAATTCTATTGTGAGGCAAAATTCAAATATTTTTTAAATGTCATGTCTCCATTAGTGTCTGCATATAGCAGTGGTTAGAAAACAGTGTAAAAGTAGTACAGAGCAGTAAGAGCTGAAGCACTTTTCTAACTAATAAACTAAACCAATCAAATCATCCAAGGTCTCTTATTCTTCCTCTTATTTACAGGTCAGTACCGAGGAAAAAGTGTTCATGTGAAGTCATCTGGGCACAGACTGGGCTTGTCCTTGATTTTGATCTTTCGACAGTTCCATGGAAGTGCAAAACAAATGCACGTTTGAAAGAGACTGATAACGGAAATTCTCTTAGGAAGAGGTATTACGGATGTGTGTTTCTGTGTGTTTGCCAAGAAACCCTAAAGGCTAAATATCACCCATTTTAAACCCATATTTTCTTTCCTTGACATTTAACATTTCAATGTTCATACACAATAAAACAATAAATGAATAAATAATTGCTTGCCTTAAAAATGTCAAAAGATATTGCTTTAAAAAAAGGTCAAAGGACAAAAAAAAAAAAAAGTCAAATGTGATGCAAAAAAATAAAAAAATAAAATAAAATAAAAAAGTTAAATGTGATGCATTTACCTGGATTTAATTTGACTCAATAGTGAAAAGAACAGACAAACATAGTTCACTTTTTTAAATAACACACAAACTAGGATACATGTTCATATTTTTATTGAACACACTGTGTAAACCGTCACTGTGCAGGATGGAAAAAAATCTGTGAACCCTGAATTTAATAATATAGTGAATATTTATTCATATTATTATTATTATTTAATCATAATTTAGGCAGACACATCTGCCTGTCCTGTTTTGACCACAGTGGTCTCCGCCAAATGTTTCCTGTAACTGTGGATCAGACAAGCTTTCAGGGCAGGAGCTTTGAACAATTCCTTTTCGCTAAACTCTTTCAGCTAGGTAAAATATCAGATGTCTTTCTGCTGTGAATCGCTCTCTTGAGGTTGTGCCAAAGCATCTCAGTCAAACTGAGGTCAGAACGGGACATTCCAGAATGCGTAATTTCCTGGCATTCTGTTGTTATGTGGTTTAAGTCATTGTCTTTTTCAATATTCTGCAGCCTATCCCAATAAACTTCTGTTTATCTGTCATGATAGAAAGCTGTCCAGGCCCTGAGGCAGCAAGCATGCCCAAAACCTACTTTACAGCTAGGATGTGGCTTTGATGTTGGTGTTCTGTGCCTTTTCCCTCCACACGTGGTGTTGTGTGTTTACATAGTGCTTAATTCACCATAGACACTTCAACAGAGATGTTAACATTCTCCAGGGGTTTCTGTGAATCAGCTGACACTTAAACTTTTTGTTATAGCGCATTATAGGGCTCAGAGCTACACTGTGAATCTTGTCTCAGTGACAAGGATCCATGTTTTTGTTGAGGTCACTAGCTTAGAGATTCAAATGTTTTCCACCCTGCACTGTGAATATTTCCAAAATGAGTTCAAAAACGACATGAAAATGTGTTTGTTGGTGTCTGTGACTGTTTATTTATCTATTGTGCTGTAATTTTTTTAATTTAAGACCAATTTATGCAGAAATCCAGACAAATCCTGCCATTCTCTAAGCAACTAAAACAAAGTGAAAACAGCAAGGTACTTAAAATAAGACCTCGCGTAATTTTCTTCACATGTAAAAACTCAGGTCGGGTCTGGGATTTCCCCTCTTCAATATATAATAATCATAGCCAACTGTGTGGAAGATCACAAGCCATTATTTGAACATTATATCCACAGGACCAGGAACCAATGCTAATCTCGCCATGCAGAGTCCTTTAAAAGCACCTCAAAAAGAATAAACTCCTCACATCTTGATTTTCCAAGGTTTACATAGATGAGGACTGAAGTACAATAAGTAATCAGTCTGGGGTTGCCATATCTGAGGCTGTAGACAAAATATCAGGGGCTGAGACTAGAGATACTGTAACTGTTTTAACATACTGAAGCACAACACAAGTTGCCCTGTGACATATGCAAGTCTCAAGTGGCATGAAATAATTACATATTTGTGTGTGTCTGTGTGTCTTTGACAAAACCAGTGAGAAAGAGAGGGATACGTGAGTGTACACGAGCAAACAAAATATGTGAGCATGAGAAAAGAAGAGGACTTGAGCGTGCTTGGGTGTGTACCTTCAGGTAGTCTTTTCTCAGGTACTTGTTTCTCCTCCGATCCTCATTCTGGTTGAGCACAGGAGGAACCTCTGGCCATCTTGGCTCTGAGTCACTGCTCTCTGATTTCAAACTTCCATCAAATGAGCAAGAGGAAGAAGCCTGAGGGACAAATCACAACATTACGGTGAATCACAGGGCTCAAAATGGATTTAATGGGGCTTTAAATTAAAAGGTAGATTACTCTGTGGAGTTGTAAACAAACAAGTTATGTTACATTCATTCTCAAGGTCTAACATGTGGGAAAGCATTTCCTTCCACATTAATGGTAAATGAACAATGACACATGACACACGAATGAACAAATGCATGGAAGCATCAGTAAAAATGCACTACAAACCAGTTAGCAATGATTTGTTTTCCAGCAAAAGTGTGCTTATGAATTAATGGAGTTACATTTTAGTTGTTTTACTTTGTAATTTGTCAAGAAAAAAGGTGAACAAAATGTTGTGAAGAAAACATTTTGTAATGAAAAATATGCACAACCATTCAAATGTGTGTGGCTGGTAAGATTTGTTTTTTATGTTTTTGAAAGAAAGTCTCTTATGTTCACCAAGGCTGCATTTATATGATGAAATACAGTAAAAATTAGATTTATTCCTGTGATGGGAAAAGCTGTATTTTCAGCACCATTACTCCAGTCTTCAGTGTCACATGATCCTTCAGAAATCATTCTAATATGCTGATTTGCTCCTCAAGAAAAATGTACTATTATTACTTTTAAAGTTGAAAACAGTGCTGTTTAATATTTTTGAAGCTATGATGATTCTATCTTTACTGTTTTTACTGTCACTTTTAATCAATTTAATGCATCTTTGCTAAATACAAATATTAATTTCTTTAAAAAAAAAATCTTATCAACACTAACTTTTGAGTGGTGGTGTAAGAATTGGTTGAGCTGGTGAAAATGTTGTGAGTGAGTAAAAATACAACTAGAATATTGGATTTTGGAAGCTTTACTGTAAGGATAGAAATGAATGAGGAGGAGGACTGTGATGAACTGAAGAGTGACCTCAGAGAAAGCTGCATCTTCATCAGTGAGATCAGTCTCCTTAAAAAAACACACACACACACACACAAACACAGAATGAGGGAGAATGGAATTCACAAACACAATGATAAAGCAGACCCAGATCAAATCTGTAAAACATCTGCTGGTACCCACTGACTTTTCAAAATGTCTTGTGTTCAGCAGAAGAAATGTATTTAGTTTTGGAACAACTTGAGGGTGAGTAAATGATAACAATTATGATAAAAAAAAAAAATTATTGGGTGAACTTTCCCTTTAAAGTTGGCATAAAACAAAGTTGCATTTGTTTCACAACAGGGAAAGCCTCTTCTCGGGTTGTGATGTATATTAGAGGTTGCTGGAAGGAAGAGTTTATTTTCCCGACCTCAGGTCAGTGAACACATCATCAGAGAAGAGAAGAGATGTCATTGCAAGGGTGAGGGGAAGATATTTTGATTAAGGATTACAAGGGAACGAGTTTAAAAAAATGATGATGTATGATGCAAGTTCAAATTCTGGGTGCAGACTTCATGTGGTTTTAGTGATGTGTAAACAAATTAGACAACAGCCAACACACTGATAAATGGACAAAAGAAACAAAAGTTTAAAACAAAAGTTTAAAGTAATTTTGAAAAAGTCTGCCCTGAGCGCTATTATCAACAAAAGCTTAAACAAAGAAGCCTATCCCACAACCCACAAATAAACCAGTCGTAATAAAACCATATTGTAATAATTCATTAATTCACAGTTAATAATTATTTTCAATGTAAAGCCTGCCTGCATTTCTTATCAGGTGTGGGAAGATGAGCGGATACATGCATTACTGCATACAATGCAGGCATGTTTATGGCTTTGTGTGCAACTGTGCATGGCACATATATATTGGTACCTGTCCACTCAAGGCGGAGGCTGAGCTGCTTCCTTCATCTAGCGATGCACTGTAAAGAAAAACAGAAACACTGCAGACATGCACCTCCAAAACATACAAATGGGGCTTATGGGTGACTGCACTAAGGTAATAACGTGTGCTTATGTGTACAGATATGGGCATGTGTGTGCACGTTTAAGTGTATAAGGCCTGATGTGTTATCAGTTTGGTAATCTGACCATGGAGGACAAGAGTGCTGAAAGGCTTTATACTATTTCTTTCACTGTGCACAACGCATGTGGCCAAGCGCACATGAATTAAGACAGATTGTTGAAAAACAAATTGACAGATCGTAATTCCAGCAGGCTAATGGTTTACATTAACCTTAAAGGGTTTGCTGTAGCGTCAATTTTGTAGCCAGTGAGAGGCATGTCTGGAGCTGTAACTCTAAGGGTGAGATTGCTTTCTGCAGACAATGGTCGGCCTGTCGAAGATACAAATCAAGGGGTGAGAACCAGAAGGGCGTAAGTGACATTTTTGGTGAAATGGAGATATACATATTATCAAATGAAAGCTCTTAATGAGCTCTTTCTACTGGCAAAAGTACTGTCATCCATGAGTGTACAAATTGTTATTATAAACAATTGAAATCAGTACACAAAGTCAGATCAAACTATGGTAAAATTTTTGTTTTGGCTCTCCTGTAAAGTTGGTGAAATGTCACTTATGCCTTTCTGGTTCTCACCCCTCGCAATGTGCCTTGCAGTATCTTAATTTTATTTCTAATTTCTAACAGTCAATTTTAACACACCAAAGAATTAACAAATCATTTGACTTTACCAAAACTATGTATACAAAGTTCATTATCAAATGCCATGTTCCCAAAATCAAAAACACAGGGAAAAACCTTCAACAACGACATTCACACATGAAGCACCAATGTAGAGAGTTTTCAGCAGGCATTATTCCAGTCTTCAATGTCACATGATCCTTCAGAAATCTGATTTGCTGCTCAAGACATTTATTTTTTTTTATTATCAATTTTGAAAACAGTCAGTGGTGTATTGTGTGGTATTGTGAGATGGTAATAAATGCCGCTCGTGCGCCCCAAGGGTAAGAGACATATTGACTTTGAATAAACATCTCATTTGATATATTTTGTCTTCCTCTTTTGATCTGGTTTAATTTATTGCCATTTCAATTGAGAAAATAAAGAAATTGCACCGGTGAGACGTGTTTTTCTTGATTAACTTACTATTAGCCAATGGTTAAGTTTTAGATCGGAAGTGATGTGGGTTGACAATCAACTGCAAAATGTGCTATTACTTTTGCAGAAGGCCTTTCTAAACAGTTTCTGGCACATTAGCACGAGCAACTGATGCCCTGGTGCACCGGTTCAGTCATAGTGTGCATCTCTAAAGGCCGTGACACACTGAGCCATTAGTCAGCCGTCTGCCAATGCTGGGCCATCATTAAGCATCTGTTATCTCAGTTTTTGCAGTATATTAATTCCACACCATCAGCATAGTCAGACCCTGTCTGTGGCTTTTGCCGATTGAGCATGTTCAATCAACATTGGTTTTGTGTGCCGGCCTTAATGCAGACCTCAAGATTAGAGTGCAGTTCGAATGCAACAAAAACAAACAAACTTAAAGATTCCAATGTCACATCGAAATATTGTAGTTTACTAGATGCACAGAAGAAGACATGCACAATAATTCCACAAGTTTGGGAAAAATTTAAGTATTAAAAGTATATACCTGTCTCTACCTGTTCAACTGTCAAAATAAAAACCTTCTCCACCCTGTCATCTCCTCCCAGTCTTTTTATTTTATAAAACAAAAAGGGAGTTCCCACAATCAACAAAGATATCTCAGAGATTAAACTCCTGATCATTCTCCACCCTACAAATGCTCACGGTTTAAAACAAATATGCAAATGCTTTAATGCAGAGTTTGTTTTTATGAATACTGAATGGTCTGTACTAACACTTTAAAATGAATAGCATTCATGCATACATTACACATAAGGAAAACAACACCTTGCAATAAGACTGAAGTTGGTAACATTAACATTAATGCAATGAACAAACGGTTTGTATTATTTTATTACGAATATTTAATTTAATTTCTTTTATTATTTCAGGTGGATGTTTCTATATATACATATGTTACATTTTAAGTATAAATTAATATTAGTGCAATATGAATAAACATGAATTAACAATGAACAACAGCATATTTATCAACTGATATTTACTTGCATTAAAAAATGCTGTAAAAAGTTTCATGTTACTGTAAAGTGTTGACATCAGGTGAACTAACAATATTTCTTTACAGCATTTATTAATCTTGGTTAATGTTATCCGTTTCTACTAATGTTCATTTCAACCTAATTTCTTACGTTTTTAACATTAAAGGTTAGTTTATGTATTATGGACTAAAATTAAGTAGCAGTGAAAAAATATTTATAAATGTTGTTCAGTGTTAGTTTACGATAACTTTTCAATAGGAAGAATCGCCGATAACTCCGCCTTGTCTAGAAAACGACATTTTACAACCAAACACATGTGAGAATTGATACGGGAAATAACGCAAGATCACACAAGAGACAGGCATTCTTGTCCAAGAATGGATTAATTCCTGTCAAAAACAGTAGCCTGTGAAAAGCTTGCAATCCAGGTTGTCTGTACTGATTTGCACTGAAAAATAACATTTAAACAAAGAAGAATATGAAGGAGAAAATGGTTGCTTGCTGATGCTCTGTTGCACGTCTATTAACTTTCTATTGCCCTGTATCATGCTCTGTCATTGTCTGTAGGTTGTTGCTGATGTCGTTTCCAGTCAAAACTCATTCCATATGGCAGGACTGTGAATCGCAGACAGGTCCGGATATTTAGCATGTCAAATATCTCACAGGCGCCAGCGACATATCGGCGCTTCTCTCAGATTGTGTCTTTGATAACACACACTACACTATTGTCACACACATGAACGAGCACGTGCCTCAGATTTCAGGCATTAGTCTGTGATTTCCACAAAACTGACGCTGAGTGAAAATTGGGGCTAAAATCGTAGTGTGTGCCTGGCATTAGTTAAAATCATGTTTCGGGGTGGGTCGGGGGGATGTGGTTGGTTCCCAATGGAAGCTTATTGTAAAGTTTAAAAAAGATATGAAGTGTTATGCCATTTCTATACACTTAACCAATCATCTTTTAGGAAATACATAACATAATGAAGGTGGTTATTTTTAAATAAAGCAAACTATTACAAGAAATAGGAATGTGCATGGAGGTGTTTGTGTATGCATCATAATACCTTCTAACAGCCTGAGATGGGGTTCTTTGTTTGGTGCTACTCCCTGAGTGGCTGAAAAACCTGAAAGATCGGAAAATCCATTATGTCTTTGAATATAGTCTTTGTTTGACATGCATCTGTGGTGCTTAAATTTATCTTTGCAAAATGCTTGACAGTAAAGCTGCTGGAAAAAAATATGAAATCTGATCTGAAACCATATGAGAATGCACCTTGAATTTTTAATTATGAAACATTTTATAGCTTGCGCAATGACTATGCATACAGTCAGTGGTAAAGATGGGGTTTGAAAAACAAACTGAATTTGTGTGCAACAATTTGCTAGGAAAGAGCTGCTTCTGAGCATTCTGAAGTCATGACGTGTGCCCAGTGACCTGCAAAGCAACTTGGCTTAGAATTCAAAACAATCCTCCAAAATGTCTTTTTTACATGTGAACCGAACCAACAAATTCAAAAGAAAGGTGTCCTGCACATTTGCACGTCTACAATTTTGGCCAAAAGGTTATGTGGGAAACTATTTTGAAATATTTACGCATGCAACACACTGTTATCAGCATTTCTTTTTGAAAATTGATTCAAAATTGCAACACCCTTGAAATTACAACACTTGACTTCTTGACATCATTAAACCTGGACATGCACATACTTTCTACTACACAACACGCACATAAACACACATGACCAGATGCACTAGATGTGTGCTATACACCCTCTTCTAATTACACACATCCATCATTTGAAATAAACACACACATGTAAACACACACATCTCTCCTTCTACCTGTGAGCTCTCCCCGCGGCTCTTCTACGGTGTATTAGACTCTCTGCCCTACAAATTAGGGATCGCCTCCTGAGAGTCAAATGTCATGTGTGCACCAATCAGATCCCAGGATTAGGTGGAGATGCAAGAAGTGATGGAGAAGGAGATGGAAGGAGAAAGAGGAGGAGGAATATGGTGATTAATTTGTTAGTAAGCAGAGAGGGTCTGATCCCATTCATTCAAAACACCTGACAGCAGTCCTCTCATGCAGAAGCAGCAGACTGCATGGATGAGGGTATCGAAAAGGAACTGACAAAACTTGTTTTCATTTGTGAATCTCTCATAGACGTACAGTGCCTATTTTTCACATTTTGTTATGTTGCAGCCTTATGTTAAACTGCTATAAATAACTTTTTTCCCCACATAGATCTACACTCCACACACCATAATGACAAAGCAAAAAAAAAAAAAAACTTTGCAAATTTATTTGAAATAAAAAACTGAAATGATTCCATTGCATATATATTTCTGGGACAGTTGAAATTTAGCTCAGGAGCATTCATATCGCTTGTAGATGTTACAACACTTCGAGTGGAGTTAACCTGTGGCAAATTCATTTGAATGGATATGATTTGGAAAAGCACACACCTCTCAATAAAAGGTCTAACAGCTGAAAATGCACATTAGAGTAAAAACCAAGCCCTGAGGTCAAAATAACTGCCTGTAGAGCTCAGAAAAAGGTTTGCGTCAAGCCACACATATGTGGAAGAGTTCAGAAAAAATTTCTGCTTCATTGAAGGTTCACAGAAGCGTGTAGTCTCTGTTACCCTTAATGGAAGTAGTTTGAAACAACCAGGACTCTTCCTAGAGCTGGCCTCCTGGCCAAACTGAGCAATTGATGGAGGAGGACCTTGGTTATACTGGTGACCAAGAACCTGATGGCCACTCTAGTTGAGCTCTATGATCATATGTGGAGATAGGAGAAACCTATAGAAGGACAAACATCACTGCAACACTCCACCAATCCGGTCTTTATGGCGGTGTGGCAAGACTCAATCCTCTCTTCAGTTAAGACATATGAAAACACACTTGGAATTTGCAACAAATCGCCCAAAGGACTCTCAGATTGTGAGAAACAAGATACTCTGGTCTGATGAACCTCAATTCCAAGCATCATGTTTGAAGGAAACCAGGCACTGCTCATCACCTGCAGAGTACCATCCCAAAAGTAAAGTGTGCTGGTAGCAGTCTCTTGCTGTGGGGCTGTTTTTCAGCGGCAGGGACTGAGGGACTCGTCAGAGTAGAAGGAAAGCTCAATGCACCAAAATATAGAGATAGCCTTAATGAAAACCTAGTCCAGAGCATTCAAAACCTCAGACTGAGCAGAAGGTTCACCTTCCAACAGGACAATGACCCTAACCACACAGCAAGAGTCAATTATAGACAACTCTGTGAATGTCCCTGAGTGGCCCAGCCACAGCCTGAGCTTTAACCCAATCAAACATTTCTGGAGAAGCCTGACAGAGCTTGAGAGGTGAAGAGGAGAGGACAAGAATGGCAGATAATTGCCAAATGCTGATGAGCAAAGCTTGTCGCATCATACCAAAAAGACTTGAGGCTGTAAAGGTGCTTCAGCTAAATATTTAGTTAAGGGTATGAATACTTATGCAACGTACTTACAGTTTTTGAATTGTAATAAATTTGCAAAGTTGTCACAAATCAGTTTTTCTGTTGTAGAAAAAAAAGTTATTTAAAGCAGTTTAACATAAGGCTGCAACATAAAAAACGTGAAAAAAAATGAAGGGGTATGAATAATTTTAACAGCCACTGTAACTTATAATGAAAAAACTTATAACGAGAGTCAGCTGAGGTATCAGAATAAGGCCCAAGTGAAAGAAAGACTTTTTCTTTCCAAGTGAAAAAGTGAGTGCAGAAGAGAGGAGTAGCATTTATAAAATATATATTTATATTATATAGGGCCGTCAATTTACTGTGTTAATATAGTTTTAATTAATTTTGAAATAAAAAATGAGAAAAGCACACAACCTTACAATGCTAGCTACCGGGCCCTTTCAAAGGAAAATGTTGCAACTCTTTCCCCGCCATTGACGAGTTATCTCGTCTTTTACAAGAAAACGCTTCCCCGCCAAAGACAAGTTTTTACGGCTTTTCGTGTTTTCACTGTTATACACTTGGGGGCGCTATTACACATCTTCTGAACGAGTACAAAACCTCCTGAACAAAAACACACGTGAACAGGACGGAGAAACGTGCGATCTCTTATGTAAACAGATGCATATGGAAAAAAATGCATTCATCAGCAATAGACAGCATATAAATTCATAATGTTACGGAGTAAAATGTTGAGCCAGGGAGTGGTATATGTCTGTGCAAGCTTTGGAGGTGTTGATAGAAGCGATTTACTGGATTTATGCTTTGATAATCGTACTGAATATTATCCAGATGTAGTTTTTGATAAAAATGTGATTTTCTTTTTGCTCAAAATTATGCATTTTTTATGAAACCTACCTATATTCAAGTGTTGATAAAAAAATAATGCTTTAAGCTAGAATAAAACTTATTTTTTTTTTTGTTTAAAGTAGAGGCTCTGATCTTTATTTTGGTGTATTGCATATTCAAATATTCATACAGCAAATTATTCTGGAGGCCATCAAATTTTTGTGAAAATCATCAAAATCGCTGGCGGTGGCTGTCAACTTTAAAAAAAAAATCTTAAACTTAAAAAAAAATGCTGGCGGGGAAAGAGTTAAACATCTGAAATGCGTCATCATTTACTCAACCTCATGTCAGTTCAAAATCATAAGACTCTGGTTAATCTTCCAAGTTTTGGTTACCTGGACTTTCAATAGAGGGACAGAAACTCGCAGCATGGCCATAGCAGACATTGTCTTACTATTGGGAGATGATAGGGTCTGTATTACTTACTAATGGAGAAAGCGTAACGGTTAACTTGGATCACGTGTGCCTTAATAACCAATCACATTACAGCCTTGACCTCACTGAATTTCAGTCAGAGTGGTGCGACACTCAATCGCTGTTTACAGATACCATAGGAATAAATGAGAAGTGCCGTAAGCTGTATCCTACCCATCGCAAAAAGTCTGTGATTTCTCTTATAAAACATATTTTTTTTCTGTGTAAACTCCAAAGTGGAAGCAGTAGCCGTTACGCTTTTTTGGCTAAAGATTGCAGGCTTGCCTTCTAGTGGCTTTGGCCATACCCACCACTGAGGTCCCCGAGGTCTGGTCCGCTGTATTTTTTTCCAAAATATAATAATAGTTGTAAAATAATTGGCTAATATTACCTCTGCTTTGGTGCTGCAAAGATATTGCACAACACTAAGGTTACTGACTTTCTCATGAACTATAATAAAGTTTGAGATGACCAATCAAATCAAAGTAGGTGGGCTTTACGGTTCACAGAGGCTGCTGAGCACAATTTCCATTCATTTGTCGGTCATAAAGTGAAATATTATTTGTAAGTAGCTAAACTGAATATTTCATATTTGACAGTGGTTTTATAATAGAAAAACAGTTAAACGATCAACAGAAATAACCAGCGATGCAAACTAATACATTTTTGTTTAATTTTGCTACGTCAAACTAAAATTTACATGATTCATGTAAATTATCAATGTGACGAGACATAAAACAGTAAGGCATAAGATTAATTATGAACATACTGTGAATTAATTTAATAAACTATTTAATAAACCTATTTTTCTTGGTAGCCTTCAGTTAATTAACCTTGTGACCTTATGTTTACTTCCTTAACTTACACAGACGAAAAAGACTGATGATATTTCACAAGTATGTCTGTGTTCGCACGTTCCATACAGATTGACAGTCTAAAAAGCGGTGCAACTTGCATTGCTAAACAAGTAGGTCACAATAAGTGACTGTCTTTTTGAGTGAGCCAATGACTGAACAATTAGTTCAAATTTACGTATTGATTCCAGGAAAGAAATAAGTTGCTGAAACTATTTGATCTTTGATGCTCATACAAATTACTCATATAAACCACATTTTGCTTATGTTTATTTACTTCCAAACTGATGCACAAGGATGAAATAAAGAATATTATTTTACTAAATTCTTTACTACTTTTCTACTAACTCATTAATTTCTTATTTAAAACCATTCCTGTTCCTCCTCTTATGGATAATCCATTGAAACACTTCACCTGATTCTTATGTTTCTTATGAATCACCTTAACAAATAAATTATGCTACTTGTCCCCTGTCATGCTTTTAAAGCTACTGTATTGTAGTTTTTTTTGGGCCTTCAGACATACTAAAATGCATATCTGTAGATCAGAGAAATCAACATTTTTCCATTAAGACATGTGCCCAAACCCCCCTAACAAGCTCAATTTTGGGACCTCAGTATATTTATGAAACACTGCGTACAGCCCTGACTCACACGTTTCATTAAAAATATCTTAATTTGTGTTTCGAAGACTAACCAATGTCTAATGGGTTTGGAACATCATGAGGGTGAGTAAATGATGAGAGAATTTTCACTTTTGGGTGAACTATCCCTTCAAGCCCTGACTGCTTTTAGTAAAGCCCTGAATGTTTTTTGTTACCTTGTCTCTTTTTAAGTTTTCATGTCAGGTAATTTTTTGTCACAACTTATTCAGAGCTGCAATTTGAACACATAAAATCTTCTGTAAACTAGTATATAATATTACATGAAGTATATAATATTCCATTATTTAATCAATGTATGATGCCCTGAATATCCAATAACCCTAGAACAACCCCATTATATAAACAAATTTTTAGACCATATAGCCAATTCAAAGACTTGTGGCAAGCAAGTAAAACACTTGCTTTTTTGTACTTTTGGGTGCTCATTACGTATGCAGTTATTTGCTATCAATTTTATTAATGACATCTTTTAATCGATAGACAGCCCTTAAATTACGACAGGGAGTCTGATGGAGATACTGTCTACGTGTTTGATGGACTCTGCAGGTCGCATGACCATGTGTGATTTAGCATGAAAGATCACCTGTTCTGTTGCTCTTGTTGTAGCAGCTGTACTGCGATCTTCCTCAGATCCAACACTTCCTTTAAGTCATCCTCATCTTCTTCAGCTAACTGCTCTTTCTCGGAGCTGAAGTAGCCAAGAGAGAGAGACAGACAAAAAAGAAAGAGACAAAAGGATGTTGTTGCTGAATTCTAAAACACAACTTAGTCAATCAGTCAAATTCTTACATCATGTTACTTGCACAATTAAGATGCTATTATAAAAGTTCAGTCATCAGTGAAGGTCTGAGTCCATGTGAAGTTAAAGGAATTCATAGAAGAACAGACTGTTTAGAAATATCATAACAGAAGGGAATGTGGCTATGAATTCATGCATTCATTTGTTTAATTTATTTATCTTGGACCATTATCGGATTTACTAATGGCTAGCAGTCTTGTAGTGGCTGCCTTCAGGCACATATGTTAGCGTGATACAGGGAGTGATGGTACAGGACCTTAATGAAGCCTTTGAGCAGATATGGCATGTGCATTTTACTGTAAACATTGGTGTCTCGATAGGATATTTTTCTATTTTCTACCATTGGTTAATGGTTTCCCACCTCCATTTTATGGGTGGAGGAACCTTTTCATGAGTATCTGACCAGAAGAAGGTCAGTTGGGGCCCCATTAAGGCATTTGAGGCCTAGCATTGCTAACTCCTTTGGCAGCCCCTGCATCTCTCTCAGATGTATTGGCATTGCTTCTCCTCTGGGCAAGAGGGACCCAGACCAAATGGTAATTAGAATGGGGGAGTTCTCCCGTTTTCATGCGTTACTTTATCATGGCTTTGGCAGCAGAGCATGTTTGGTCATCATTCCTGGAACATATTGTCACCCAGCCATCTGTACACCACTACAACTTCAAAGTGAGACAAATCAAAAACACATCTCATTTCAATTAACTGTGAAAAAAATCTCTAAAGGCTGGAACACATTACACAACTTTTGCCCATATTTTCTTTAAAATACAAATTGTTTTCATTTGTCACACATCTCCAAGCAACAAGGCATGTTTCTGCATTAGTTTGTTGCGTTCGTAATGACTTGGAAGTTTGATAATGCGTGATCCTCAGTCATTTAGTGTATTATGCCCAGTTTTTGTCTGTTACAGGATGCCTATTGTTTTAAAATCTGTTCAGATTTTTTAATTATGTAGCGTATTCCAGCCTTAACAAAGGTTTTATAAAATAAACAAAAACTGGCAAAAAAAAAACACGATTTGAAGAACGTCTAATATATGAAATGTGTATCAAGAGCACTCTTGACAATCAAAACAATGACTCAAATGCCACAAACTACAACTCCTCCAAAAAAAATCTAGTTTGACTCCACCCCTTTCTTTTTACCATACAAGGAATTCTTCTCATCTAGTAACCTAACGTACACATACACCCACTTAAGCGGATACACGATAAAACACCGAATAATTGGAAAGTATGGCTACTAACTCGGAATTTACATGATGACTCAAGTATTTGTTTGTTTCATTTTCACGCTTGGATACTACAGAATCTGGGAATTCTCTGGAAAATAATTATGACTCTGTGACCTTAAAAGGCTGAAGACGACTACAATGTAAAACTCCTGCGAACCTTCAATCTGTGAGCAAACTTTGTGTCATAGGTTTTTTTTAATATACTGTATATATTTAGTGTGACTCGCCAAATTCACTGAAAAGGGCTCCACCCATTATATTAAGAATCTGGGATCTTTCCATAATATTGGATGCAAATGAGATCTGTCAGCTCATCCTACAATCTGAAATAGTGACCGTGTTTTACATGTGATGGTGTTTACATAAATCTACATTTGAATACAACACAAGGGTGGAGGAAGCCTTGTAGCACTGGACAAACAAAAGGATAGGAAATGTGTTTTCCATTTGGTGCTTAACTCAATGCAAGGAAATATTCTGTTAACATGGTCCTTCTCATGTTAACACTTATGGAACACCAATGTAAAATAAAGCAAACACATAAAGCGTGTCTTAAAGCATGAAAGTCATTAGTGTATCATTTGAGGTAAAATATAAAAAAAAAAATTCCATAGACAAAACACTGTGTTGGCACTGGCACAGCCCTGCTACTTTAAGGCTTCTACAGTGAACCGGTGCCAGTTTTTAGAGAGGGGAGTGTGCGTTGGCATCATGACATGCCTATAGATATAGCGGTAACACTTTACAATAAGGTTCATTAGTTAACTACATTAGTTAACATGAACTAATAATGAACTGCACTTATACAGCGTTTATTAATTTGTTAATGTTAATTTCAACATTTACTAATACATTATTAAAATCTTGTTAACAGTAGTTAATGCACTGTGAACTAACATGAACATCTGTATTTTTATTAACTAACGTTAGCGTCGATTAGTAAATACAGTAACAAATGTATTGCTCATGGTTAGTTCATGTTAGTTAATATATTAATATAACTAATGGTTAATTAATGAACCTTATTGTAAAGTGTTACCGATATAGCTGCCAAAAACAAGTCACGTACTGAATTCATCTATGTGTATTGTTGTGCAAAGTCTATTGTGGTGAAACGCATCCCATTCTTTTGTGAACTTTTCCCTCTCCTTTATTATTTAGACACTTAACAAAACAAAGTGTATATGATTACTGCTTACCCATGATCAAATGAATAAATAACTAAGAAATGCATTTAATGCAACACATTAGACATTGTCATAATATATAAAGCAAACAAACCTCCATTCCCTGATTCAACGTGTAACATTGTTAGTCCGGATCTAAATAAGATCTAACCTAGACTGGATGGGTGAACAGGCTTTGGGTGAGGTATGCCAAAAGGTTTTGCTTTTTCTGTTGTTCTGAACTCAATTCAATAGAATGCAAGGGAATTTTTTGGTTCATAAAATTGCATCACTTCCCCCTTTTGTTAACTTCTTTGGAATACCAAGGTAAAAAAAAAAACAACAACCCAGGCTCGTAACACATGTGACGCAACATCATTGCTACACCATATGTAGAAAAATACCCACATTAAATAAAAAGAGCTGTCAATGTGCAAACATGAAGATAGCATTCATACTGCACACTTGATATGATTAGAAATAAAAATGCATAAAAACTTTAAACAATTACCATTGTCCATATCATACTAATTGGCATTAAATAAACATAAATGCATGCCCATTTCAAGTTCATAAATGAAAATGTAGCTCTTATTATTTAGCAATCTACATCCTCTCTCCTGCTAGAATACACTCAAATGTAAAGCTCCATCTACACTATTAAGTCTGCTCTTTCACTTTTATTCATTTTTGTTTGTGTATTGATAAATGCATGGACATGTGTCTTATTAAAGGTAATAAGAAAATAGATATCATTTTTAAAACTATATAACATATATATACTATATATATATATACATATATATATATATATAAACAAATTACAGTCTATCAACAAAAAGTTGTTTTGTTGTTGGACTACGTGGAACCCTTGATCATAGAGTACCGTCACTTTAAAATTCACCTAGAATGCACTCTATACCATTAGACATTGTTTAGGAAATTGTTGTCTATACCAGAAATGTGCATTTTACAAGCCAACACAAGTACGTTCAGTTGTTGTAGTCACCTCAGTTCTGGTGCTCCTTATCACATTCCCATAGTTTGTCAGAACTTTTACAGGAAAGTTTCAATGATTGTGCAATATCTGTGTAAAGCACATAAAATAGTGGAGGCAACAGACAAATCCCATGGGGAAAATAGCTAATTGAGTAAGTGAAGCAATCAAATGTCACAAATGTAAAAACACTCATTACACAAGCAGCCTTGTAGACCCTCTTATCCTTAAGGCCCTCTTTGACTAAAGTTTCAGAATTCAAACTGACTGCAAAGTATCAAAACTGTTATTTTAATGAAAAATAACTGATGTTTGTACTGAATACTGACATTTTGACACCATAAAAATAATTGCAATACAATGCCATGTCATAGTGCATTGCATAATCCGAGACACAGGTAGTGGTTTGTTGACTATGAAAGACATGGTGACACAAGCCAGAGAAAACTGTGCCACACCTATTCTAAGTAATCTAAAAAAAAATAAAAAATACAAATAAAAAACAGTCATGCATGCATGCTTGTCACTTTTCCTGTGACAAACTGCACAACTGAATGTTTTAAAGGTCAAAAATGTTTGCAAAATACTGCAACCAAAACAAAAACCACAATGACATTTAGACTCTTGTTTGTCTAATGGGCCATTCACAAAGAATGCATTTCTGCATTCCATTACACTATTTTTCCACTGTTTTCTTTTGACATGTCATTCTAAAATCACAGCACTCAAATTTGAAGTGTAACTTTTAAAAATCGCGTCTCTAGACCCCACGGTTTGTTCTTCATTCCACTGTCCTGCGTCTCACATTTTTTAAACACAAATATGCATTCTGTGTGAATGCCCCCACCAAATATTTAAGAGCACTTCACTGCAGCTGCTACTTGTTACTTTGTTTGGAACACAGTACCAATATACAGTAAAATCCATCATGCTGTGAGCAGTTTGGACGTTTAAAGAGTTTTAATGTCTTTTAATGGTTATTTGTCTTTTTGCTCCTAAAGAGGCTTCGTCCGGTGTGAAGTCTTCATGTGTCAAAGGGCATTTGTAAAAAAAAAAAAAACTAGTAAAAGGTATTTTATCATACCCTCCATGTTCATTAAGAAATGGCTTCAAGTAAAACATCAATTATATGAAAGCAAAACCAACAATATAATGACTTGTAAAGTACACTCACCCATCACAATATAGCAATGTCTACAGTTACTTTTTTATTTGCGATTACAAATTACTATGTGATTCTTAAGTAATTCTTAAATAATTAATTTGTGCATCATGCAAATTAATACATTTCATTTAGATTTGATTGACAGCATGTTGCACCAATTAAAAAGTTCCCGTCTCATGGAAATATGAGGGCTACATTTGTTGGTGGGAACGGCAGCTGTAGACTCTGAGGGTTGAAATTCATGGCACCTTTACATCAGGAGCTGAATGAAAACATACTTGAGTTCTAAGAAAAGAAATTCTGGATGGGGGATGTTTTTGAATGAGATTTGTTTTTATTGGCAGGAAGTATATCAAAGGAACTATTCATGATAATGAATGGAAGTTTAAGTCTGTGCAAGAAAAGGACTTAGAACTACAAATAGTGATTTTGTGCACGGGAATATTGCTGCATATTATCTCTCACAAAACACCAGGCAGACTTACCCAGACTCCTCTTTCCAGTTCTCTTTGTCTTTGCTTTGGTGTGTTTTCAGAACCCGCTCCAGCTCCTGAGGACAAGAGAGGGGAAGCTCCTTTACAGTGTGTGGTTTAGTGAGTGTTTTTATGTATACATGTACTCAAGTGTGTCATATCTTTGTATAACAGGTAAGGATTAACAAAGCGTGTACATGTATATGGGACTGTCTAAATGTTTATGCATGCAGTACCTTTATACATGACACATAGGGTGCATTGTGCTGTAGATCTCCCTCAGACAGAGTGCCCTCTTCATCTGGATTTGGGTCAATAAAGTCATATGGGTCCTGATCTGCCATAATCAGGATTAAATCAAGTTGTGGTGTCAATCTTAAATCACAATTATGCAACATAATTACAGAAATACATGACACGCATTTCGTATCTTTAACATAAACTGACAACCACCATAATAATGCAGGTGGTAAAAGAGACAGCAATATGAAGAATCAGTTCATCACATGTGGCTTTTCCACAAGCTGAAGTATATACTAATATATAGAAGGTGCACAGAGTAATTCACACAAACACTAAACACCATCATGGTAACACACGACACTTAAATAATGCAATAAACATTCATTAAACAACAGAAGATGTAACGTAAACCCACATGTACATAACTGGTAGCAAACATGACAAAACTATTAAGAAACATAATTATTTAAACAAAATACTTTAAAATGTGGAGTGTCAAGCAGGGAATTCTGGGAATATTCGTTTACAGTTTTGTACTGTAAATTATATGTTGATTTGTTCTTTTTTTACTTCTAAAAATTGTACAATTAACAGCATTTTACTGTAAAATTACATGAAATGTCTGGTTAGATATTTTACAGTTTTCCCTGTATATAGTATGGGAACTTACTGTTGTTAACCTATTAACAGTTTTTTTCCGTAGCGTTTTTACAATATTTTACACTTAAAATTACACATTTTTTATTTCTATCATTACAACTCTCCAAAAAGTTTTATCAAGGCAATGGATATGACAATGCTAATTTATTTGGTCTTGGCCAAGGTAAACAGAGGTAAAAAAATTTTGTTTTACATCCTCAGTAAAACAGTGAGTAGTGATTAGTCAATATTTATGTGACTAATAAAACATAACTAACATTCCTAATGCTGAAATCACACCTTTGTTTGAGTCCAGCTTTGTGAGAAGTATGTGTGTGTCAGCCCGTGCTGTCTCAGACACTTGAGAATGGAGGCTCATGGTGTCATCATCAGATGGCTGTGGAACAGAGCAGAAGAGAGACAGATGCCCTCTGGCAAACTGGCAAAAATAGATTTACTTCTAGAAATTCAACTGCTACTTGTGTAACTCCCACATAATAGAATTCATCTATCATCCTATAAGATCATTTTTCTTTAACATCCAGGTCAGGCCAGTTTCCACAAGTGGGCCCTACCCACCTCACCCCACCCCAATATCTTGTTTGGTTGCCTGGTAGAACAGTCAAAACATTTTTTTTTACATTTAATCAAGTGACAAACAGCCTGTTTGAGTGTGCATGACTAATGCATGTATATGTGTGTTTACCTCTGTAGTCGACAGTCTTTTGTCACCGTTGTCACTGCCAATACCCGAGTCTGGGCCATGGTTCTTACTTGGATAGAAATCTTCCATACTAAACAAACAAACATATATACATTTAACAAAGACACAAAGAGACACACAACATAATTTCCCTTCACTATACTAAGAGATAGACAAGGATAAATTCAATGAAACGATAAAGCAATATCACACTTAGAAGACTCAACAAGTTAGTGGGTAATTATGTAAATAAATATGTCAATGTGTCCTGAAGACCCCCTTCTGAGGGTGCTCAGCTTAAACAAAAACAAAACACAACTTAATACAAATATTGAATTACAGAATTAAGGGAATGAAAAACATTAAGAAAAAATAGCAAGCATAATATATGCATATATATACATATGAATATACAAACACAGATGTATACGCATTTACATATATACATAAAATAAATGAAATAAGAAAAGGGCACATTTTAACCAGAGGCCTGGTCCTTAACGTAAAGTAAAAATGGGCATCTAGATTTTTGTAAAAGGAGGTGTTTAATTTCTCGTCTCCAAAAAAATGTATTCAATGCCATTTTGCAGGGAAACAAAGAGCCCAGCAGGCACAATTGTCCAATTATACAACACACAATTAAACAATTACAGTGGGTACGGAAAGTATTCAGACCCCCTTAAATTTTTCACTCTTTGTTATATTGCAGCCATTTGCTAAAATCATTAAAGTTCATTTTTTTTCCTCATTAATGTACACACAGCACACCATATTGACAGAAAAAACACAGAATGTGACATTTTTGCAGATTTATTAAAAGAAAAAAATGGAAATATCACATGGTCCTAAGTATTCAGACCCTTTGCTGTGACACCCATATATTTAACTCAGGTGCTGTCCAATTCTTCTGATCATCCTTGAGATGGTTCTACACCTTCATTTGAGTCCAGCTGTGTTTGATTATACTGATTGGACTTGATTAGGAAAGCCACACAACTGTCTATATAAGACCTTACAGCTCACAGTGCATTGTCAGAGCAAATGAGAATCATGAGATCAAAGGAACTGCCTGAAGAGCTCAGAGACAGAATGGTGGCAAGGCACAGATCTGGCCAAGGATAAAAAAAATTTCTGCTGCACTTAAGGATCCCAAGAGCACAGTGGCCTCCATTCCTTAAACGGAAGACGTTTGGGACGACCAGAACCCTGCCTAGAGCTGGCCGTCCGGCCAAACTAAGCTATCGGGGGAGAAGAGCCTTGATGATTGAAGTAAAGAAGAACCCAAAGATCACTATGCCTGAGCTCCAGAGATGCAGTCGGGAGATGGGAGAAAGTTGTAGAAAGTCAACCATTCACTGCAGCCCTCCACCAGTCGGGCCTTTATGGCAGAGTGGCCCGACGGAAGCCTCTACTCAGTGCACGGACACATGGAGTTTGCTAAAAAACACCTGAAGTATTCCAAGATGGTGAGAAATAAGATTCTATGGTCTGATGAGAACTTTTTGGCCTTAAATCTAAGCGATATGTGTGGAGAAAACCAGACACTGCTCATCACCTGCCCAATACAGTCCCAACAGTGAAGCATATTGGTGGCAGCATCATGCTGTGGGGGTGTTTTGCAGCTGCAGGGACAGGACGACTGTTGCAATCGAGGGAAAGATGAATGCGGCCATGTACAGGGATATCCTGGACAAAAACCTTTTCCAGAGTGCTTAGGACCTCAGACTGGGCTGAAGGTTTGCCTTCAAACAAGACAATGACCCTAAGCACACAGCTAAAATAACGAAGAGGTAGTTAAATGGGAGTGGCTTACACAGACTCGTGACGGTTCTGAATGGTCCCCAGCCAGAGCCCTGACTAAACCCATGAGCACTCTGGAGAGACTCTAAAAATGGATGTCACCAACGTGTTACCAGATATCCTGACAGAACTGGAAGGAGCTGAAGGCGGAATGGCAGAGATCCCCATAATCCAGGTGTGGAAAAAACTTGTTGCCATCTTTCCCAAAAAATCATGGCCTGATAGATCAAAGGGGATTCTACGAAAACTGAGCAAAGGGTCTGAATATTAGGACCATGTGATATTTCAGTTTGTTTTTTTTTATAAATCTGCAAAAATGTCAATAATTTTGTGTTTTTCTGTCAATATGGTGTGCGGTGTGTACATTAATGAGGAAAAAAAATTAACTTAAATGATTGTAGCAAATGGCTGAAATATAACAAAGAGAGAAAAATATAAGGGGGTCTGAATACTCTCCGTACACACTGTATATATATATATTCGTAATATGTTAAATAGATGTATGAGTCATTTAAATTAATTTAATCAGGGGTCTCTGATGCGGATTTCAATTTTCCTTTCTTGGAGGGTACAAGCTCTTGGGCAGAAAGAAGATCTGTACTAAGTTTCAAGACTAAAGTCTCAAATCCAATAGAGAATTCTTTATAAAAGTTAAGAGTCAGCCAACCTACCTAAAACGGCTCGTTCTAACACGCCTCCCCAATATCTACGTCACTATGGGGGAAGATTTGCATAACGCCGCCCAAATGTTACGCAAAGAAAGAAAGCGTAACTTTAATTCTCACTGTAGTATTGTTGTTGCCACAGCCGCCATGTCATGAAGGCACTGTGTTCGTTGTGAAAGCGAAACTGCTTTGCTTGACCTTCCAAAAGAGGACGATATCCACTACGTCATGCCTGGAGCTGATCCGTGCTGGTCGCGAGCAAATACATCAAACTTGTGCTGTGGATCGCCGACGGGCTTTCACTGTGACGAAGTGGAGTCAGCCCAGGGTCGTCACATGTGGGTTGCCACAAGCGCTGGCGTTCCGTCGCGAATCTGTGGTCTGCGCCGCTCTCAAGCCTGCTGTGTTGTGTTAAGCTGTGTTTCTGTTGTGAAAGCGAAAACTACTGTTTTGGCCTTCCAAAAAGGGGACCACAAATAGAAAATCAGGTTAAAGCTGTATTTACAAAACACTGTTCCAGAACTACTTAACCCAAGATATCCCAGAAGTGTGCAGAGCCTTGATGGAGGGGCAATTCGCAACGTTTGCAAGGGACAGGCATGGACGCTTCTGTACTCACAGATGTAAGTAAGTTTTCATTTTATTTTTTATATTAAGAATTTGCCACTGACAATTCAAACGGGAGTTTTGAGCAGTGTAGAGTAGTGCTAGTTGTTTGTAATTTCTCTGATTACAAATGCAGACATTGTTTTATGTTTACACAGCGCGATACGCAACACAACACGTAAAAAAACAGTATAAGTCATTATAATCAGTAATTGTCCCCACTGGATGCAACAAATGCTCGTTTATAATGGGTTTTAATGTTTAATGTTTTTGTCTCGTCGCTCCAGACTGACAGGGCATCACAGTATGGTAAGGGGCGTAACATTTCCGTCACACGCTTGAGATATTCGGCCAATCACAAAGCACTGGATAGCTGGCCAATCAGAGCACACCTCGCTTTTGCAGACCGATGAGCTTTGTAAAAATCGATGCGTTCAGAAAGGCGGGGCATAGAGGAGAAAAATAATGTACATTATGTGGAAAATAATTAGTTTTTTTAACCTTAAATCGCATAAACATTTCATTACACCAAATACACAAAATAATGTTATTTTTAGCAACGTCATATGACCCCTTTAATATATTAATTTGAGTAACATTTTTAACAATTTGTACATTTGTTTTTCCAACAATAAAACAGTTCCAACCGTTGTCAAAGTACATGCCTTCAAGCAACACATAGCAGAGATGTTTCATTCATGAAACTAATGTGTTTCTGAACAAGTACTTTGACTATTTCAAAGACTCATTCACAAAAGACAGTCACTGTTTTCTTATGTGAATGAATCAGTGCTTTTGAACAAATCACTTGAATGAATAATTCAATGACTCACTCTATTGTTTCTTTCCTGAATAAATCAGTGTTTTTCACTAATTGGTTGGGTGAACACAAAGACAGTCAGCTGTCGCCACCTACTGGCATATCAATGTAACCTGCAGAAAGTCGCTGTAAAATCGTCACCACTAATGCACAGACTGACAGACAATCACAAACAAGAGGAGTGATAGAAACGGTGCTGATGGACTGTATTTTAGCACTCCTGAAATGCTGCTCGACCAATCAGATTCGAAGACTGGAAGCAACTGTTGTATACAAGAGTTTTTATTCCTGTCTGTGTCGGCTCTCCCCTATAATTCAATACAGTTTTGCATTAAAAAATATTGTGTACAAATAACTGTAGGCTAAAAAAAACCTTAATAACTAATGTGACAGCACCTAGCGCAGGAAATATTACGAAAAACTGGAGAAATACAAAGTGCGGTAACGAGGTGAGTGTGCGGTTACCCACAAATGGTAGATTAAAAATGCTTTTGCAAGTTTTATGTGCATTATCAGTGCAGCAGTAAACACCTGTTCACTTAAAAAAATATGATTGATGGGGCTCTGAAAGTGCTGCTACTCATAGTTGTTAAAATATATGCGTGCTTACAAAGTGGCATAGACATAGAATGAAAGGCAAGGCTGTAGGTACCTGTCTGTCAGCTGCTGAGGCAAGCAGCGTTTTCCCAGAGAAGGCAGGTCAAGTGTGTCTGGTTTTTTATCCAGGCGACATGCCTGCAGGTTTAAATACTTAAAGATGTGGATATTTCCCTTTAGGCAGACCTGAAAGCAAAGAAGAAAATTAATCTCAGAACTGTCAAGGTGGGACAATACAAAACAGCAGAGAAATTACAGCCTCTCTAAAAAGTCTTCAGACCACTTATAAACGGACACACTACCATTAGTTAGAATTATTTTAAAGAAATTAATCCGTGTTCGCCAAGGAGGGCATTAAAGGATTAGTACACTTCTGGAATAAAAATTGTCTGACAATTTACTCACCCTCATGTCATCCAAGATGTTCATGTCTTTCTTCAGTCGCAAAGAAATTAAGGTTTTTGAGGAAAACATTCCAGAATTTTTCTCCATATAATGTATAAAAGTATATACACTTTTAAGTTTTTTAGAAAATGACCAATCGTTTCACTAGATAAGACCTTTATTCCTCGGTTGGGTTCATGTAAAGTCCTTTGAAGCTGCACTGCAAATATAGGACCTTCACTATAATTGGATTTTGGAAGTCCATTATATAGGAGAACAATCCTGGAATGTTTTCCTCAAAAACCTTAATTTGTTTGCGAATGAAGACAGAAAGACATGAACATCTTAGATGACATGAGGGTGAGTAAATTATCAGGAAATTTTTATTCTGGAAGTTAACTACTTTAAATTGATCAAAAGTGACAGTAAAAAGTTACTTTTTGCTGTATAAAACATTTATTTTAAATTGTAATAATATTCACAATATATCACCAAACCCACACATTGGGAACAGTTATTGTATATTATACATAAAAAGGCATACATACAGACATTATGTTAAGCCAATTCTCATGTAAATATTTACATTCTGTGCAGTGCAACAATTTATTTAAGATTGGATTTATGTTCATTTCACACAGAAATCTGTTGTGTTTCATTATATAATATAAGATATATATATAATAATAAAAGTCAACAAAGCCATAGACTGGTGTCTACCTGTATGTGCACACACTTCCTCTCTGGGGGTATTGACAAGTAATTTCCAAGGAAAACTATACATTCTGTAGATAATTTCAGTAACAGGAAGGACTGGCTGTCCTCCAAATCTGCGTGTCGCAGCAAGACGAGCCATAGTAAAAGATCTGTTGTTATCAACAGACCGAAAAAAAACCATCTTTATCAGTATTTTGTCATTTTCTGTCAAAAACATTTAACTAAAATGAAAAGTAGGAAGGAAAAAAAACCTTCTCAACATCTCGCATCTGAGCTATTGTTTCCTAAAACGTAAGGACAACATATTCTGATGAGATTAAATCTGAACTTTCAGACCACTGTACTTTGATAACACTGAGGCTAGAACAACGCAGTCCTGCACACCATCACATTTGCACATTTTTATTTTATTTACAGCCCACAGCCATGTACAGGAGCCATGTACCTTTCAAACCAGAGCAACACTGGAGTAACTTGGGCTAAGTGCATTGCTCAAGGGCACAGTGTGATGGCTCAGTGGTTGTGAACACAGCACCTAGGCAATGTGGGTTTGTGATTACATTTCTACAGAAAAAATAGACATAACTACATACTAGAGAAAATTCTTAAGTAGTCCTCAGGATATTGTGATATGAAAAGAATACAGGAAAATTTGTGTAATCATTCTGGGGTTATTTTGTAGGTAGTGAATCTGCATAGAAAAGTTTTTTTTGTTTGTTTTGAGTGTGGACCATTCTTTTAGAGCTGAACTATTTGGGGAGAAAAATTAGGTGTTCACACTTAGTTATATTCTTTACAAGAACCAACTCAAGCCTTTTTCAGCGAACACAAAAAAATATTTTCCCCATTGTTTTTGACCCATTAAATAATATATTATGATTTTTATTGTAATTATCATCAAAAATGTTAAATAAATCAAGAAATATATTGTAATGATATTTTACTGTAAAAAAATGTATTTAATAAAATAATATAAATATTATTTAACAGTAACAGTAAATAACAGCAACAGTAAAACTGTACAATTATAATACCAAAATTGACATATTAATTTCTTCCTTTTCAAACATTAAATTATCAAGCTTTTTAGCGTTTTTTGGCACTCTGAAACTGCAGCACATTTATTTAATTCAATTGCAGCCTTAGCCATACTATGATATTGACTTAAATTAATCTTCCAAATAAATTATAAGTTACACAAACAGAAACGGTAACACTGATAACACTGTAATACTGTATCCCAGTCAAAGCCTTTTCCACTGCAATTCATTTGACCACAGGTGTTATGCACTCTTTGTGGGGTTTTTTGCGTTTGTGTGGTATATCTTTTTTTTTTTTGAGGGGATTATTCTTGGCTCATGTGGCACCTTAGGTGAGATATGAACAAAGCAAAACACCATCATAATTATTGCATCAATACACCTGATATTTTAGGGATTTTCCATTGGCAGCCACTGGATGGCGCCAACAGAAAATAAATAAAGAACAGACAGTAACATTAAAAAATCTTCAGCTTCAGCTCAATACATGTGAAGAGATAGACAGCAACAGACGAGTACAAACACACCTGGGCAGGAGGAGACTGCATGGGGTTGTTGTCAAGAATGATGTGCTGTAACTGCTTAAGTTTGCGGTAAGATATGGGAATCTCAGTGATTTTATTACAGGAGAAATCCAACCTGATCAACGGCAGATCGGACCACTCTGTGAGAACGAAAATAAAGAAATATATAATGAGAATTTCCATCCTAACTCATAGTATTAACATAACTAGTATACACACTAAATGTGCTTAATGTCAGTGTATATACAGTAAAGATTTTGTCGTTTTATCTGACTGATGCTTTTGTTGACATATCTGTGTTGTGTATGTGTCTATACCATCTGGTAACACGTGTAGACAATTTCTTCGTATGTTAAGTTCTCGTAACGCGAGGAGTTTCCCCATTTGAGCAGGAAGCACCTGGATCTCATTACAGCTGATGTCCTGAACATAGGAAACACATACAGTGGGGAAAAAAAGTATTTAGTCAGCCACCAATTGTGCAAGTTCTCCCACTTAAAAAGATGAGAGAGGCCTGTAATTTTCATCATAGGTATACCTTAACTATGAGAGACAAAATGAGAAAATCAGAAAATCACATTGTAGGATTTTTAAAGAATTTATTTGCAAATTATGGTGGAAAATAAGTATTTGGTCAAAAAAAAAATTTCATCTCAATACTTTGTTATATACCCTTTGTTGGCAATGACAGAGGTAAAACGTTTTCTGTAAGTCTTCACAAGGTTTTAACACACTTGTGTGGTATTTGGCCCAGTCCTCCATGCAGATCTACTCTATTTTTTTTTTTTTTTTTTTTTTTTTTTTTTTTTTTTTTTTTTTTTTTTTTTTTTTTTTTTTTTTTTTTTTTTTTTTTTTTTTTTTTTTTGAGCAGTAAGTTTGGGGTGTCGCTGGGCAACCCGGATTTCAACTCCCTCCAAAGATTTTTTATGGGGTTGAGATCTGGAGACTGGCTAGGCCACTCCAGGACCTTGAAATGCTTCTTAGGAAGCCACTCCTTCGTTGCCCGGGCGGTGTGTTTGGGATCATTGTCATGCTGAAAGACCCAGCCACGTTTCATCTTCAATGCCCTTGCTGATGGAAGGAGGTTTTCACTCAAAATCTCACGATACATGGCCCCATTCATTCTTTAGTTTACACGGATCAGTCGTCCTGGTCCCTTTGCAGAAAAAACAGCCCCAAAGCATGATGTTTCCACCCCATGCTTCACAGTAGGTATGGTGTTCTTGGATGCAACTCAGCATTCTTTCTCATCCAAACACGACAAGTTGAGTTTTTACCAAAAATTTATTTTGTTTCATCTGACCATATGACATTCTCCCTATCCTCTTCTGGATCATCCAAATGCTTTCTAGCAAACTTCAGACGGGCCTGGACATGTACTGGCTTAAGCAGGGGGACACGTCTGGCACTGCAGGATTTGAGTCCCTGGCGGCGCAGTGTGTTACAGATGGTAGCCTTGTTACTTTGGTCCCAGCTCTCCGCATGTCATTCACTAGGTCCCCCCGTGTGGATCTGGGATTTTTGCTCACAGTTCTTGACCATTTTGACCCCACGAGGTGAGATCTTGCGTGGAGCCCCAAATCAAGGGAGATTATCAGTGGTCTTGTATATCTTCCATTTTCTAATAATTGCTCCCAAAGTTGATTTCTTCACACCAAGCTGCTACCTATTGCAGATTCAGTCTTCCCAGCCTGGTGCAGGTCTACAATTTTGTTTCTGGTGTCCTTTGACAGCTCTTTGGTCTTGGCCATGGTGGAGTTTGGAGTGTGACTGTTTGAGGTTGTGGACAGGTGTCTTTTATACTGATAACGAGTTCAAACAGATGCCATTAATACAGGTAACCAGTGGAGGACAGAGGAGCCTCTTAAAGAAGAAGTTACAGGTCTGTGAGAGCCAGAAATCTTGCCTGTTTGTAGGTGACCAAATACTTATTTACGAGAATTACCAATTATTTAAAAATCATACAATGTGTTTTCTGGATTTTTTTTCTCATTTTTCTCTCATAGTTGAGGTATACCTATGATGAAAATTACAGGCCTCTCTCATCTTTTTAAGTGGGAGAACTTGCACAATTGGTGGCTGACTAAATACTTTTTTGCCCCACTGTATACTGTAAACAAACATCACAGAAACACAGACATTATTATATACAATACAATCACGCATGTATTTCCACACACTGACCAATTCCATGAGGTCTTTGGCCTTTCCGATATCTTCAGGAATAGATGGGAGTTTATTGTTGCTGACCACCAGTACTTTCAGAGGAAGATTGAAGAGAAACTTGGGGAGAACGGACAGCTGATTTCGACTGAAAACACAAGGATTGGATTCAATAAATACACATTTCATCCTCTTATCATTTTCACTAATGAGAGAACCCACAGAACAACTGAAATCAATTAAACCCCTTACAGTTGCTGGATGATAGCAACTACCATTCTGCAAAGGACTCTTGTGTCTCTCATGTTGACCAAGGCTGCATTTATCTGATCAAAAATATAGTAAAAACAGTAATATTTGTGAAATATCACTACAATATTAAAATAACTGTTTTCAATTTGAAAACGTTTTAAAATGTAATTTATTCCTGTGATGAAAACGCTGAATTTTCAGCATCATTACTCCAGTCTTCAGTGTCACATGATCCTTCAGAAATAATTCTAATATGCTGATTTGCTGCTCAAGAAACATTTTCTATTATTATCAATGTTGAAATCAGTTGTGCTGCTTAACATTTTTGTGGAAACTTTTAGAATTCTGTGATGAATAGAAAGTTCCAAAAAACAGCATTTATTTTAAATAGAAAACTTTTGTAACATTATGTAATGTATTTATTGTCTCCAAATACCTTGAAGTCAAACATGCTTAAATTGTAATAATATTTGACAATGTTATTGGTTTTACTGTATTTTTGATTAAATAAAACATTACAACAATAGTGTATTTTTCACCAAATTGCCAGTGTTCAATCAGGGTTTAAAACTACTTGATTTAAATCCATTTCTATGAGTCCACGATACATTTAAATGCAGTTTCATTTAAAAGACATTTTTTTTTACAGTTTGAACAACGATAGTTGGCATGGAAGCCAGAGGCCAAGGTAGTCTTAGAAATAGATCAGTATAATGAGATGTCAAAGTGAGTTAACATATATAAACATCAGAGTTGTCACGATACGCTACTGTGAGGAGCACGGAGCGAGGAACGAGGAGACGTGGCGTAGACTTCAAACAGACTTTAATAAACATCCATGGAACCAGGAACACAAGTAGCAGGGAAGGACGAACAATACTGGACAAAAAAAACTAGGAACCGAACTCACATTAAATACACTTGACTTGACGAGACACACCTGGGAGCAATAAACAATCAAACACATGGGAAAACTAGGTCAGGGCAGGCACATGGAGGAGGAAAAACACACAGATAGAGTCCAGGGGCGTGACAATAGTGTGGGTATTACCTGATGTTCAGGTAGGTAAGCATCTGTAGGTTGATAATGGCCTCTGGAACCATCTTTATGCAGTTGTGGTAGAGGTTTAATGACTCCAGCGGCGCAAACATACAAACTTCTGGAGGGATTTCACAAAAATGGTTTTTCGACAAGTCTAAAAAGAAAAAAGATAAATCAGATAAGTAAGTTTAACACACCAGATGAGATCAAAAGAAAGATACAGAGACATATTTACAAACTAATTATGCATGCTAGTGTACCACACATCCGAACAAAAAGTTTGAAGCCCTGTTACTCAGGACTACTGTCTACAAGAGAAAGAATAATTGATTTATTGGATAATTAACTGGTTGATTAGTCTGATCTATAGGAGTTTCACCTTATCAGACATTGACAAAGCAGCAGTGTAACACACACACACACACACAGAACAAGAGAGAAAGAGCGAATTGGGGTTATTGATTTGTTAAGGCAGTACATATAATTCAGATGCAGTGAGAAGAGCTCTGTCACTAGCTTTGCTTATGTGACACCTAATATTAAAACAGCTGAGATTGAAGACAATGAAATGACATGAAAACGTGGGGAATGTGACCACACAACCCCATGTTGTGTTTTACATTGAGCAAATGGGTATTTAAATGCAACTACACAACAGTTAGTTCTAGTCCTTGAATCTGATTGGTCGAGCTGATATACAGTCCAACAGCACTGGGAGGTTTCTTTGTATGTGTCACTGTACTTGACTGTGTTTGCATGTTCAAGACAGACTGTCAGTCTGGGGTTTTTCAGTGACTCTTCCTGCCGTCGTTATGCCAGTAGGTGGCAACAAGTGACTTGAATTATTCTCCACTGATTTGTTCAAAACCACTGATTCATTCACAAACCAATGTGTACAACTCAGTGGTTGATCTTACTTTGGCTTCACATTGGGACCATTTTGACTGGAAGAAAAAAGAACTGTGTATGAAATATCAGCCCTCATCCTCAAATCGACATCAATCTCAAGCTTCAACCAATCAGAACTGAGTTATCATTACCATAGTGTTGCCATGGGAGCAGACATGCATGCAGAAGAAAAGTCATGTCAACTTCCTCTATCATTTATATCCTCTTTGAAAAGAGAAAGAGTGTATGTAAGAGAAATATTAAAGAATGTAGCTATGTCAAAGCAGACAGAAAAAGCAGTAAGACAAACAGAAAGGGATTGATTTCATTTTAGAGACCTTTTGAGCACATTAGATATCACATCTTTCAGGAGTTTGAGGCCAAATGCCAGCAAATAACTTTTATGGACTTGGCACTTCTCAGCCAATGAGACTTGAGCAGAGAGAAAAAAAACATATTTGACTGTGTGCAGCTGAGGTTGCCAACCTGAAGCTAGTGTTGGGTCGTTCTTGAACGATTCGTTCATTTTGAACAAATCTTTAATGTGACTCGAGAAGAACGAGTCGTCTCGGGGAGTGAGTCGTCATGCCGCTGCGCAACTCCTATAGGTTCTGTACTGAATAGTTTTTCCGAGTCGGTCGTTCATCACGTGACAGCCCTATAAGCTTTAACCAATGCAGTCTGAGCCGGAAAGAGAATTGATTAGTTCATCTCTCGAGTCTTCGGGTTTGAGTCGTGCTTCAGCCGTGAAAGCCCCTAAAGCCCAATCCTGGAAGACCTTGTCAGATAAGAGGTGAGGTGCAGCTAATCACTAGATCTGAGCCCAGGTAAAACAAGAAATTAATATTTTTCTGTTCTTATAGCAGTTTTGTATGTTTGTAATGTGATCAAAGTTTGAGTAAGTAGTAGTATATTTTGCTAAAATGAACAAAAATGACGCGGAAAAAAAGATTGTTCTTTGCTGAACGGACTAAAGGTCTGAGTCGGTTAAAAATGATCCGAACTTCCATCAACTACTGAAGCTGTGCTGCTCTGGCAACCATAGATATGTATAGCTAGATGCCCTATTAGCAGCTGTTTCTATGGGCCGCTATACGTAAGCCATCCGAATTAGAATGTCAAAGCCGGTCCGTGATCAATCGAGAGCAATGCCGGGGCATATGCACTGAACTGTGTTATACCACTTATATCCCACAGGGCTGCTTGACTAGATATCGATTAGCGTGGGTGTGCATCGATTTGCATTATGAGATTCGAAATTTCTTTTTTTTTTTTTTTTTTTCTTCAACACCGGCACGGTTTCTATTCCTCATATTGAATATGAGTCGCCCATGAGTGAACGTCATGATTCAGTTAATCTGGAAGAGAAGACAAAAATGCCGAAGACCTCTGCTGTGTGGGAGCACTTTAAATTGAGTGAGGACAAGACAAAGGCAGGGTGCCAATTATGCGATTTGAAACTGGGCTACCACAAGCACATCAACTTGAAAAATCACCTGATCACCGGAGGTTCATGAGCGTTGCCTTCAAAAAGAGAGGGCTCTAAATAGGCGTGTTTCCTTTACCCTTCAAATTGCGCAAATTGAAATTGCGAATTTAAAATATGCCTAATGGAAACTCGTCAATTTTGCAAAAACGGCCATATATCGCAAAAAAATTTTTACGCTCGCATGAGGTGGTTTTACAGGCAATTCAAAAAAGGAATATTTTGCAAAACTGCAATGGAAACGTTTTTTTCGCATTAACAGGTCACATGGCGTATGTAAAAAGTCACATGATCATTCTTCAATGTACTATAACATCCAAGAAACACTTCATAAGTGGCCGCGCTCCAGTATAAGGGGCTTTCCCTACCATTAATGCTTAGACAATTTACATTGCACACGTCTGCGGTGCAGTGTGGCTCTGATACGGTCACTGAAGCTGATTGCGGCCACTCAATGCTTGTTTATATTTTTATACAGTCTATGGTTTATTCCAGCCGCGCCACGTACGTTTCTGAAGCGGCTCTCTTTGCTGCTTCTGTAAAGATACACGCATAAGCCTCTTTTGAATAAATATAGCCAAAATCCCACAAAAATCCGTTGCCATGACTTATCGCGAAAGGGAAAATGTTACGTTTAGTCGCATAACATTTGCAATACTTTTTGACGACATCAAGAATATCGCCAAAGTTTTGCGCAAATCTGTAATGGAAACGCACCTAACGACTTAAAAAGATACATAACCGCTACACAGGTAGTGCACTACTTGTCTAGCACGCCAACTAAAGATAAATCAATATACGGATTTACCTATTACGACTTTATCAACACGGAATTTGATAGGTGAAACCAACAAAACAGCCACCCCACACACAATATGTCTTATAAATACAATAGCTCGGCTGTCGTTGACTCACATAAAAAAAGGTAAAAGTTAACTCATCGTAGGCACAGGAAAGAATCCATCATGCCTAGTTCATGAGGCCTATGACAAGTCGAGGTCTATCGCAGACCTATAACAACTCGGGCACAACACATAATTGTGAATAATATGCCTTACCTTAACACAGAATCGACAACAGAGTCCATCATTAATATTTTTTCTACGAATCTTTGAGTTAAAATGTACTAAACATGAGTGGAATTTGCACCGAAGCGCCCCCACACCTTGATGCTCATGACAAAGATAGCCAAAAATTAGTTTTTTGTGTATAGTTATCTTTATTGAAGTGAATTAGGTTTAAACCGCCGTCATGCATGAATGTTATTTTTGAGACCCCCCAAAATTTCACAAATCACGTTTTCGGGGGAGCCCATGTCTTATTAAGGGGAGCCGAGCTCCCCCTAGCTCCCCCGTAGTTCGCACCCTGGCCCCCTCCCTCCGAAGCTTCGAATATTCGGTGTTGATTTCTACCGAAGCTTCGAAGCTCAAAAAATGGTATTCAGACCCAGCCCTATAATCCATATCTTCAGGAGACTTCAGAAGATGCTTTTGCTAAACAAACACAATACAACAAGATAAAGATGTTAGATAACCAAGCTGCATTAAAAGGTACTTTAGTTCAAAAACCTGTAATATTGAGTTAAACCAACCCAAACCAACACATTCTTACCTGTGAAAGTTGATTAAAATTTAGGTAGCTTTTACAAGCAGATGCTGCACAATGCATCTTGAAACTCATTGATTTTTATTGTGAGTGATGACATATAGACAGTTCCAAGATGGCGGACGCGTCAACGTGTCGGGAGAGGTCGAATGTGGAATCTACCTATAAATATCTATACTGGCAACTATTACAGACTGAAGCAGTGTTGCCTGGCAACTGTTACAAACCCAAACTGTGCTGACTCCACCTCAGACATTCCTCTTGAACAACCTTCAGTAGGCTGATAAGACAGCAGAGCAGGTGGAGCATGCTCATGTTAGTTCAGCAGCCGGGCTTCAATACAGCTGCATGTCAACAACAAGGTCGTACATTATCAACATTATTCACACATTTCTGTAACATATGGACAAATCAGACACATTGTTATTTGTTATATTTAACAAATAATCCAACAGACCCCTCACCCAACAATCGGACTGGGTGCGGGATGTCTGTGAACCAATGTTCCCTCGAATTGTTTTCTTGCTGAGCAAAACTTTTCTCTATGGGCGGACATTTCGGCCACCTGAGCAAAAACATTATGTATATCAGACCTGTACAGCGCACACACAAAAAAAGTGTCGCGAAGACTTTTACTTGACCATGCGCCTAATTGATATTTATTGACTGTGAGTAATAATTGATGACAATTTTAGGTTTACGCTGCAGAAACTTTTACATTGCTGTGTTAGTACCCAGAGAAGATGATTTTTAAACAACTCATGTAAAACTCATGTAGTACAGTAAAATTCTAATTATATTATATAGCTAATATAAAAAATTAAGCAGTTATTGCTCATGAATTGTGCCCATCATCCGCTAATTCCACCACTTAATCAAGCCACTCTTCATTAAAGCATGATGATGTTTTATTTCACGTGCGAGCTATTATCCGCAACTACTAAGTATGCGAGTTTCTACAGCCGACCTCAATGGCGGCACCTCATTTTCCTTTCTATGAAACCTGCAAACCGCAGCACCATTTCTTATGCGACACCAACGCACATGGGAGTTGTGAAGGGACATCGTGGACAAGTCTGGGAACCAATAGGAAGTAGTTGCTCTGCACGTTAACCATCCTAAGGCCACACACAACACGTGAACACAACTACCACCCCCGTGTATACACACATCCCCCCATTGCGGTATTTTCATGTGGGCAGCCACTATGCGGGCGCTGGGGAAGAAGTTGGGCGGTGCCGGTGCCTGCAGGGCACCTCAGTCGTGGTATTGAAGGTGGAACACCTACAATTCCTGCTGGACCGGAGACTCGAACTCGCAACCTTTGGGTTATGAGTCCGACTCTCTAACCATTAGGCCACGACTTCTCCATGTTTGTTTGGCTTGGATGGCAGTGCAATATTGGCATTTACTAGAACTCAAATAAAATCTCAAATAAAATCAAATGGCTTCCCCAACTCATTTCTGCACCTGTCCTTTGTGCAGCATATTACTTCTTTAGCGCGGTCTGAAGTGCGTGCAGCTTAGAGGGAACATAGCTGTGAACGACCCCCCAGGACACTGGTTACCATGGCAGCCAGGATACCTCAGCCAGATAAAATAACTTTTGTAGCCCCATGGAACTCCGAGTTTTACTCTCACTTAAATCACTGTGAAACAGACACATACTGCCTACAGATGCTTTATGATAGAATTATTACATGATGTAACCCTATTGGTGCCACTTTTGATATCAAAATAACCCTCGTTTAGTCCACCACCCACTGGTGCATAACATGTCCTCATAACATGCTCGTTATATTAATCAGAGTATACGGGACACAAACTGCCTGCCCACTCTGATCATACAAATGAGCCAGCTTTCAAACAAAGGGTCATAAACTTTCCCTCCAAAAGGTTAAGTTACCATTGGCTCACTGACCCCCTGGAGGTGTGACCTTGCCAGAAATTAAAAGGCCTCACATCCATGACACACTCTTCGTGATCACAATTCCAACACCACAAACCATCAAGACTTTCATCCGAGACTACATCCGGACGCTCATTCACGCACAGTATCGATACATGTAACCCAATGCACCAGAGGTTTAGTAGAAGCTGTAGACCCCATTGTAAAACGGCGCGATGTTCACTAGGGGTTAACGGACTCATTTTCCATAACTGCATTCAACGGTTTCAGTCATCCACCTTTTTTTCCACCTAATTTGCTACATTTCACTTGTAAACATTCAAACATTTAGAAAGATCAGTATTTTACAGATGTTTATCTGTTTGGTATAATTTTATAATTTTGAGCATGAAAATAAAAGGTAACACCAGTGCCAGACAGAATTAGTAATTTAGAAGACGCTTTTATCCACAAAGCGATAAAAATGCGACAAATGAGCAATCAAAATCAACAAGAGAGAAATGATATGCAAGTGCTATAACAAGTCACAGTTAGCTTAACGCAGTAACATAGCAAGGATTTTTAAATCATATAATAAATAAAGAAAACAGATAGAATAGAAAAAGAATAGAGCAAGCTAGTGATAGAGGTCTTTTTTGCTTTTGTTAATAGTATAATAAATAAAAAGAAAACAAATAGATAGAATACAAAAAGATTAGAGAAGCTAGTGTTTTTTTTAAGACAACAAGCAGTTAGTAAATTAATAGAGTGCAAGTCTAAATGGGGCACTTTTTTTTTACTAATATAATTAGAATAGAGAGCTGCTAGAGTTAGGGGTCAAATAAAGGTGGAACAGATGTGTTTTTAGTTGTTTTTTTTGAAGATGGCTAAGGACTCAGCTGCTCTGATTGATTTGGGCAGGTCATTCCACCAGTAGGGAACATTTAATGTAAAAGTCCGTAAAAGTGATTTATTAATTAAAGACACATTCAAATGTTTTGCTGGTCCAGTCTGGTCCAAGCATGGGCCACTTAGCTGTAACCACACCAAGCTGTAAGGCAAATTTTCGACAAGGTTTTGTCAGGTTTTTTGGAGGATTCTTTAAAGGACTTGTATGCTAGTGAAGCAATTGGGGCTTTTAAAACATCTTAAATGAAAAATAATTTTCAGTTACATTACAAAAAACATGGTGACTGAACTATAACTTAAAACTGTCATAACTTATTGGCTCCTTACTTCACCTAAAAATGAAAATTCTGTGCTATTTTGGTCCTTATTACCCACTATAAATCTGTATACTTACTTTCCTCTGTTGGAACATAAAACCATTTATGAAGTGATTTTTTTTGTCCAAACCATGGAAGTCCAAAACTGTTTGGTTACCAACATTTTGCAAATACCTTCTTTTGTGTTTCACAGAAGAAATAAATTCATACTGGTTTGGAACAGCATGAGGGTGAGTAAATGATGACAGGGTTTCCATTTTGGATGAACTATCCCTTTAAAGGGTTAGTTTACCCAAAAATTAAAATTAGGCTGTGTTTTATTCCCCCCCGGCCTCCTCGGTGTATATACTTTCTTCTGTCAGACAATCCCGTCTGAGGTTTTATAAAAATTGTCTTTTGATCTTTCAACCTGTTTTCATTCCCTGCACGGGTGTTTGCATGCTTCTGTAGCGAATCAGCTCATTGGGAAATATGAATAATTAACCATAAATAATTATGATTAATTATTAATATTTTAGAACCACTGTAGATATTTAGCTGACCACTAAGGGTCAACCGTCTTGTCAATTCTAAGAACGTTCATTTCCTTGTTAAGGGAAATATCTTTCTTACTGTACAATTCTATAAGTTTGTAACGTAAATGTGCATGATTATTGACTCCAGTTATGAGTAAACAATGAACAACGTCAAGTGTGATTTTATTAACTAGAAGGTTTTATTAACTACATAAACACTTAAACTAGTCTAACATACTACATAAACACATTAAGCCGGTCTACATACACATACACACACACACACATACAGTTGGAAAGGGTTAAAGCTTAACTCAGTACAGAAAGAGGCATAAATAATGGATTTTATGGAACACAGCTTGCATGTTATTCAACAGATCAAAGCCTTCATGGGATACGGCAGATTCTTAGTTCAAACACACCTTTGTAAAATGGTGCAAATGATACCTAATTAATAAGATTAAGTTTGATACTTGCGAGTCTCGGCGTTCTGAAAAAGATTCCTGATGCAAATCTTAAAGCTTCCCGTAGAGCTTTGCTGAATTCGGGTCGATGAGAAGATCCAGTTTGAGTCAGTGTCACTTGATGATTGGAAAGGACTAGGCCGAAGAAAGGCTTGGCACAGATGCTTTGGTATCCTGAAGTGTTTCTCACATCTTCTTAGCTTATGACCGCACCACCGACAGGGGTCGGGTCCCTGTGTAGCGCCGGCATTTAAGTGCTAGAAAATCCCCCTCTCATATGGGCTTATCCAATGAGAAAGGCCGGTATCCCAAGTGGGAGTTTTGAGATACTGGTGAGTTTTATGACTCTTTGTGTGGAAACATGGTAATTTAGTATCTGGAACTTTGATTGAAAATACTTAAGGTTCTCAGGGCACTAATATATTGCCTACGTACCAACAAATAATATTCATTCTTGTTTAGATCATCAGAAGGCTAATTCATAGATACTAAACACGGTATATTTAAGGTTATATGAATGAGTGGTTTATTGTAAGCATGAATAAAAATAGTCTATACTACAACAGATTAATACAAAACAGCAAAAATATACACAATGGCCTGAAGAAAATAGGTGTTCATTCAAAGAAGGTTTTCCTACGAATTAATTAGTAGAAAAATCCATTTCTACACTGTGCAGGTTTGGTACCCCCCTTTGTTTCTGGAGAAGCAAATTGGCCGGGCTCGCATCCACAAGGTTGTAATGTATCGGGTTCCATAACCAGGGTCTTGTTGCGGCGTCCGGGGTGTTACAAAATAGTTTGTGAAATCCTAGCTAACCAAATCTATATTGTGTGTTGGAGTGGGTCCAACGCTACACTTCAGTCCAAAAGAACTAATAAAAATCACCCATCTAAAAAAAATTGTCTCACTCTCGGCCTCTGTGGGGTTGAATAAAGTCCTTCTGTAGCGAATCAATGCATTTTGTAAGAAAAATGTCCATATTCAAAAAGTAATAATCACTTTAATCTACCTTGCGCTCACTGTTGTAAACAGAAGCATTTCCGGGGAATGACGTATGAGGTCGGCTTTGCGCCGCTCAGAAGTGACGAATGCGGATGCGCAGGGGAGAGATCAAAACAAAACCACGGTCACGAATTAGAAGTACAAAACGAGGATTTGTAAAGAAGAATGTCATAGGATTTCGATATCGCCAGAGTGACTGGTTTTCCTTTGCTTAAGTAAGGAAACTTTGCTTCCTTTGATCCTGTAAACAAACGTTTGTTTTCACGAGACTCACCGGTGCATGCGCAACGCTGACCTCATACGTCATGTTCCCGGAACTGCTTCCGTGTAGGACTGCTGGTGCAAGCTAGATTAAAGTTATTATTACACAACGATCGATTCGCTACTGAAGGCCTTTGTTCACCCCCCGGAGCGTGTGAGACACTTTCTCTGAGAACCGGAACCCAATCAACTGAACTGAAAAGAGCTGGAAGAGAGACCCACCACACGCACACACGGAGTGAGAGAGAGAGAAGAGAAAGAAATATGACTTATGAGGAGTGAGTGTGTGTGATTGTCAGGGACAGACAGACACCATACAGAGATCCAGTGATTGAGTGAAGAGAAGCTTAAAGAGCGAGACGGCATGACTGTGAGGAACTGTGTGTGTGTGTGCGCGTGTGTGTGGACGCGCTGGTGGACATAGAGGATGTGATAGAAGTAGCGATAGAGGATTAACTAATGGGAATTCCCTAGACAGCGACATTTTCTAATATCAGCTCAGCATCTCGCAGTGTATTGTGTGTGTGTTGTGTGTGTGTGTGTGGTGTGGTGTGTTTGTGTGTGCATGCGTGATGGTGTGCGTACGGCCGAGTGTGCCCACACGTCCCTGAAAAGTGAAGCTGCGGGCTTTCTGATCACCCCCTGGTGGCTGGCTGCAGTACAGGTCATAAACCCCGCCCTCTCCATGTAAACGAATGGGAATTTACACTTCCAATACAATTTTCCAAAAGATGGTTTTGGTCATTAAAGGTAGTTGTTATCACGCTGATTTATGTTCAATTGTTTGTTTTTGTGATAAGTTTTTGATTTTAGCTAGTAATTTGATGCTATAAAAACCAACGTTATGGTTGACTGGGTCTGCGGGAGTTTGATACCGCGGCTCCACCTCACGACACTACTGCGCAGACTCTGGCTCCTAACGAATCTCTACTGCGCAGACTCTGGGTCCAAACGAATCTCTACTGTGCAGACTCTGCCTCCAAAGACGTCATGTACTCAAGACGCAAGGTGCCATAAGGAGATGCGTTGGCTTCACTTTTCTATAGTGGAAGGATAGAAGCTCTCCATCTTTTGTTTACAGTCATGGTTCGTGCTGTGTGTTTTGTGTGCATCTTTTGTCCATAAACCAGTGAAAATAGCTGACTGAAGGGAAATGATTCCTCCTTTTTTGCTAGTATCTCAGACAATATATCAGGGGTCAGGAACACTTTTTGAACCAAAGAGCCATTTTTTATTTTGGTTAATGCATTTTTCCGAAAAAACGTATATATATATATTATATATATTATATATATATATATTATATATTATATCATGTGTTTTTGTTGTGTGTGTTGTTTTTCAAATAAGTTGTAATAATAGTAACTGTAGTACGGTACCATGGAAATTAAATCCCCAAATATGCAAAACACCTCATCAAAAATTGTTCAGGGCTTGTACTGTGTTTATGCTTTTTACTGGTTTTTATTAAACCGTTAGGTGGTGCGCCACCGAAGCCAAAGTCACATGCTTGTCCGGGTCCACTCGTACCTCGCGCGCAGAAAACTCGAGTTCAGAAACGGATTGAGTTCTGTTTGGCGCTTTGATTTTTTAATTCTGTCTGTCTTTTTTCAATCAAGAATGTCCTGTTTCTTCATTCACGTTCCTTTATTAATAACGCTAACAGTCCCACCATGGGCGTAGCTTGTGGGGGGGCCAGGGGGGCCTGGCTCCCCATAGCGATTTAAGAATTTTTCTAAATATTTATTTATAAAGTTTTTTCTATGAAGTAAAAATGTATATAATGCAGTTAATAATACATGTAAAAGTGAATACGTAAAAGTTAATACATTTTAAATTGTTGTTGTAAGTAAATTAATAAATCAAAACAAACTTAACGTCTCCCTCAATCTCATTTGCGTAATAATTGTCATGTGACGAATTTGCATTTTGGTGGATAATAGACTTAAAGTAATGTTTGCATGTTGTGTGAATAAAATGATGTTCCGCGTTTTTAACAACATACACGAACTGCAGAGAAATCTGGAGACAATGAAAAACTCAGATGAAGATATTAATGCCGTGCTTAATGATTCCGGACCCGGACAATCGGATAAAGGTGATCAACAGGACGCAGCTGGTTTAGCCGCACACTACTTTTATGCCGACCATTCACATCCAAATGTTATTTAATTTTCACATAACACAACCTTTAAATAGATTTTAGAATATAAACTGTTTATTGTCTATTCAATAAGAAATAAAAATGCCTCATTGTGCATTAACTTGAATCAAGCCCAACACATGTCTGTTTTAAAAACAGTGGATGAGTTATTCACTCCTTGATTTGCTTAATAAAAGTCTCATTTGAGAATGTTTTGACAGACATGTTTATAGTGTATTATTTTCAAGGTGTTTATTGTTAAGTTTAGTGTGGCAAAATAGAAGCGCAGCTGTAATTCGTGGGCAATGTATGTGGTTACCATGACAAACTCACACACTTGCCACTGCTCTATGTGAATATGTAGATTTACTATAGCAAAACTAAAATGTGTTTAAAAGTCAAAGCCAAACTCAAACGTCAAGCTACGCCTATGAGTCTCACCCCCTGCAAGCTGCGCGGAAAAAGTGAAAGTAACCGGGGAAATGTTTCAAAGTATAAAACAATGTATATGTTTCAGTCCTGTCACTTTTTTACATACTTTTACACTTTTTCTGCTGTTCAAAAAAATCTTTCTTTTCGCTATTACCACAAAGCTACGAATCTGAGTGCAGGAGCTGTATGTTACCATTGCAAACAGCTCTGAACGCGCACTGAACACACACTTTGGCAGGTACAGAAAATGTATTATTATTTTACATGTATATGTAGAGCTTATAGGCTCTACAACAAATGAATTGCTGATCTCTAGTGATGTCTAATTTGTGTAATAGATCATTTGTTAGTAAAGGGTGAGAGATCTGGTGAGATTTAGGTACAGAAATTGAATAAAGTAATGAAATGTAAAACAACATTGCATATTCAACTGTATAAATTAAAGATTAATCTTTATTAAATTACAAAAGCTACTCAATCAAGAGCAGTGAGTGATTTATTTGCTGTTGCTGTGTGATTAAAAGTAAAGGGGTGGTTCAGTGGGTTTTTTCTAGGATTGATTGTGTTTATTGGGTGCAGTCTAACATGTGTTAATGCTTCACATTATTTTTTATTATTTATATTATTTTTCACATAATTCACCTTTATTCCACACCGCTCTGTCCCTTCTCTGAGAAACGGGCTGATTTTTTCCTGTTTTTATGAAGCCCCGCCCGCAGAAATAGGCGATGGGCTCTGATTGGTTAGCTAGCCCAGAGTGTTGTGATTGGATAAACCGCCTCTAGTGCGTCAAAACGTCCCGCCCCTCACCTCAGCAGCATGTGCTCCGGTTGTATTGTAAACAAAGGCGTTGTTAATATCGCTTATCAGTTTGAGCCCGATTGAGAAGCAGAGGATATTAGTGAAGAGGATCGTGCAAAACCTGTGCAAGCACGGCTTTTAATGGTAGTCCTATGTTTTTTTGTTTGTTGTTGTCTCATACTTTTAGATACGCTGTTATTTGTAAATGCTACTGCTTCTGTTAGCTTTTAATATACGGTTTTATCCTGATTAAAGCTTTAATACAGTACGGCAACTACATGCGCGTCCCATGTTTAACGCTTCTCATAGCTATGTGAAAATAAGTGTATAATTGGAACAGTTCATTTTTGGAGCTGAGCTGAAAGAGAGAGAGAGAGAGAGAGAGAGAGAGAGATGCAGAGCGTGTGCAGTGCAGGGGGACGCGAGGAACAGTATTAAGAACCTCTGCTTTTGAACATTGGTTTTGAAACTTGTGAATCTATTAGAATTGTTAGAAGACAGAATCGCGATTGATATATGAATGGATTTTTACGTGCACCTCTAGTTTTCTCTTCCTCTTCTCTAAAGCAGCGCAGCATGGCCCCGCCCCCTTTGCTGCCTTTTCCCGAGGGCGGGGTTTATCTGGGTTTGTGATGTCACGAACCCGGGAAGTAACTTCTTGTAGTCCCTACCAGCCATTTTTGGAGGCATTAAACTGAAAGAATTTTAAAAGACAATATATCCGTTTGCATTGAACTTACAGCTTCGTAACTTTGCAGATATTGTTTATGCTCAAACAGCAACATTACACACACTCACTAAGTTAAAAAGTGAAATCCAATGCACCACCCTTTTATACTTGCGGTCACTTTTAAGATAATGCCGGATCCCAGTGCACTGATACTGTACGTTCAGCCGACTATATCTGCTATAGGATACTTACCAAGACGGGCATTTTGACATAATTTTTGTGTGAATTTGTCCATTTAAACACAATACTTCAGATAGAGCTTAATATTTGCGCGCGTTCTGAGACGCGGGTTTGCGCGCTTCGGATGAGCGCACGCACAAATCTTCGCATCCTCGTCTTTTAAAGGTTTAAACTGGCAAAGCTTAAATGAGTTGAGCTTAAACACAGATATCAACGTGTGCTGTTCAGGTCTCACCTGTGCGCGCCTCAGCACCCGGGTGATGACGGAATAAATGCTCATATTCCAGCATACGGCATTTACATTGAACAAGAGTGAATGTTTTTTTCCATCGCTGTTGTTGTAATGTATTGGGAAGCCAGAATGCGCATCCATCAACAGAAACATTTATTAGCCAAACCCTGTTTGTTTTACGTGTTATTTATAGCAAACCATATTACAGATGCATTGTCAGATTTAAGTTGAACCGCGGTCCTAGTGCGTGCCGAACCGTGTGTGGAGAACCGTACGGTTCGATTTTTTACCAAGAACCATTCCATCCCTATATCATACTGATACTGATTTGATATCTATCAGTTATGATGACTTCATTTGTTCTTTTCTTTGTCTCTCCTTTCTTTTTGTGATCAATATTTAGACTGAGGCACAGCTGTTTAGCAGAAGGGACCAAACTCCCACACACACACACAACACACACCACACACACACTTAAATGAGAAATCAATGTGGTTTTAATGCATGGACTTAAGGCCAATGGAGATGATACGGGCTATCAGCAGGCTTCCTTAATGTCTTCATGAGAGGGGTAGGGCTCATGTTTCTGACACACACACCAAACTCAGTGCCCCATGTGTTTCATGAATATGATAATGGGCTGCATCAGTATATTTGATCTGTCTTCTTTATATGTGCTCTCTAAAACAACAGATTCTTAAAGACGTCAAATGGAAACACAAAAATTATAGGTTGTGTTTGACTACTGCTGCTGCCAATGAATTTCCTTAGCAAGGATGAACAAATTCATTTTAAAAAAACCAAAACATATGACATTCTAGAGATCTGTAAATTGATCGATGTTGGCAGAGATGCACCGATTGCAATTTTCTTGGCCAATTCCGATTCCGATTCCGACCTGCCGATACCGATTTTTGCCGATTCCGATTTTCTTTCTAAGAACTATAATTGACAGCATATACAAACAAAAATCTATGCAAATTTCAATGCAAAAATTATTTACATAATAAAAATAAATTATTAAACATTAAAATTCCCCCAGTCTGGACTAAGTTACAGATTTTCTCTCACTTAAACAACTCTCAAAATAAAGTGCTCCGTGACTGGAAAGAGGAAGAAATTGTTAACTTAAAATGATTTGCTGTATGTAACAAAACAGATGTCATTTCCCAATTTGTTTATAAATGGTCATTTTTCCCCCCTACCCTTAGCTTTCACTATCAAATTCTTAATTGTTTTAATTAATTCAGTTAGAATAATAAGAAACTGTAGAGTTGTTACCATTCAAATGAAATTAGTATTAACAATCTATCTTTCCACTTCTGAGGAAACAGAAGCTGCATCTGAAGTGGCAATAGATCCATTTACACAGACAGTTTGATGAAGCCAAGGTGCCATAAATGCATTTACACTGCAAAAATTTCTAATGCATCAAGAATTTTATAAAATTAATGTTTAAAACATTTTTTTAAAAATACAAAGAAATGTTGAACAAATGCATGATACATGAAATATTACTAACTACCAGTAGGTGCGGCAAAGGCGTTTTTATGAGTGACGTCATTTATTCCTTCATTCCCTGATGTCCTCCAACAGCTGATTAATTCAGAAACGAGGCAAGTGACTACTGTCCTTATGAATGGGCCATTGAATCATACTCACTCGATTCGTTCCAAAACGTTGACTTCGTCAGTAACGAAGACACCGCTGTTTGTTGCTCGAGACACAACAGTTCTTCTTTGCTTTGCTCGGAGTCAAAGTCACTTAAATGTTTACTTCTTGTTTATTGAAATACTTTATAAATCAGTGGTCACCTTTGCAACGTCGTGTTTATATATTCGGGGAAACATCTGGCGTATAATGGTGCTTGACCAAATCATAATTTGTAATGTCTTTTTTTTTTTTCTACCGCAGTTGCATATAGTACATTTCTGTGAGTTACTTTGTGTGTGCTGTCTCTCTCACACACTCACTCAGACTGTGCAAGCCTCATCTGGCATGACATAAATACATAATCAGTCGCCGTTTACACTGAATGCAACTAAAATTAGAATAATTCTCACGCGAAACAACATGTTTACACGCGACTGTGAGTGTGTGCGTGGCCGTCGCCGCTGGCAATAAAAGGATCGGCTCGGAATCAGCCGATACCGATGACTGGCCGGTAAATTGGTGCATCTCTATGGCAGACATCATGTTCAGCTTAAAATAATAATTAATAATAAATAATTGTCATCAATTTCCTTACCCGAATTATTCCAAACCCATAAAACCTTTCAACACAAATGAAGGATATTTGTAAAAAAAAAAATAAAATAAAAAAAAAAAATACTAATTTAAAAAAAATAAAAAATAAAAATTAAAAATATTTAAAAAAAAAAATAAAAAACATTTCTAAAATAAAAATTTTTATTTCCTTTTTTTTTTTTTTTTTTTTTATTTTTTTTAAAAAAAAATTTTTTTTTTTTAAAAAAAAAAAAATAATAAAAAAAAATATTTTAAATTTTTTCTTTAAAATTTAACAAAAATAAATATTTTTTTTTTGTTTGGGGTAAAAAATTTTTTAAAAATTAAAAAATTTTCAATTTGTAAAACTAATTTTGTCTTAAATTAATAAAAAAGTAAAAAAATAAAAAATTATAAGTTTTTTTTATTTATTTAATATTTTATTAATAATAATTTTAAAAGGAAAATAAAAATTTTCTTTTTAAAAATAAAGTAATATTGTGTTTTTTTTTTTGGTATTTATAAAAAAGAAAAAATTTATATTTTCCAAAATAATTTAAAAAAAAAAAATTTTATTTTTTTCCAAGAGAAAAGAATCTATCATTTTTTACAGTTGTAATGTGTGTATGACGTGAGATCAAACCTTACTGGTCCTTTTAAAGCCTTAATTAAAATAAGCTTTTTATGTACAAAGATGAACAAAAGTTTTATGGATTTGGAATGACATGAGGGTGCATAAAATAACAGAATAGTATTTTTTGGGGTGAACTATGATAATGCTTAAGTGTGCTATTTCTGCACTACTAGCAGCATCAAACAGAATTTCAGAAAACATCACTCTTTCTGAATATGATCAGACAAAGCTGTCATAGACTCAGTATTTCTGTGTAGGGCTGGCCAGGATGCTTAAACAACCAAGTAATGTTTTGATAGCACCAGAGCCACAATGTTTACACATTTTAGAGAAATCAACCTACAAATGGTTTAAAGAAGTAACTGCATATAAATAAGCGGTGAATCCAGAGAATCAAAGCAACTTTAACACCAAGATTATGTGCAAACACATAGAAAGCTTCCTCACACAATCTTGCTTGAGCAACAGTCTCAGGCCATGTCCACACATAAACGGTTATTTTTATAAAAAGAGTTTTTACTTCTACCATTTAAAAAAAATCTCCATCCATATGAAAACACAAATGCATGCTATGAAGCACTGTCAAGAGCATTCCAAACCAACAGGTGGCGATATAATCTCAACCGTAAAGCCATGTTGGCCAAATCAGAAGCCTGAAAAAGTTTCCAGTAGGCGGAAATAACCGTGCATGCTCCGACGTCACAAGCCAAAAACTCCGGTTTCGCTGTCTATACGATAACACTGCAACTGGAGATTTAAAAAATCTTCACCCTGGCAGGCGTTTTCAAAAATGTTGGCACTGAATGATTGTTATATAATAGTAAATCTATCCAATTATGTTCAAACTGAGGACAAAGAGTGTTAAAGAGAGAGAGTGAGTAAATGAGTGAGAGTGAAAAGAATCTGAATTAAGGGAGTCAAGTGAAACAGCATCTCACTGTATAATGTTTCACTGTCTACCAGGGACTTTACAGATAAACATACATGTCATATGATGCAGTATTTCCCCTTAGACACATACAACATTCTTTTGTGTGTTCGTTTTTTTTACTCCAAAAAAAAACCTTTATACAAATACACATTCAATAATTTCACAATCAGTATGACCCAGTATGACTTAAAATTCATCACTAGTTCCACATGATTTAATATATCTTATTAATGATATGTGTTTGGACACATTATTATTTACTGTTTTGTTGTTTCTGGTCATCAGTGACACACTGGCACCCTTAGGATAAGAATGAGACTGTCTGGACCAGACTGTGGATTTAAACTAATAAACTAACTGACTTAATAGATTTAAACTAGTCATATAATAAGTGTAACTAACAATAGAATAATAAAATAAACAGGCTTATCGACTTTAACCCCTTTTATTGAGGGTCGATAACATGCTTTCTATATCTTTTGTCACTGATGCCCAATCAAACGCTACTGTATTCTGGCTTCAATTCATCTGTCACTTAGCTAGCAGAAGCTTGCCATATTAGCTAGATGCCAACATAAACAGGTTTGGTGGCATGCCCTCATCCCTAAAAACCATGAAAAGAAGCTCAGACTATGAGTTCAGACACATTTGCAACAAGGCAATCGCCATGTCAGGCTGCCATTTAACTTTGATGACTATTGATTGACTATGTTTATTCGGTTGCTTAAATACGTGTTGATATGTGGACGTATAACCATATTTTGTTCATTTTAAAACTAAAAGCGACAATCTGAAACAGCCCATCTCAATATTACAGGACAAAGCGAGAGCTCAGAAACAATACACAACTGCTCTAACAAACCAGGACAATCTTTTAAAATAAAATGATCTTTTCCAATCCAATTAAGACTATTAGACATTACTTTTTTCTATAAGACATTCCGATTACATTCTTTGAACTACTTGAAAACTAAACTTTATATATCTCTAAAAAACACTACACCTCAGCAAGTGGTGTGTATCAAAACGACATGAAATTAACTCAAGTCATGAAATTGGATCAATTGTACAAACAAAGCAGTCAATATTCAGTATATCTACACACAGTAATGAAGAAAGCGTCAGCACTACGCCAGGAGACTTTCTCATAAAACAAGTGAAATTAGGTGTCAGTGTGGGGGAAAAAAGATGAAAAAATGGGAAATTATGCCTCTGTTGATGTTTACATCATGAAATATTACCAAGATGGTAAACATAAGAGGAGCATGAGAGGTATAAGCAATGTTTTATTTATTCGTTCATATACAGCTTCCAAAACCGCTGACAGTTCTTCACTCATTCACAATAGACTAATAGTGAATTTCACACAGAAGAGTGAATGAAAATGAGTGTACTAAGAACAGTTAAACTTAGCTTGATGCTACAAATGTCCTGAAAATCAGATGAAATCTGATCCGACTATTCACATCTGAATCAATTCACTTTTTTTTGCTGTTTAAACAAACAAAATTAGCTTTAACAAACAGTAAACAAAAAAAGCAGATGTTAATGTTTTTTCCCCCCAATATAATAATGTATATCTTATGTGGTTTGTGTGTATTATATATATATATATAGATATATATATATATATATAGTATATATGCGCACAAAAATTATTGCACCCTCTGTCGGAAATATTGTTTTATGTGGCCAGTTCCTTTAAGGGGTCATATGATGCGATTAAATTTTTTCCTTTCTCTTGTGAGTGTTACAAGCTCTTGGTGCAGAAAGAAGATCCGTAAAGTTGCAAAGACTAAAGTCCCTCAAATTCAAAGAGATATTCTTTATGAAAGTTAAGAATCAGCCACGCCTACCTAAAACAGCTTGTTCTAACACACCCCCACATGTCTACCTCACTATGTGGGAAGATTTGCATAACGCCTCCCAAATGTTCACTCAAAGAAAGAAGCGTAACTTTTATTCTCGCTGTAGTATTGTTGCCGCTGCCTCCATGTCCTGAAGACGCTGTATGCTTCGTTGTGAAAGCAAAACTACTCTGTTTGGCCTTCCAAAAGAGGACGATATTCACTTTGTCATGCCTGGAGCTGATCCGTGTTGGTTGCTGAGGAAATACTTCAACTTTGCGCTGTGGGTCACCGGATTGGCTTTCCGTGGACGAAGCGGAGTCCAGCCCGTGGTCGTCACATGTGGTTGCCGCAAGCCGTCCGGACGCTCCTTCGTCGAATTCGCCGGCCGCGCTGTTCTCAAGCCCATCCGCCTCTGCTCACTCAAGCCCTCCGGCCATTCCTCACTCAAGCCCCCGGCCTCTGCTCACTATAGGCCATGGTGTGTGACGCTGTGTTTCGTTGTGAAAGCGAAACTACTTGTTTGGCCTTCTAAAAGAGGACACGACTAGAAATAAGTTGTTAAGTTGTATTTACAACACTTTTCCAGAAGAGTTCAACCCAAATATTCCAATGTGTGCAGCACATTTTATGGAGGACTGTTTCCTGATCCGGGTAGAGTAGACTAAAATGCCGGCTGTTCTGACTCAAAGACTGTAGTACGTTTTTTATATTTAAAGAATTTTCCACTGATGATTCAAACGTGAGTTTTTTTGGGCAGTGTAGAGTATGGCTTGTTGTTTGTCATTTCTCCGATCAAAAAATGCAGACATGTTTTATGTTTACGCGGCACGCGCTGCAACGCAACGCGTAAAAATACTTATAATATAAGTTATTATAATCCATAATTATGTACCCACTGGATGCAACGAATGCCTCATTTATAATGGGTTTTTCATGTTTTTGAATCATCGCTCCGCCCTGACAGGGCATCATCACAGTATGGTGAGAGGGGTAGGGGCGTAACATTTTCGTCACACACTTGAGGTATTCGGCCAATCAAAAACCCACTGGATAGCTGGCCAATCAAAGCACACCTCACTTTTCAGAACGATGAACTTGGGTAAAAACTAGAGCCCGACCGATATATTGTTTTGCTGATATTATCGGCCGATATGAGCCTGTCTCCGATATATCGGTATACCTAATTCGTGATCTCTTCGCTCAATGAACCCTCTGAAACCGCCAATCGAGTGTACTTCTCGAGGGGCCCTCTTTCGAATGGAGACCACCCCCGAGTGATAGGCCCCAGGTTCGGGAGTTACGGTGGTTCAATTTCGCGGCACGGCCCTGACCGATCTAGCTATCCTGGGGACTACCGACTTGTGAGGTGGTGTTTGGAGGTCGCTCCTCGAGACCCCGAATTTGGTGGAGATCCGCCGGCACATTCGCGAGATAGTGACACCAGTCAACACATTCCCTTCAGTAAGGAGGTTTCTTGTCAGACAGCAGTCACGCGTTTTGAGTTATTCGACGTAAGATTGCGCCTGCGAAGTGGACTGCACATGAAATTCTGCCATGATTCCAGTTCCAAGGGAATGTAAACGTTGCATTCAAAGGACATTAAAGTGCGCGAGATGTGAATTTATAAAGTAACACTTTTTGACTTTCTCAGTTTGTGTATATCCACATGGGGTTCAGAATATTTTTTTTTTTTTATCCACGGTAATTTTACACTTGTCTAGAACAAATATGTCGCTTTGTTTCATAATTACAGTGTATACGTTTTTCTTTATTTAACCTCAAAAAAATGGAAATGGCAAAAAATCTGCCTTTTTTTTTTACTCCCTAATATCGGCCCCAAAAAACCCATATCGGTCAGGCTCGGGTAGGGGGTACAACGGCACTGTCGCCGACTTGTTTCAGAAAGGCGGGGCATGGAGGAGAAACAATAATGTACAGTATTAATGTGTTTTTTTAACCTTAAACTGCTAAACACATTTCATTACACCAAATACCAAAATAATGTTATTTTTAGAAGCATCATATGACCCCAAGGCCCGTGAGTGACTCGAATCCAGGGCGCTCAAAGGTCCACTGCCCGAATTCACGGGTGCTGTGGTGGAGCAGGGGTGGGGCGTCGCCTAAGAGGTGCGTATCAAGGGGGTGGTGTACCCACACATGAATGAAACGTACTCTGCGTGGGACGGATACAACAGATATGGCTGAAAACTTCACACGGGGACAAAGCCAAGTATCTGTCGTCCGGCCGTTGGACCAGGGTAGCCCACAAGGGGGCGGAACTCCAAAAGTGGGCAAACCGCCGAGCGCAGGGGCCGGGGCGCGCGCGCAAAGGACGGTTGGGTTCACGACTTGTGTTGCGCGGGGGCGCCGGCAATGTTTAGGGACTTACATGGCAGAAATCACCCTGTATAAAGGAAAGGGGTCGACTCTCTTAAGTACTGAGAGTCGTTACTTGAGATCATTATAATCTCTCTGGGAGTCCAGCCACAGACTTGGTGCCATGCGGGGTTGCGACGATTTGAACAGGCGGGCTGTTGAAGATGATTAAACGGTGACTCGACCCCAGGTCTCGAGTCGCGCCCGGCCCCCGCAGCGTACGGCAGCAGGCTGTGCGTTGGATGAGGATTTGATCTCACGTTCTTCTGTGTGTGGTTCTCTTGTGGTGGGTTGTCTGAAGGTCTGGGTTGCTGTGTGGCGGCCTGCGGTAATCGGCGTCGTACACACTCAATGCTGCTATTTTCAGGAAGGGGCTTGACGACGAAACTAGTTGTATACTTATGGCATGTCCTCGTGTGAGGTAAAGTATCTGGTTCTGGTGGTTTGGGTGTTGGGACATTTGTCGCGGCCTGTTGGTGGCCTGTTGTTCCTCGTGGGGGAGGGGTATGGACGAACTGAGTGCGCTCCTGTCTGAGGGAGGCCGCGGAGCGGGGTGGCGGGGAAGGGAGAGGTGGGGCGAGTTAGTGGGTAAGGTGTGGGTTGTAGAGCGCGTGGTGGGGGGAACAGTCTCTCCGGACGGCGTGACGGGAACCAGGAAGACCAAGAAACCCGGCACCAAGGCACGGGGGGAAGGGGCCTGTGGGGTGGTGCGGAAAGGGTGGTGGGGGGTTGTAAATGGGGGTTGGAAAAGTTTGGGAGCCCCCCGGCCTGGGTTTTTGAGTCAGCGAGAACACCCTTGAGTGACCACACCAATAAAACGCGTTGATCAAGCGCGGAGTGGGCACTAGTGATGGGGGGGAAGGCGCATGCTGTCATGCCCGGTCTTCAATAGAAGCCACAACGCTCTATGTTGGAGCGCCCACCCGGGCGGGTTTGATTCCCGCCCCAATGTTGAGAGTATCCAGCGCAGTTACCCTTGCTCGACAAATCAGGCAGACAAAAACTTGCAATCAAAGTGGAGGGTCACGGAGCACAAAACGGGTGATCAGTATTACAGCATAGTGCTAAATAAAGATACAAAACTACAAAGAAAGGAAGGCGACAGGAGAGTGGAGGGCACAGAGTGTAGATAATGAATGTAAAATAACCGGGGGGGCAGAGGGTGTGGCACTGGAGAAATTCGTTGAAGGGGGCATGGGGGGGGATAGATGGGAAGAGAAATGCGTCGTAAAGTGGCATCGGGTGCGGCGGCACGAGAACATATACTACTTGTGTTAGGAAGAAATACGTAATCCCAGATACGAGCGGGGAGAAGTGTGTGGATTACATGCAGCGCCGGTGGAGGGTCAGTCCTTCACACAATTACAGAACGAACCACTGGGTGTCTGGGGTAGTAGGGTGCTCGAGGGGCGCGATGGGGTGCCTCCCCGAGTCTGTCTCGTGTCTGTGCGCAGGATGCGATGTGAAACTGTAATTTAGGCATCAGGCTGTTTGTGGGTCCTTGTGGCTACACGGGAAAAAAGAGTTGGTCGGGGCGAGTGGGAGAGTGCTATGAGTGTGGTAATGGTCAGGTGGTAGGGGAGGGGACTATGGGGAGGGGAATGAGACAACTGGGAGGGAGGAGGGGAGGGGGAAGCGACCACGTGAGGGGGAGGGGCACAGGGCCAGGCGGGGTGGGTAAGGCCGAGCCCAAAAGGCCAGAAACATGGACAAAAAAAAGCATGGGGGGACGGGGCGGGCAAGGCAAAACAAAAAAACAAGGCGGGGCACTGCGGGCGGAACTCTGTGGGTCCTTTGAGGTCCGCAAATAATAGCCGCAGACAAAGGGTGTCGCTGGGCGCGCTTCTTGTGCGGAAGGTAACTCTGGAAGTTGAAGGCAAAACACATGAAACACCACCTACTCTGTGCGCCGCGAAAGCAAGTGAACAACATGACGCAAAAGCCCAGCGTGCAGCGGTGATACATTTTGATAGCCCTACTGGAAAACACAATAGCCCCGGGACTTCGGGCTAGTGATTTTGCGAGCCCTGATAATCCTCCAATGTGATCCAGGATGCCATTAAATTAAACCATCCACTTGTTCCTGATTCTGAGATCCTTCTGAAGTCTGTACAGAGATGCAAATGAGCTGTCTAAACGAGACGCGTCAAAGCGAATATTCTTTCTCAGTGATTATAATGGGTTCTATATAACGCGATACAATGCTCCCATTCGGCATAAACAAGCATCAGCCATTAAGCGACTGAACGCCAGTGGGCGGGCCTATGGGAGATGATGTATAACATTCGTTGCTGTCTTGCCTCTGGAGGCATGTAGCCACATAGCAATTAGGGCTGGGTATCGATTCAGATGTCCCGATTCTATTCGATTTCAATTCGCAAGCTCTCGATTAGATTCTCGATTTTTTTATTACATTCAGTGAATATAGTTTTAATACAAATGCTATTGATATTTCTAAAAAATGAACAGTAAACATCAGTTTACAAATGGTGAATTAATAAAAAGAAATTAAGAACCACATGCCTGTATTTTAAACCTATCCTTTTTTTTGTATAGGGTCCTTTTTTAAACAATAATAGGGCCCTATAAAATGTTCTTAATTTTTCTTGTAATCAGATGAAGGCATAAAACATTCATTTTAATTTATCCTAATCAAATTAATATTAAACCATTTTATTTTTTGGCCAACAAAGTGCTGCACAACAGAGGTGTACTGTTAAAAAAAGAAACAGATGGGATTATTCCTTTAAAAATAAAGATGTATTAATATTTCTTAGCAGTTGTAGCATTGAGTCTTAAGACTGCTAAATAGTAATATATTCTGACAGTTTTTTAAGGTTAAACTAAACTTTTATTTTGACGGGTTGCCGTGAAGAACTTGCAGCTGCTGTGTATGTGATATGATGGTAGTTTTCTCAAATGAAATGGTAAATGCTAATGAAGTGACTCTCAGAGCAGCTGGAGATGACATTCGTGTTCATATCATCATATAGTGGCAGAAGCTGAAAACACTGCAAGCGTCATCTGCGCTTTAGTATGTGTGTAGTAAAAAAAACAGTTAATTCATTCATTGCGGAAATCATGGCGCCTCATGCGTGATATCAAATGCTTCTTCAGATTTATAATATTACTATAGCATTTCACCTGAGCATTGCGAATCACGAGTATGGCCATGATAAGCGCTGAATGAATGACAGGCTTTATGTAGTAACATCGCGCAAGGTAAATAAGGGTGACATCTAGTGGAGAAGACTAATGATAAGATTCACGTTAATCAGATCTTGTTGTAAATGTGTGCTGAAATAAATACAGGAAAAGATCGATTCGCGACTTTTGAGAATCGATATCGAATCGACGTCATTTTAAAAAACAATTAATCGAAAAATCAATTTTTTTGCCCAGCCCTAATGCAAATGTTTGTGCCATTGTGACGTCACATGCCACCTCATATCCAAATGAGCCATTTTTGGAGCTTGATTAAATAAATGCTTTGTTTATTATGAAACTTGCAGGATGTTTTAAAGGCAAATTTAATTTCTCATGTCATGACCCCTTTAAGATTATAAAAAGCTTAGCCCTAGAGCTCAGAATGATTGTTTAATCAAGCTATCAGAGACTTACTGAGCTGACTCATAGTTCATCAGTTTCACTTCATTTTAAATCCTGAATTAGCCTAATGTTAGTTTTAGATGTATTTGTCATGTCAAACATTTGACTGCATCATCACTCTTTATTGATCTATCGGTTAGTTTATTAACGTTTTAATCCATACCTCCCTAAAATTCTTTGTTCTTAGTGCTATACAGTGATGTGCAACCTGAACTACAAAGACCATGATGCTGAGCACCAGAGTTTGAAGTTGACACCTTACAGATGGGACCAGCATGTCAGATCATGTGTAATTACCTTAGTCTCTGGAGAGTGCTGTGTGTGTGTGTGTTAATGTGTGTGTGTTCATCTGTGAAGGGCAGAGAGGTCTCAAGACAGCTGAGGCCTGTCTGCCTGTCACAAGATCTCAAGACCAGAGCGTGCATCACAGGAGGACATGCAAGGAACTCAAACAACACTAGCAAAATGAAGTTACATAGTTCATCTTAAAATCTAATAACGCTTATAAACGGGCTCACAAAATGGGTGGCCTGATGGCCTAGGGGCTAGGGCCAGTGTGACGTTCTGTCACTTGCCTTTGAACATTGTTTTTAGTCATTCTTCTGATTTAAATGTAACAAAGGTGACATTATCTACTGACCAACCTAGGCCAAGAAGGAAAAAACTGTCATGCTGAGCTGTGTCTATCCCCTTCAGGCTGTACAGCCCTCAAATGTCTAATAAAATCTATATTTTTTTACCCAAGATAATTCCACAACACAAGTCATTTATTCAGGCTCAATGCCAAGCTATTGAAAAAAATGTAGTTCCTGGAAACTCCTTTCGTCTGTCTCCCATCAAAATAAATCAATTTTCCACATTGACAATAAATCCAGCTTTCCACATTGACCTCTGTTTGCAAAACATAGCCTTAGTGTTGTGGACTCAATCTGAGCTCCTAAAATCTTCACTGTTCAATGAAACTTCATGAGTCATAGTCAACATCTTTTGAAAGCTGCTCATGTGTCTGACCATTTGAGAGCTGAGATGGGTTCTTCAAAATAAAGCACTTTTTTTCTGACCTTTGATTTTAATAGCTACTGATCTAATGAGAACTTGCTTTCAGAGAAAGAAAGACATACAGTGTTCCTGGTTACCCTAAAGAGAGAGAAATTAAGGAGACATTCACTCATCACACTGCCACAGGTATAAAAAGCCCCAGAACTAGGGCTGTTGCGATTCGTTGATTTTATTAGACTATTCGATTTTTAAAAATCTTCGACTTCGACCTCACGTCGACTAACCGGCAAAATACCGGAAGTGTCGCATTTCATGGACGAGAATCCATAAAACATTATTAGACTGTTTCCCCAAGGCTGCATGATATATTAAACCCATTTAAAAATCATAATTAAGCATCATTGTGAATTCACAAACGCTACGATTTAATTAAATATTTATGCATTCAGTTCTAATACAGTATATGCGCTTTAATTATTTACATGCGTGTAGGTTAAGTACATGCGTCACACAGATGTGTGGAGCATCTCAAACTCCATCTCTGCATGTTGTTGTGAGTTTGGGTCTATTAACGTTCATCTGGGAACGCAACATGCGCCATTTCATCAGATTTGTAAGGTAAATCATTTATAAATCTACGCAAACACAGGAGAATACATCGGGGTTTCAAAATAAAATCTCAAACCCTCACTCTGAGTTTACACGTTTTGATGTCTACATATTCTTTTAATTACAGTGGCTATAGCATTTCTGTCCTAAAGAAAGATTAAGTGGACATTTGAATGAAATGTTGCTTGGTTAATATTAAACAAGGATTAGATCGCACAGCAATGTGTAAAAATAATTGTCAGGCCGTTGGCGCCCTCCTCAGGCCTTTGTTGTAATGCGTAATGTACATTAGCTCTATTTTTTATAATGCATTGTATTTTAACAGTTTTGTTCAATAAAACCATATGATTTCTTGCTTTTGATACTTTATTTGAACTAATTATTATTGCTTCATTGCTATTATATGTATTTTAAGTCATTTTAAAGGCTATTGTTCACTTACATCTATTTTTATTACCACAAAAAAAAATTATAATTATAGGGCCCTATGAAATCCATTTTATTTCCAAATTCAGTTTTTTTCCATTTAAATTTTTCTATACTGTTTTATTGGTTAAATTAAATGTTATTAATCAAAAAGCCTGTCTAATTATTTGAGTTGTACAGTTTTATCTTTACCAAATTCTGTTTCCCATTATTTTCTAGATTCCATTGTAATGGTTCCATTAAATTTTAATAATCAAAGTGAAGGATAAAGAAACTAAATACTTTTATCTCCTGAGAAACAGACAATACACTGGGATCTTCAAGACACCCCACAGAGGGGTGGTGCAGGAAACGCCTCTCTCACATATGCATCTGTGCCTTTTCATCTCCTCCCTCCACTGGATTCACTCAAACTGGTCAAGAATATAATGTTCTATATGAATGCAAATAATATTTACAGTCATGTTTGGTTTCATTTGAATAGTTTCAGGGCAAATGGTACAATGGTCTTAATCTTACTAAAAGATAATACAGATCCTAAGAGTTAAGAGAAACTTTGATCACCGTAGAGAGCAATCCCATACAAATTACCTTTTGTTCCCATTGAGGTGTAGACCACCCAGGTCTGGGACCTGGGTTAATGTAAATTACATGCCTCCATTTGGAGGATGTTTTTCTTGGTTTTGTATTTAAAGGATTGCGGCAAAAGGGTCAGCGCGATTCTGTAGTCAGAGTGCCTGTAGTACAGAGTATCTCCACACACTCTGTACTATGTATTTTTCTAATACATCTAATACATTTAATCTCAGGTATGCATTTTACTCTTAGATTCGTCTTTGAGAATTTGATGTCTTGTATTGATTTGATATCGTTGAATTGGCTGTGGAGATATTTGGCATAATACATATTTACCTGACTGATAATAATTTGTTACATTTGATTTTATTCTGACTCACTCTGAAATTATTTCTAGTAGATTAAAGTGCAGTCTGGTGTTTCCGCAAATCTGCGTCCAGGGTTAAATGAATACTAGATCTCAGGTTAGATGGAGCATGGGCACATCAAGTGAGATTCTAAATTTCTGACTAACCGCTTGACCTTAGTTTAAGTTGTACTCAGTTATGTTAACCATGTATATGATTTCAGAATTAATTAAGTTGTACGTGGTTATACTAACTGTCGGGGTCTAGACAAAGGTTGTCTAGGAGAACCGCTGATTAATACTCCGAGTGTTAATTAAGTTGTACGAAGCTATCAGCTGTCGGGGTCTAGAAAAAGGTGTTCTAGAAGAACCGCTGATTAATGTTTGAGCATTATATGGGTAACTGTAGGGGGCTAAACAAACCTACTATTTAAAGTATATTAAATAGTATTAGCCATAAACCTCTGAATAAGGATCAAACTGGCGAGTTTGTGATCGTGGAGCCCACACATAGTGGCCGGCGTGAGGCATCCTAAAAACGACATAGATTCCTAATGAACAAAAAATACAAAGTAAAGAGTTAATTAGAATAATCGAATGTAAGAATAATCAGAGACCGACAAACAACCAATGTGCCTTTCAACCTAAATTAGAATTCAGATACTAAAATGGAGTCAAATTGAGTTAAACCTAAATTGAATAACACTGCACGCTGAAAAGACCGAACACGCAAGAAACCTTCATCCGCCACTGGATACCTTCCTTGGGCCAGGTGCGCGGACCTTACGAAAGCATCTCCAATTATTACATTTAATTAATTAAACACTTTAACATTTTTTCTCCTAATAAATTCTGGTAAAGTGTTTTTTGATTATAATTTTATTAGTAGTAGACTAGAACATGTGGATATGTTGCCATTCTTACACAGTGGTGTAATGTAACGAAGTAATAATACTTCATTCAGTAGAGTGTTGATCCCAACTAGAAAATTTACAACGGGTGCGTTTGGTTCCAGAAACGGTGGTGTACTGTCCGGAGAGAGTACATGTCGGTCTGAAAGACTAAGAATCAGCTGTTTTACTTTTACTCCACTACATTTCCTAATTAAAATTTATACTTTTACCCCGATACATTTCCCCGAAGCAAATTCGTTACTTACTACAAAAATAGTCAAGAGTCAGAAAAACACGGACTGCAGGAAAACAGGTTTGACGAATCAGTGGTCTGGCTTTTGCAAGTTAGACTCATGCTCATGGCAAACAAAGTGCGCGCACAACCGCGAACGATTCATTTTCCACTCAAGGCGAGTCTGGGGTGTGCGATACAGCATATCTGCGATAATATGGTAAGTGTTTTGGTAATGATGTGCGATCTGACATTATCAAATAGGCTATATCACCAAATCACACACAAGAGTGCACGCACGTGATTTATTAGTATATGAAAACTCAAAATTCCAGGCATTCTAAATTGCCGATGGCAAAAATCGTGCTGTATGCTATGTATCTTTATATAATATATTCCGGTGCATCTCAATAAATTAGAATGTCGTTGAAAATTTCATTTATTTCAGTAATTCAACTCAATTTGTGAAACTCGTGTATTAAATAAATTTTATGTACACAGACTGAAGTAGTTTAAGGTCTTTGGTTCTTTTAATTGTGATGATTTTGGCTCGCATTTAACAAAAACCCACCAATTCCCAGCAATCTTAACCAATTAGAATACTTCATAAGACCAATAAAAAAAAAAATTTTTAGTGAATTGTTGGCCTTCTGGAAAGTATGTTAATTTACTGTACATGTACTCAATACTTGGTGGGGCTCCTTTTGCTTTAATTACTGTTTCAATTCGGCGTGGCATGGAGGTGATCTGTTTGTGGCACTGCTGAGGTGGTATGCCCAGGTTTCTTTGACAGTGGCCTTTAGCTCATCTGCATTTTTTTGGTCTCTTGTTTCTTATTTTCCTCTTGACAATACCCCACAGATTCTCTATGTTTTCAGGTCTGGTGAGTTTGCTGGCCAGTGAAGTACACCAACACCATGGTCATTTAACCATCTTTTGGTGCTTTTGGAAGTGTGGGCAGGTGCCAAGTCCTGTTGGAAAATTAAATCAGCATCTTCAAAAGCTGGTCAGCAGAAGGAAGCATAAAGTGCGCCAAAATTTCTTGGTAAACAGGTGCAGTGACGTTGGTTTTCAAAAAACTCAATGGACCAACACCAGCTGATGACATTTCACCCCAAATCATCACATTCTGTGGAAACTTAACTCTGGACTTCAAGCAATTTGGGCTATGAGTTTCTCCACCCTTCCTCTAGACTCTAGGATCTTGGTTTCCAAATTAAATTCAAAACTTGCTCTCATCTGAAAAGAAACTTTGGACCACTGGGCAACAGTCAGTTCGTCTTCTCCTTAGCCCCAGGTAAGACGCCTCTTACGTTGTCTGTGGTTCAGGAGTGGCTTAACAATAGGAATACGACAACTGTAGCTTAATTCCTTGACACGTCTGTGTGTGGTTTCTCTTGATGCCTTGACCCCAGCCTCATTCCATTCCTTGTGAAGTTCACTCAAATTCTTGAATCGATTTTGCTTGAAAATTCTCATAAGGCTGTGGTTCTCTCAGTTGTTGTGCATCTTTTTCTTCCACACTTTTTCTTCCACTCAACTTTCTGTTAACATGTTTGGTTACAGCACTCTGTGAACAGCCAGTTTATTTGGCAATGAATGTTTGTGGCTTAGCCTCCTTGTGAAGGGGGTCAATGATTGTCTTCTGGACAACTGTCCGATCAGCAGTCTTCCCCATGATTGTGTATCCTAGTGAACCAAACTGAGAGACCATTTTGAAGGCTCAGGAAACCTTTGCATGTGTTTTGAATTGATTAGCTGATTGGAATGTCACCATATTCTAATTTGTTGAGAAAGTGAATTGTTGGGTTTTTGTTAAATGTGAGCCAAAATCATCACATTAAAAGAACCAAAGACAAACTACTTCCGTCTGTGTGCATTGAATTTATTTAATACAAAAATTTCACAATTTGAGTTGAATTACAGAAATAAATGAACATTTCCACGACATTCTAATTTATTGAAAATGCACCTTTAGTTAACTTAATCTATTCTATATCACACAAAGTAGTACCGTTTTTCTGCAGATATCAGCATGAGCACATTTAATAATCATTTTATACAAGTTCAGTAAAGCATAAGTGACTTACATTTTAGACATAATATTGCTTTTTTTTTGCTCAATTTTGCTAACAAATATAGTTTCAAACAAAGATCACAGCACTGTTTTGCGTCTCTTAGCAATGGTGTTTACTTATTGAATGAATCAGCTTTTGAACGAATCGGTTGATAAAATGATTCAGTGATTCACTCATTAAAACAGTCAAATGCTTTGTTCCTGAATGAATCAATGAATCGGTTGAATTTCAATGACTCACTCATTAACATTCACTTGCTGTCACCTACTTGCGGTTTTAATTTCACATTTCGACAATTTTGTAATGTCCTAAAATAATTTCAAATATCAGTATTTAATGTTTTATGTTAAAAACAAAACATTATGCCTATTTATGCATCTGTAACTGCGGTTTAAGTGCATCCATGTCCCCTCTGAGATACTGTACATTAAACTGTGTAAATAAATAAATTCTATTTCAGATGCAGATTCCAAAAACTATTTCTTATGTTGGAATGAAAGACACCAAGTAATGGATGAAGTGCTTCTTATTCTCACCCAAAAATACAAAATGGAAGAAAGAATTAAAACTGAACACAATCTTGCTACTCAACCTGTGTATGAATTTTTTTTATATATATATTTATTTGCTTCTTTTCCATTTTGCATTTTCTTGTACTTTTACTTTTTCAATACTTAAGTACGTTTAAGATTAAAAAAATACTTTTTTGTACTTAAGTACAATAAATATCACATACTTTAAGACTTTTATTCAAGTAATATTCTCAATGGTGAATTCAGCTTCTACCAAAGTCATTTTCTGGTAGGATATCTGTACTTTTACTTGAGTATGGCTATCAGGTACTTTATACACCACTGTTCTTACACCATAATACTGAACTTTGATTTCAGTAATTTGGACTATGAGATGGACACTTGCTTCTTGCACTCTATGTTGCACTTTACTTTTGCTTTAAAAAAAGGATTTCATAGAAGTTTGGATTTCATTTGGTTTAATAAAATAAAGTTTAATAAAATTTTCTTAAAATTTTTGATTTTTTGTGGGAAATTAATCGTTTAGATTAATCGATAAATTAGTCTATAGATTAATCGAAATAAAAATAGTCGTTAGTGGCAGCCCTACTCGGAACATCCTGTTACTTTCTGTAATATGGACCCTTTTTACAGAGTGACATGACATATTTGATTTAGCAGGATTAATTTAGCAAACCAGTCAACACTATAGTGATGAAGTTTACAGCATCACTACACAACCCCTCTTTCCTATTTGCACACATCAATATAACAGACCTTAATCAGGATAGTGCTATGTTTACAGTTTTTCTCAATTGCTAATTATAGTGCATAACTGATTCGTTTGGCACAATTTTCCAAACCATTCATACAGTTCCTGAAACAAAGACACGTTTAAAAACCCCCCCTCCCCTTTGGTTTTTAACACATTTCACCTTTTTTTCACACACGCTCCAATTTGCTCAGTGTTTTCAGCTAAACTCTACACAAGAACGGCATCATTTTGCACAGATTCAACAATGTTCTCATTTAGAAAACACAAACTCACAATATAACTACCTCAAGAATCACAATATAAACTCAAACAGCACACATTTATCCATGTGTGAACATTAAGTAGCAAAACGGATGACACACCAGTCAGAATCTCAGGATGATATGAACAAGAGCACAAGTGATTACGAGTTTTGGAAAATTAATCATGGTAGAGGGAGACAAAGAGGAATAGGAGGGGTAAAAAAACGGAATGGGACTTGGTCAAGGCATTATTCTTGATAAATACACGCCTATAGTTTGATCATTTCTATGTGCGAGACATCTGGCCTACAGGCTTTCAATACTACTTAAAGATCAAATATAATGACAGAACAGCACCAGTACTTCAGATGAGAGAACTTTTACTTTTTATATATATGTACAGTAAATACTGAAGAACAAGTTGTACACCCTCAAACTCATGCTGAACTGATTTGTAGCCAAGTACTTCTTACATGTACTGTATTTTTGCAGAACTAAGAGATGACTTTATATTCTGTTGTGTGTTCATATGCAATTCTTTGGTTTTTGACCTTTTCTTTCTAGTGCTTTTCACCTACTGTACTGTAAGATCTCTTTACAGCAGTGTAATGAAAATAATATTTTCTTACTGTAAAGCTTATTGTTGAATTTCACTGTATCTGCTATATTTACTGTAACATGTATCTGCTCTAATTATGTTGTATACTGTAATAGACATTGAGCTGTAAAATTATACCTGATTGCCAAAAGAAGGTTTTTGCAACAGTGTTATGAATTGATCTCATTAGTGTGTAAGACTATGTTGTTGTGTGTGTGTTTCTGAGGGCTTGTGTGTCATGTCTGAGGGCAAAGTTAGGTTTTCAGCAAGAATGAATGGTTTTTAGTGGAGAGCTTCATTTTGACCTGAAAATAGGGAGTATGGGGAATTGGGTGAGAAGTTATGGATTTGTGTTTAGAGTTTTGAGAAAAGGAGTCACAATTTCAAGAAATGCATTTCAGCAATTAAGAAAAACTGTAATCTTTGACAGGAATGAAAAGAGGCTGTGAGGGATAGAAATACAGCATGTTTAATGGACTGTGCTGATTACTTTTAGCAGAAAAAAGCTCAGTTCTGAAAGTTGTGACTTGATGAGAATTATGTGATAAAGGATCTTTATTTAGTGCATGCCATTGTAAAGACTGTAAGACTATCCTATTTCCTCCTATTTTACCCTCATATGTCAGCTGCACAGTTTAACCTGCTATTCTTTACTTCCACATTCTAAATCCAGAAATGCGAAAAGGGTTCATTAACCTTTCATCTTATGACCACTTCCTCTAAAGCACTAGAGCCAGAGAGGATTCTGCGTCTGTCAATAGAGCAATAAGAAGACATTAAACGTACTTCACATATGACAATATTTAAAGTAATGCTACACCCAAAATTGAAATTCTGTCATCATTCTGTGGAATTTAAAAGAAGATGTTTTGAGAAATGCCTCAGTGTTTTATGTCTATAGAATGGAAGTCGAACTTTCTTCAAAAAATCTAAATCAAAGAAATGCATACTGGTTTGCAACAACATGAGGGCTGTAAATGAGTAAATGATGACAGAATTTAGATTTTTGGATCATGTACAAAATCACTACCCTAAGCTATGTTTTCCATGAATATTTGGGCCGAGCAGCTTTTTCAGTTATACAGTACAACTTTTCTGATTTTGACATCCACATGTAGGAATCTGTATGATCTTTTGTTTTGTCTAAATAAGTCTAAATAAGGCCTGTGATTAATTACACATGGTAATTACCCTACCCTCACTGGTAGGTGAAACATTGTGCCTTAATAAGCTGAAATATCACTTAGCTGTTACAGTTTTTCTCGATTGCTTAAAGGGGTCATATGATGCGATTTCTCTTTGGAGTGTTTTCAGAGTGTTTTCACTTTTCAGACCGATGAGCTTTGTAAAAATCAACCCGTTTCAGAAAGGCAGGGCATAGAGGAGAAACAATAATGTACAGTATGTGGAAAATAATGTGTTTTTTGAACCTTAAACCGCATAAACACATTGCATTACACCAAATAAACAAAATAATGTTCTTTTTAGCAACATCATATGACCCCTCTAAACACATTTCTTTAAATTGTGACTCCTTTTCTCAAAACTCTAAACACAAATTCATAACTTCCCACTTCCAATTTTCAGGTCAAAATGAAGCTGAAAAAACAAACTTTGCCCCCAGACATGACACACAAGCCCTCAAAAACACACACACTACAACACAGTCTTACACACTAATGAGATCAATTCATAACACTGTTGCAAAATGCTAGTGTAGCGTTAGTTCTGGCAGTTCACATTAGTCAAGCTTGCATCAGCTGACTCTCAGCTGATCCCATCACTATGGTACTACGACACCTATCCTAAGCATTCATTATATAAGGTCCCTCAGTATTATCAGCAGTTTTTCGCATTGCTCAATAGCTAATTACTCTTCTCCATCCCCAGCTCCTCCTCTGTCATTTAGGATTCAGCCTTCTGATTCTCCTTTCAATCAGACTAATTTTAAATGTGTACATAACATTATTGAACTTATATCTGCAATTCATTTATGTTGGTTTTGTTCTGTTTACCCTGGGGGGTTATTGTTGCTCTCCCTGCTCTCATCCATGCTAGTCTGCAGTGAGTTCTTGCCCAGAACAGAACCATACCGCCAATCCAAACTATATGCTAATTGTCAATCATCTTTGACGATAGTGGTTCTGATAGAAACCTTCTTTTGTCAATCAGGTATTTTTTTACAGCTCAATGTCTCTTACAGTATACAACATAAATAGAGAAGATACATGTTAAATATAGCAGATACAGTGAAATTCAACAATAAACTTTAAGAAAAGATTTTTTTCATTATACTGCTGTAAAGAGATCTTACAGTACAGTAGATGAAAAGCACTCGAAAAGAAAAGGTCGAATACCAAAGAATTGAATATGAACACACTTATAGAATATAGAGTAGTCTTTCAGTTCTGCAAAAATACAGTAAATGTAAGTACTTGGCTACAAATCAGTTCCACAGTTGCTGTGTATATCATCAGGAACAAATGTATTTTGACCCCGTCCCCTTCATTTTTCTTTTCCTCTCCTCTTCCTCTTTGTCTCCCACAAGTAGGATTCATTTTCCAAAGCACACAATAACTACTTATATCATCCTGAGATTCTGACTGCTGTGTCATCAATTTTGCTACTTAATGTTTACACATGGATAAATGTGTGCTGTCTGAGTTCATATTGTGATGCTTGAGGTAATTATTGTGTGTTTGTGTTTTCTGAATGAGAACATGGTTAACCTGTGCAAAATGAGGGTGTTTTTGTGTAGATTTTTGCAGAAAACACTGAGCAAATTGGAATGTGTGTGAAAACAGGTGAAATGTGTTAAATATTTGAGAAACGTGTCTTTGTTTCGAAAACTGAATTAATGATTTTGAAAATTGGGCCAAATAAATCAGTTATAGTGTGTTCGCAATCGAGAAAACTGGTAAAACCAGTTATGACTGGTAGAACCCAACCGATATATCGTTTTGCCGACATTATCGGCTGATATGAGCCTGTCGCCGATATATCGGTATCAGTGAATATGAAATTTTTTTTACAGAACATATAACACAGATAAAATACTTGAAATTGTGTAATTACTTAGTTTGTCCAGCAGAGCGCGCTCCATTGTTTGCTCCCGCACCTATATTAAACGCTTTAAAGCTTAAGTCTATGGAAAACCATTGAAACTTTGAACGGCCATATCTCCGTAACGGCGCGGCAAATCCGCACCAAATTTGGGGGATCCCCCGAACGCGCCGCGTCGATAGCCCCCGGGGTTCGGGAGTTAGTGGTAGTTAAATTCACGGTCCGGGGCTGAGAATATCGAGGATATCAATATATCGGCCTTTTTTTACTCCATAATATCGGTATCGGTCACAAAAAAAAACCATATCGGTCGGGCTCTAATGACTGGCATTAGGCATACATCTGCATCAGCTTTTAATGCAGGGATCCTAAAAGCAACACCACATGTGTACAGAGGATCTATGCATATTTCATACACATGCATGACCACAAACTGCCTTAATGCAAAACATTTTCATGAAAGACAACTTTGCACTTGAATATTCAATAGTGCATACTACAGCTAGATAAAAGTCTGCTGCACTGACATTAAGAGAAAAAAAATCATAATTTTTTGTCTTTTGTCTCCATTAATATTGTCAAAAAATGTCATTTGTACTTTATATGTAAAGATAATGCTTGAGATAAAAACAAATGTTTATTGGTCATTCTGACAGACACCTTGATTAGTCTAGAGAAAAGTTGGGGATTTTTAACAAACCCAACCATCTCACATCAGGTCAAACTTTGTCACATAAATCATCTTGTTCAGTTGTTCACATATCTGTCTTTAGAAAAGAGTACGCACATGAACACTGACTTCAGCTAGACTTTCAATCCTCACTTCTGCAGTGACATAAATAGACCTTTACACTGCCTTTAACCATTGCCGTTTATGTAAATCTCACTTTTTCAGCATTTAAAGCATTTGTTGCACACACATGGTCTTTGCCAGACAAACAGGACAATGGTGGGATATTGTACATTTAAACACTTGCAATATACTTTACATGTATTCAGAACAGTTGTTATTATCAACTAAATCTATTACAAATCTTTTCGGTAATCAAAATAGAACTGAAATAAAATACAAATCTTAAATTAAGAAAAAAAACTTAAATGACAATTAGAAATATTCCCTTGGCAACTAACTGTAATAAATAAGTTATACAAATTACTAAAACTTAAAATAAAATAAATAACAGCAATCTAGGAATATGAAAAAACTAATAAAAATGACAAAAGCACATACCAAAATAAACAAAAAATATAAAAAAAAGCTAATTCACAATATTAATAAATACAATAATGGTGGTATATAAATAATACCATAATTACTAAAATAGGCTAACTCTTACACTTGGTGCAGAATCAGGTACAGTCATATATCAATACATTGCCATTCTTTTTCAGTATTTAGTTTATATTTTAATTCATACAAATTCCTAAATAATGAGGAAGCAGGTCATCTAAATAAGAGTAAACAGAAAGTTTCCGAAACCTTATATACAGCACCATAAACTGGACAATATTAAAGCAAACTGTGTAAGAGGGATTGAAACTGATCAAATAACAGAATAATACTGTGTTGCATTGCAGTGTACTGAATTGGGACATCTATGGGTATCATATTGTGAGATAGCAACCGATACCCTGTCCTAAAATACATATTATTTTTTATACAAAGACAATTCACAGAAATGGAATCTAGTTTATCGATGAAGAAAACACATATGATGACAATGCTATACACAGCAAACCGTTGACTGTTGTTGTTAACTCGCAACATAAATGATCAAAACAGCAAAACGTGGTGGCGAAAAAGAATGCAAGAAAGACAAAGAGAATGAATTGTTCAACTTTGTCCCAATTTAACATCAGAGACTTGGGGACGTCTTCGTACTCCAGCCAATAATAGCAAGGACTGCCAAGTGGGTCACTTGAGCCATTGGAACAGACCCACACCACAAACATGCTTACAATATACTCAAGCCTAGTCAAACTGTCAAACACACACAAAAAATAACAAGCACACAAGCAATCTCGCTTACAAAATACAAATGTGAACACAGATTGCAAGTTGAGGGCTTTCTTCTCTTTATTCAGTTGAGTCAGCAACAAAGTCACTTCCACTTTTAGGTGACAGTCTGGTGCACATTCAACTATTTCCTCTTTCAAATAGATGCATACACATGCACGCAAACAAAAGCACACACAAGCAGCCTTATACTATCAACAAATGCCATCTGTATGCCAACGACCCTGACAGAAACACAGATACCAAAGTATGAACATCCAGCATTATCTACAACAACCATTCTTTCAGCACCCAAGCCGTCGGAGAGAATCAAAACACAAGGCTCGATATAAACAAACGACCCTTCATACAGCTAAAATGGTTGTAAGACAGTCAAATATACACAAAAGACCTATTCACTAGTGTAACTCAATAGAGTTGAATGGGAGTGTAGACACTATGCTGTGTGTAAGGTGTGCATGAATGAATGGGTTAGTGTCACTCCTCCCACTGTCTGCTTCACATCTCAATGGCTGTTTGCTGCAGCAAAACTACCATTACAGACCACAGACACTTCCGAATGACAAGCAGCCATTTCATTTCTAACCACATCTCCAGAAACAACTGAAATATAGCTAATCCACATTATGCTGCAGTGTTTATAATAGTGTAGCCCACTTGTACAAACTGTTTTGCCAGACCAAAGATTATTTAGATCAACAATAGCTTTTAATACTATTACAAATATCTAAATCGTAATACTAAATATTAGTAAAAATTTGTGCTTGTATAATATAAAGGGCTGCTTGCGCATTGATTTCCACTGAAAGGATGAAGAAAGGCGCGTGATAGATTATAAAGACCAACGGCAGCATCTTTTGTCTGGCACTACAGCCGCTATCTGCACTTATGGTCCGTTTAAAAAATGCCTTTCACCATCGTTTAACACCCTATCCACTAAATAAACTGTTCCCATAATGATAAATACATTTGTCAAATATAAAGGGAGCATAGTGTTGTCGCGTGCTCGCAGTATAGATAGGTGCAATGTTGTTACGGGTTAGCATGTTAAAACCTGCTGAATTACTGGAGCAAAGGTTAATGAAGATCGTCTCCTCCAGCTGAAGTGCTCTCTTTAGTTTTATTCATACATGAAATATGGTTTGGCGAGAAAGTGAGATGTGAAACCAAAACAACCAGGGATGCTAGTGCCTTTTAGACAGTATTTCTAATGCCAGCTATAACTGGGTTTGCCACACCACGCTGGATATGATAAACACGACAGATAAAGCGTGATACAAGCTCGTACAAGCACCATGTGCACTGGCTATTGTAGCCAATACACAAACATCCACTGACACGCCGCGCAAATGCACCAAAAAGGCACCCACGCTCTTCGCTTTATGTTATTTTGTTGTCCTTTCAAATCAAGTATCGCGAGAAGCGGGTCAGTGGAGCACGCAGGGAGATTAGCCCACATCTGACGGACCCACCTGCTTGTGTAGTATCGGTCAGATCGTAGTTGAGCCCCGGGTAGTCGCGCAGTTTTCTTCCGCTGATGTTGAGCATCCCGGAGCAGACGGCATCTTCCAGGGCGCGTTCCAGACTGCGGGCGGTGTGTAGCGGGTGCTGCTGCTGCTGCTGCTGCATCACGCCCGGGTTCCAGTGCGCGACGTTGGGATAATGCTGGCTCTGGAGAGCCACAGCAGGTCCCACAGCTCCCTGACTCGCCGCCATTTTCATGAAATTATTCTTACAATAATAATAGCCTGGTGTGCCGCGCATGCGCATGCGCAGACGGAGGTGGGGAGGGGATGGGCTACCACTGGAAAGGGGCGGGGGAATAGCTCAGCTCTGACGACAGGTATAGTGTTAAACCAAGAAAATTCATGTATGTTTTGCTTTTGATTTTCTATAAGTGAACCAATATTATGTTATTTGTCATCGGGAATATTTATGTGATGCGCGAAGAATGGATAGTGGTTGAAGCACTTTCAAAAGCAGTTATAGTTTAGTCATACTTGAGGTGCTTTTAAAAAAATCTTTGAGGTGACTGTTGAGTGAAGTGAGGTAGAAAGAAGGTTTACTGACTTTCCTTTTAGGGCGTTTCTTATCTTCTTTCGTGTGGTGCCCGGCGGGTGTTCAGCTGTGGTTGGTGTGGCACAGAAAAAGGCCATGTGCCCTGAGCTCGGAGGCGAACCCTGGCGGCTGAATGGAGAAAATAGGCTACTCGCCACTAATAATAATCCCCTTCAATAATACAAGGGTATGGAACGGTGGAATTAAACTGAAACTCTAAACAACCCATTGATGGACGTTAAAATAGGTCTTAAAAAGTATACATACTAGGAAGTTGTAATTATAAATATTAGCTATTATATTATATTATATATACATTTGTTAGTTTCTGTTTTGAGCTAACGTAGTAATTTCGACCACTCCAAAATGGCTCATAGGCTATTATGGGCACTGAGCAGGGTTCAGGTAAATGGGCGGGAAAAAAAGATTTTACATGAAGATGTGAAAAAAAATCATGTCTGATAAAATATAGCCTACTGTTTATTGAAAGCTTTTCAGAATAAATACAATTGGAAAATAATAGTGAAAAGAAAAGAAAATAACTATGCAGATCCTTTCATCATCATGGTACATAGAAAAAAGTATCAATTCGTTACAATTAGCAGTAAATATCTAGAGCTAGTGTATAAACTATTTATAATTGTGTTTATAATAATTTGTGAGTATTGTACGAATATATAGAAAAGGTCTGTTGATGGACTTTGTAGTAAAACAGTTTTGAAATTAATAAAACGGAGGGAAAAAACTGTTGTTTTGTTTAAATTTAAACATCTGGAGGGGGGGGGGGGTAATTTGGATGAACTCTAAAAATATTTAAGATTAAAACATGTTTTGTCTGTAATTCTATACCGAAAAGAACTGGATGGAACAAGTTTAAAAGAAGTTATTCCTGCCACGCGAGTTTGTTTAAAGCACCTTGGAAAGACCTGCCTACTAGCGGGATTAGACACAGTGCTATTTCGGGCTCTTGTCGCACACTGGTCCTCAGATTCATAGCGCTGCTAGGACTCACCGTTCACTTGATCGACACAAAGAAAGCGCCTTGAAACCGGGTTGATTGAAAAAGTTTCATAGTTCGTCTCGTCAGTGGCGTTTCTGTTTGGACACCTTTGGAAGTTATCGAGTGTAAATACTGTGGCGCTTTCTATTCACGCGACGCTTCTGAAACTTTTGCGTGCGTAACGACATTGGGAGACGAAATGGGGGAGAATGATGTTCAGATGGAGAGTGCAGAGCAAATGCAGGAGCCTCACGCTTCAAGCTCGGACAAAATCGACTTGTCATTAGGTTAGTAATTGCGAGGCGAGGCATTAACTTAAAGTCATTGTGATTTGAATGAGTTGGCAGGATCCGTGGGTTTCGCTTCTGTGTTGACTTGTCGAGCAACAGCGGTCAGCTGCCAAACCAACGTGCTCGTGCACACACATCATTTACCTTGAGTTTAGCATGATAATAAATGACTGAAATGATCTGTGATTGTGAATGACTAAAATGAAGCAAGTTATAGTATGTCAAATAAAACCTTCATCCATCTTTACTGTAGCCACAGTATGGCTAGCAGTCAGTCAGCTATATTAATACAGACCTTCATTATTTGGTCAGCTTTTGAAGGAGCCTTAATATGCTGGATGCTGTAAATTACTACCTATTTTTCCCCTATTTAGCTCAAACAAGTAATATACACAAATATTATCTGATATGTCATTCGTATCATTAATCGTCTATTTTAGAGGCCCTTTTAAAGTAAACCAGAGGTGAAACACTTTGTTCATTTTTATTTCACAGATGACATTATAAAGCTGAATAAGAAGGAACTGAAGGCGAGCCGAGCTGGCAACATAGCTAAAACTAAACGTGCTGCTAACAGGAACAACGTCTTGAAGAAACTCAACCAGATTCCACAGCAGCACAGGGGACTCAGACGAGGAGCGCAGCAGTACCAAGGCAAGGACATTTGTCCTTAAGGGCATATAAATGCATTTCGTAGTGTTTAAAAGCTCTTGGTGCATAAAGAAGATCTGTAAAGTTGCAAAGACTAAAGTCTCAAATCCAAAGAGATATTCTTTATAAAAGTTAAGACTTGTCCACGCACTCCTAAAACGCATCCACATATCTTACTCACTATGGGAATAGAGCATAACGTGCCCAAATGTTTCACAGCCAAAGAAAAAGGCTTACTTTTTATTCTCTCTGTGCGTATTGTTGTTCCCCCTCCATGTATCTAGGCCTGTATGATTCTTGTGAACAAACTACTTTTTCTGGTCTTTTCCACAAGAAGATGATACTCTTACGTCATGCCTGAGCGATCCGCTGTTGCGTGAGGACATACTTCAACTTTGCGCTGTGGCTCGCCAGATCGGCTTTCACCGTGGAAGAAGTGGAGTCCAGCCCGGGGTCCGTCCCATGTATTTGCTTGCAACCCTCCGGACCGCTCCCTAATCGATCAATCCGCCCTTCTGCTCAATCTAGGCCGCCGTTTGACGCGTGTTTTTTTTGTCGTTGTGACAACGAAACTACTTTGTTGCTTTCCCAAAATTGACCCGATAGAATCAGTGTTAAGTTGTATTTGCAACACTGTTCCGGAACAGTTCAACCCATATATTCAGATGTTTGCAGCACATTTTATGGAGGACTTTTTTCCTGATCCTGGTAGAGTAGACTACCATGCCGGCTGTTCTGACTCAAAGACTTTAAGTACGTTTTCATATTTAAAGAGTGTTTTATATTTGATATATTTAAAAGCAGTTTTTGTGTTGGGCATGTCGAGTAATGCTTGTTGTTTTGTAATTTCCTCACGTCACAAATGCAGACATTGTTTATGTTTAGCGCACGTGCAACGAACTCGTAAAAAAACACAATTAAGTCATTATAATCCTAATTTTAGGTCCCCCTGGATGCCACGAATGCCTTCGTTTTATAATGGTTTTTCTCAATGTTTTTTGAATCATCGCTTCCAGCCTGACCGGCATCATCACACTATGGTAGGGGCGTAACATTTCCGTCACACGTTTGAGGTATTCGGCCAATCATAACGCTCTGGTTAGCTGGCCAATCACAGCACACCTCACGTTTCAGACTGATGAGCTTGTAAAAATCGACGCTTTTCAGAAAGTCGGGGCATAGAGGAGAAACAATAATTTACAGTATGTGGAAAATAATGTGTTTTTTAACCTTAAACCGCATAAACACATTTCATTACACCAAATACACAAAATAATGTTCTTTTTAGCAGCATCATATGACCCCTTTAAAACTGTCTTATCTCTTATGTTTATGACAGCTGAACATGTTTGGTCCCTTTTGGACTTCTGCCTGGCCTGATCTGTTTTAAAAATGCCTTTTAAGTGAACTGTATAAACACTTGTAAGTTTCTCACAGAGGTTTGTCTCACAGGACCTGGCAGGGTGAGAGGTTTTATTAGAGCAATGGGACAACCGGGAGGGACATGATGTCGAGAAGGGGTTCACTAAATAGAGCTGCTGCCACTGTCACGGTATAAGTCATTGTATTGTTTCTGGTCCTAAAATAAGGTTAAGTAATTTAAACCGGTGTTTTTTATTGAATACCCTGTGTTCTATGTAAATAAGGTGACTTTTCTTTCAACAATGATTTTACTGTGTATCATAGGCCGGTGAACAGTTTGATCAAACCACATTCACATCGAGGGGGACATTCAGAGGACGAGGAAGAGGTAGAGGAAGAGGAGGCAGACTGAGCAGGTTCTACTCTTTTCATTCATTCATAAAATCTGAATATGATGTTATGTTTTTTTTTACTCTAATATCAAAACAAAATATGAATAATAAAATATACTATAATAATAATACAGTATCATGCTTAATTACTAATGATGGAACAACTGATGAATATTGGTTTTATTTTTTATATCCAAAATTATCCTTACCAGTAAAATTCAAGAATCTCAGTCTAAAGTACCTATTGTTATATAATAAAGTATTTATTATATTCTCTACAATTCAACTGTGAGCAGGACAATATGATATATTATGCCATATGTGCCAACAGGAGTGGTGAAGGTGGACACAGGAACTCATGAGAACTGGTTTTCATGGGACGTAGTCTTCCAATGTATAGCCCAATCTATTTGAAGATTCTATTTGAAGCCATAATATCTGCATAATATTTCTATGCAGCCAAGGCTGAAATGGTCAGTGTTGCTTCAAAGAGAAGCTTAGGATGATGCAGCTGCGACACACAAAGGCAGAGATATACACTACTGTCCAAAAGTTTGGAGTCAGTAGTTTTTTTTAATAGTATAAATATTTTAGAAATTAATAGTTCTGTTCAGCAAGGAGCAATTTACTTGATCAAAGTGATAGTAAATATTTATAATATTACAAAAGATTTCTATTCAAATAAATGCTATTCTTTTGAACTCTATATTTTGTGTATTTGGTGTAATGAAATGTGTTTATGCGGTTTAAGGTTCAAAAAACACATTATTTTCCACATACTGTACATTATTGTTTCTCCTCTCTGCCCCGCCTTTCTGAACGCGTCGATTTTTACAAAGCTCATCAGTCTGAAAAACGAGGTGTGCTCTGATTGGCCAGCTATCCTGTGCTTTGTGATTGGCCGAATACCTCAAGCGGGTGACAGAAATGTTACGCCCCTTACCATTTGTGATGCCCTGTCCGGCCCAGAGCACGAGACAAAAACCTTAAAACCAGTTATAGAACAGGCATTTGTTACATCCAGGGGGACCATAATTACGATTATATTAAACTTAACTGGTCTTTTTACTGCAGTGCGTTGCATCGCGCCGGTGTTAACAGAAAACATGTCTCATTTGTATCGGGAGAAATACAAACACCAACCTACTCTACACTCTCAAACTCCGCTTTGAATTATCATGGCAATCCTTCAAATATAAACCAAACGTACTGAAGTATTATCAGAACAGCCCATTGTAGGTCTACTTCTACCCTGACAATGAAACATCCCTCCATAAAATGTGCTCACCAACCCATCCGGAATATTTGGGTTGAAGTTTCTGGACACAGTAGGGCGCGTTTTCCATTACCAGAGGTTGCGCAAACCTTTGCGATCTTTTCTGAATATCGATAAAAAATATTGCGAGAATTACGGCGTTTCCCTTAACCAATGTTACAAACTAAACTTTTTGCCGCTCGCGATAAGGCATGGCAACGAGTTTTTGTTGGGAATTTGTTGAACGGATTTTGCTATATTTATTCAAGAAATTTTATGCGTGTATCTTTACAGAAGGAGCAAAGAGAGCCGCTTCAGAAATGTGCGTGGCGTGGCTGGAATAAACCATTGACTGTATAAAAACATTAACACAAGCTTTGAGTGGCCTTAATCAGCTTCAGTGGCTGTATCAGAGCCACACTGCACTGCAGACGTGTGCAATGTAAATTTTCTAAGTATTAATAGTAGGGAAAGCCACTTATACTGGAGCTTATGAAGTGTTTCTTGGAGGTTTATAGTACATTGAAGAATGATCATATTACTTTTTACATATGCCATGTGACCTGTAAATGCAAAAAAAAAAAAAAACGTTTCCATTGCAGTTTTGCTAATTATTCTTTTTTCGCATTGCCTGAAAAAACACCTCATGAGAGTGTAAAAACTTTTTTGCAATATATGGGACTTCTTGCGAATTTGATTTGTTTCCATTGGGTGTATTTTCAATTTGCAATTTCAATTTGTGCAGTTTGAAGGGTAATGGAAACGCACCTAGTGTTATAAATACAACTTAACCACTGATTTCTAGTGTGTCCCTCGTTTGGAAGGCCAAACAAAGTATTTTCACTTTAACAACGAAACACACAGCACACATGGCTGACTAGAGTGAGTATAGAATGCGGGTGCCTTGAGAACTGCTTGGCCGGCGGATTTTCACTAATAGCGTCCGCGGGCCTTGGCCGGCGACCACATGTGACGACTCCGGGCTGGACTCCGGGCTTCGTCCACGGTGAAAGCCGATATGGTGATCCACAGCGCAAAGTTGTTGTTTTTCCTCAGCAACCAGCATGGATCAGTTCCAGGCATGACGAAGCAGATATCGTCTCTTTTGGAAGACCAAACAAAGTATTTTCAGCTTCACAACGAAACACACAGCGCCTTCAACAATACTACAGCGAGAATAAAATTTTTACGCCTTCTTTCTTTGCGTAAACATTTTGGCGGTGTTGTGCAAATCTTCCCACATTGTGATGTAGACATGTTGGGGCGTGTTTAAACGAGGCGTTTTTAGGTAGGAGTGGTTGACTCTTAATTTTTTATAAAAAATATCTCTTTGGATTTGCGACTTTAGTCTTTGCAACTTTACAGATCGTTTTTATGCACCAAGAGCTTGTAACAACACTCCAAAGAGAAAGGAAAAATTAAAAACGCATCATATGACCCCTTTAAAGAATCCTGAAAAAAAAATGTTTCCCCCATACAAAAATATTTAACCGCACAACTTTTTACATTTGTTTAAAACACCAAATCACATATTAAGGAATGATTTTTGAAGGATCCATTACCACTGAAGACTGGGTACTGATCTGAAAATCAGTTTTCCACACAAGAATAATCAATTTTTTAAATACTAATACAATACAACTATTTTAAATCATCATCATAATTGAGATATTACTTTTTACGGTATTTTTGATCAAATGATGCAGCCTTGGTGAGCAAAAGAGACTTGAATGATTTTCCCAAAAAACATTAAAAATCTAATATACAGGTAAAATACAATCAACAATAATGGTGAAAAAAAATTTATTGGGGGACATCTGTAACCTCTATTTTATGGGTTTGTGACATAAATATCGAATTCTGGCTTAAAGTAGCATTAACTTAGAACAAGAGCTATAAACTCACATAAAACGTCTAAGTTTTAATATATTGTTTGGAATTGCTGTTGGTTGTTGTAGGGGTTGCATTGTTAGCAAGAGGACAGAGGTGGAAGACCATTTATTTTTTTTTTTTTGTATAACCGAGGGGTAAGAATGACAATCTTTATTAATAATAATAAAAACATTCACATTATACACAACTTATACACGGATTGACCTTCCTGTTAATATATTTTAGACCTACATTTCTGTCTTTGTCTTTGTTACTTCAGTTTTCCGCTACAAAAAGGACTGAGAAATTACAGAGGTATCAGACGATAAGAAGGTGAGTTTTAATTCAATGAGAATATGACAGTATATTCCAAAAAGTATTCTCAAGGCGTGTAAACTAATTGTCTCTGCTCGTTTTCTCTCTCTGTGTCTGTCACACCCACATCCACACACATACTGAAGTCGAAGAACAGCACCATCTGGCTCCACGCTGACAGTATCCCTGCCAAATGCTAAATCTGCACCTGTCGCTGTGTGAGTAAATTCACCTTCTCACTTCTTTCTCATTCACTGGTTGTACATTTCTCTTTGTTTATCTTTTCTTTGTCTCACTCCTTTCTCTCCATCAGGAAGACATCTAATCAGGCTAGGAGGGGTGGGGCAGTGTTAAGGGGCAGATCATCTGGAGGAGCCGGTACTTCTTCACCTAAGGGGATTCCTCTGCAATTTAACTACAAAGCAGCCACTAACCAGGTGAGTTGAACTGTCCGGCAGAGCCTGTATACCCAGTAAAGTGGGAGAGTCAGACATTTATTGCATTTTATTGGCCTTGTATGTGTAAAGACTAATTTTTATTTTAAAAAATGCATGAATAAACTGTTCTTCAGCTTTTAGAGCCTCTGTTTTTATTTTGTTTTGCAGACTGCCGTATACCTTAATGACCGTTTCACTGACCTGAGGTTAAGAGTGCGAGGACGGGGCCGGGGAAGAGGAAGAGGAGCTCTTGGAGGAGGTGGAAGAGGAAATATCATTGTTGTGGGACTAGTCGAGACCAGTACACATATAGTGTGGCCAAGGCAGAGGGAATTGGTGGGCTTTTGGGTGTGACCAGAGCCGGAAGAGTCTTTAGAAGAGGGAGGGAGGGATCCAGAGGATCCATCGAACAGTAAAACCCTTCAGCTATAAATTTACAACCAACCATCACAGTTTTTAAATGAAGTTTTCGTGTTTGTACTGTTTAGTGGATGCACTGAATTTCCACACCCATGTATTTTGCCGAAACAAAGCAGAAAAAAATCAGTTTTCACTAAATATCTTTTTGGAGGCCTACAATCATTGACGTTCACTATCACCTAAAAATGGAATGGTTTTTTGTAAAAAAAAACAAAAAAAAAAAATAGATATAATAATAATTTTTGGTCATCACCTTTGCTTGTAATGATGTCCCTTCACAATATGAAATTTCCTGACAAGCACTTGTACAACAAAAATTGCTTTTTTAAAAGACTTAAATTATTTGAATTGTTATAGGATGAAGGTTTTTTACAATTTGAGGTTTATGGAAAAATAAAATGTTTAATGGTACCTCAGAGGGTAATGAAATGCCTCTTTGAATACAGTGTAAATACTGTTTTGCATTCTAAAACTAGAAGAGGTCATCTCAGTAATAAAAAATGTATCCAGTACTTCAAACTAAATGTAAATATGCAAAGAAGTTGTTTACATTTTATATCACCATGTCAATAAACACTAAACAATTGACTTTTTTTTGTGTGTGAAGAATTATTTTGTGTTGTCTGTCTGGTTTGTCCATTCGTTTATTTGGACGTGCTGCTTAGTTAACCTAAAAATGCAAATTCTGTCATCATTAACTGACCTCCATGTCATTCCAAATCTCATGATTTTGTTTCTTCTGTGAAGAATTTTGGTTACCAATTACTTACATTGTATGGACAAAGTTTCTTACAGTGTCTTAGTGAGTAAATTGATGTCCAAATTTTCATTTTTGGGTGAACTATCTCTTTAATGTAAAAATTCAGTGAATTTGTCTTTGGCTACTGATGGATATTGCTAAAATTTTATGACTTAAAACTGCAATTTTTTAAACACACATTCCGTGTTTCTATTCTTGTGTTTCTTTTCAGATGTTTTGTTTTTTTATCTAATTAAATTTATCCAAACAATTTTTTTGTTATTAAAATGATAATTTTCATATTTTTTCAGTCCCTTACTATTTTTCGGAAAATACGAGCCCAACATGACAAGTGTTAAAGGGTCATATGATGCTGCTAAAATAAACAGTATTTTGTGTATTTGGTGTAATGAAATGTGTTTATGCGGTTTAAGGTTCAAAAAAACAAATTGTTTTCCCATACTGTACATTATTGTTTCCTCCTCTATGCCCCGCCTTTATGAAATGCGTAGATTTTTTTAAAAACGCACATCGGAATCAAAGCAGGGTGCTGATTGGCCAGCTATCGCATGCATTACTCCCATCTCCAGTGATCCAGTGCCCTACCATACTGTATGATGCCCTGTCAGGCCCAAGCGACGAACAAAAACATGAAACCCATTATAACGAGGCATTCTGTGCATCCAGTGGGGACATATTATGGATATAATGACGTAATACTGTCTTTTTTTATCGCGTTGCTTTTGCATCCCGCCGCGTAAACATAAACCCATGTCTACATTTGTGATCTGAGAAATTACAAACAACAAGCACTACTCGACACCGATGCCTCATAAAAACTTCTCCTTTTAAATATAAAAAATCTCAAATCCTTTAATATAAAAACATACTTACAGTCTTTGAGTCAGAACAGTCCCGGCATTGTAGTCTACTCTCCCAGATCGGAAACTCCCATAAAATTGTTGCTGCACACTCTGAATATTGGGTTTGCATGTTACTGTACAGTGTTGTAAATACCCTACCACTGATTCTATCAGTGTCCATTTTTGGAAAAACACAGTAGTTTCGCTTTCACAACAAACACAGCGTCACACACGGCGGCCTAGAGTGAGCAGAGGCCGGGGGCTAGAGTGAGCGCCGGCCGGCGGCTAGAGTGAGGCAGAATGCGTGGTCTTGAAAATGGCACGGCCGCGGATTTCGACGAAGGAGCGGCCTAGGCTTGCGTCAACCACATATGAGCGCCACTGGACGAGCCGATCCTCGAGTCCCAGCGACCAAGTTGTGTATTTCCTCCCAACAACCAGCACGATCATCTCCAGCATGCGAGCAATATCGTCCCTCTTTTGGAACCAAAGAAAAGTTAGTTTGTTCGTTTTCACAACGAAGCACACGGCGTCTTCACGACATGGCTGCAGCGTAAACAATACTACAGTGAGAATAAATGTTATGCCTTCTTTCTTTGCGTAACATTTGGGTGGCGTTATGCAAATCTTCCAACATAGCGACGTAGGTATGTTGGGGCGTGTTTGAACGAGCCGTTTTAGGGGTGTGTGGCTGACTTAACTTTTATAAAGAATATCTCTTTGGTTTTGAGACTTTAGTCTTTTGCAACTTTACAGATCTTCTTTATGCACCAAGAGCTTGTAACACTCCAAAGAGAAAGGAAAAATTGAAATCTCATCATATGACCCCTTTGACATAATTGAATTCTGTGATGTTCTGTCATATTAGTTGTTTTGTCTCACACATGATGTTATCAAAATGACCATCAGGTTGGTTGACAGCCTCGCATACGCTCAGGTCTTGAAGACTGTTCATTTTATTGCCATTTTATAATCAAGTCATAATTAATACAACCGTAACTGTACAACGTATACAACTTTAAAGACGCGCGACTGGAGTCTGAAACATCCGCTGCAGTCGCAGAATGAGGCGTTTTGAGCTCTGATTGGTGTTGGTCACGTGACGTCACTTTTCCGCTATCTCCATTTCTAGTGAATTCAAAATGGCGGATTAGCAACAAACGAACGGTTTCATTTTTGCAACGCAAGAGCTGTGTAAGTCGCTATATAGATTGTTTACAGATGTGCAACTGGTTGCAGCATCAGATATGTCTTCATTGCGTCCTCCAGTGGCGTTAAAGCAGTTGACCGCAGAAGGTTGTCTGAGGTTTGAACGAGGCCAGGAGAACTAGAGCTGTTAGCCCGCACGCTAACGTACACACATAGGCTGTCTGTCTCAACCTGGTGAGCTGCACACATAGACAGCTTTTTGGGGGTCTGTCGGCGACCGTGATGCCCACGAACGCTGTCTAGATAGGCAGCTCACTAGGTTGGAAAACGGTTTCAGACTGAGTTATAGAGACACCACCAGCAGCAGGTCTATAACTATTGAAAGATAATGTTATAACTTATAAAAGCAAGTAGAGGCATGGCATGTAGTCGTGCCGCCAATCCTACACAAATAAGGTGTTTACAGGATATATAGACCACTGTCTTATTGTGCATAACAGGGCTGGTGTCGTAATCCAGCATCTGCTTCGCATCTTCAAAGTCCTGCATCCCTGCTGTCCTCAGTACAGATCAAGAGGTCATACGGATGGAGAGCAAAAATGGCTTTTGTATGACTCACATTGTTCTGGGAAATTTGCTTTGTTATTTGCCCTCTTATTCTCAGAAGTCTTGTCATTAAGTGAAGTACTTTGTGATATTTGTCAGGTATGCAGGGTCTTGACCCCCAGACTAGGGGTTTTGAGTAGTTGTTTCTTAACTTCAGTATATGCAATTCCCCAATCCTGAATATATGGTTACATAAATGAATAAACTGCACTGCAGTGAGCTAAGTTACAGTACATTTCTGTTGTGTTTTAGAAAGTTGACATGGCAGACAAAAAAGGGAAATCTGTGGGGGTGAAGAGGACACTAACAAAAAGAGAGCAAGAGGAAATGAAGAAAAAGGTACGTTTTTGTCAGAAAATGTGTTTGATAGAGTCAATGAACATTCAGCTCATGCAGAAGAAAAATAGGTATTGTGGGTGTGAATTAAGAATTACTTCCCACAACTTCTTAATTTGTGCCCACTTTTTAAAATGTGTTCCCTTGTTTTAGCTAACAACAAAGGAATGAATAGATTGTGGCCATGATTTATCTAAATTAAAACATGGAAAAAAAAAAAAAAAAAAAAAGAACAAAAAAAAACAACAAAAAACAAAAAAAAAAAAAATAAAAAAGAAAAAAAAAAAAAAAAAAAAAAAAAAAAAAAAAAAAAAAAAAAAAAAAAAAAAAAAAAAAAAAAAAAAAAAATAATGATATACATTTGCCTCCCTTTAGTAACCACAAGCAAAGAAGAATTGGAATTTAATTCTTAATTTCTTGGTTTATTTTTTCTCACCTAGTGAGAATAGTGGTGCTTAGCTAAAAACATAAATCCCCCAAAAAATAGATGAATACAAGATGCAAAGCTATTACTGTTAATTGAAACGCATATGATTTAGAGGGGAAAAAAAATATCTAGAATAATTTTTTTTTTTTTTTCACAAAATATACCCAAAATTATTTTTATATTGTTGACTTGTACAACATTTCTCTGTCTCACTGTTTACAGGAGGAGGAGAAAGCTGCTGAAGTCTTTGAGGAATTTATAGCTTCTTTTGACACTAATGAAAAAAGTGGAGTGAAGACGTTTGTACGAGGAGGCATTGTAAATGCAACTAAAGGTGAGCTGTTGTGCCTTTCTTAACAGTTTTCTTTTAGTATTATTTATATACTATTATAGTATATATTAATATTTTGAATTCGCCTTTATTATATTCAGTTTTAATTTGAGTAATTTTGTTATTGCCTTTGCCATTTTTATCTAATATTAATGTTTTATTGCAGCCTTATTTCAATTACAGAAAACAATTTTTAATAGTTTCAGTTGTAGTTTTAGTTACAATAACAAAAGTGAAATATAAAATATGTTCCCTGCTGTGACTGAATGTCGCTTGTTCGGGTTTTTAAGCATGTGTCTCTCTAGATCTCTGCAGTTCGAAACAATAAACCAGTGATCTGGTTCAGCTCAAACTGACTTTGTGTTTTAGTGGCGTGCTTATATGTTGCTTGCATTAAAAAGCTTATAATTTGAATTGTGGGCTACTTAAACTATAAATCTAAGCTGTTAGTTAAAATGGAGGAAGGAGCGAGTTATGATTATATGTTTTCATTGTTCATCTTTCAGAGGAAGAAGCCGCCGAAGTGAAGAAGAGCAAACTCTACAGACCCGCCTCTAAATTCACTTCTCCACCTCAGAATGCCTCACCTGTTCAATCTGCAGAAGTTAAAAAAACTGTAAGTGAGCTTCTGTCTTCTGTAGTCAGATGAGCTTAATATACTTTGAAGAGGTAAGACCGGGTCAGAAGGAATGTGATGACCGCCGTAATCAGCATAGATGGCCCAATCCATTTTGCTGTGAATCACAAAACACAATAATTAGTCAAACGTTATTGTTGTTTTTCCATTCTAGGCCATTAAAAAGAAAGTGGAGGAGAAGAAGAAGAGTAATCTGGAGCTTTTTAAAGAGGAATTAAAACAGTCAGTGTTTCTCTCAAAATTCACTCTGTTCATCTATTTTCTGAATGCATGTTATTGATTTTATTGTGATTGATTCATCCCTATGTTCAGCGATCAACAACTATATATGCAGTTTTTTGTTAATCTGTTTCAGTCAGATGTCACAATACAAGAAAAAAAGATCTGCTCTCCATTTCATCACGACTTTAACAAGTGTTGCAAAAGGGTAGCTAAAAAGTGTTCTGGCTTTATTTAATCTGTCATTCAGAATACAGGAGGAAAGAGAGGAAAGATACAAAAAGAAGAAAGGTGACTCTGGAGGAGTCAACCCAGATCTGGATTTACCCCCGACACGACGATCAAGTAAGTCTGACAAACTCACGCCACACACTTCACTTTGGAATCCCAGTGGAAGCCTAAAAATTTTTTTTTACGTATTGTGTTTGTAGTATTTGATGATGATCCTGTGGTGCCAAACACAACAAACCTGTACATCGGCTGCATCAACCCCAAGGTGAGAAGAGAACACAGTATTTTGACCTGCTGATTGCCATCCATGGAAAATCACAAAAAGTCACATGGTTTTTCTTTAACAGACTGCACAGGTGTGCTACACAGTATGTTTAGATTCTTATTTATTAAGCTTTGACTGTCTCATTAGATGACAGAGGAGATGCTGTGTAAGGAGTTTGGGAAATACGGTCCTCTGGCCAGTGTGAAGATCATGTGGCCACGCACTGAAGAAGAGAGAACAAGAGTCACCAACCGCGGTTTTGTTGCTTTCATGACACGGAAAGATGCAGAGCGTGCTCTGGCCGCACTGGATGGTGAGGCGTCCTCAATCCTCAAACCCGTGTAAATGAAGTGTTAGACTGTTGTCTGTCAAAAGTTTGACATTTGAGCTCTGGTGTCTTGTGTTTTGCAGGTAAAACAGTAATGGGTTTTGAAATGAAGCTAGGTTGGGGGAAGGCAGTACGTATTCCTCCGCAACCGCTGTACACCCCCATCGGGGTTCTGAAGACCACTGCCCCCCCTCCACCTTCTGGACTACCATTCAACGCCCAACCCAGAGACCGCTTCAGAAATGACTTCACCAAACCACGCAGCCGCTCACAGGAAGACATTTACAAGGTAACCACATGCTCTGTCTCCTGGTGTTGTAGAGTGTGGTTTGCCGAAGTCAAGGTATTTATCTGTTGGCAAGGTATTTTGTGAGCATGAAGCATTACTGAGTAAACAAAAGATGACTTTTTTTTTTCAATAAATAAAAAAGTAGTAAAATGAAAGGAATAAAGATTTCTTCTTGATGGTTTTAGGTTGATACAAAAGATCATGGCTGAGAATTATGATTTAATGAAGAGACCTATTTTGGAATCTGAATAGAATCAAAGCTTTTCATTTTAGATAAAATATTTTCTTTTCAAAAGTTTGGGGTTGGTAAGAATTTTAAATGTTTTTGAGAGAAGTCTCTTATTCTCACCATGGCTGCATTTATTTGATCAAATATACCGTAAAAAAACATAATATTGCAATAAAAAATATTTTCTATTTTAATCATATTTTAAAATGTATTTATTCCTGTGATGCAAATTAACACTCATTTTGGTAACTCTTTAGAATAGGGAACACATATTCACTGTTAATTCGTTTTCCTTGAACAAACTTGCTGCTTATTAATAGTTCATAAGGTAGTTAAGTTTAGATATTGGGTAGGATTAAGGATTTAGAATAAGTTTTCATTCCGAGCAAGCATTATAATACTAACAAACAGCCAATATTCTAGTAATAAGCATGCTAATAAGCAACTAGTTCATAGTGAATTGGTCCTTAAAATCAAGTGTTACCAGCATTTCTTCTTATTACTTCTGCTTAATATATTTGCTGAAACTCAATAATTTTTTTGTCAGGATTCTTTGATAAATAAAAATTAAAAAAGAACAAATGTCTTTAACATAGAAATCTTTTGTAATTTTTAAATGTTTTACTACCACTTTGGCATTTCATGCTTCCTTGCCAAACAAATAGTCAGTTTCTCTTAAGGGTCATATTATGTTGCAAAACGAACATTAAATTTTGGTGTGTATTTGGTGTAATGAAATGTGTTTATGCGGTTTAAGGTTAAAAAAACACATTATTTTCCACATACTGTACATTATTGTTTCTCTTCTATGCCCCGCCTTCTGAAACGCGTCGATTTTTACAAAGCTCATCGTTCTGAAATAGCGAGGTGTGCTCTGATTGGTCAGCTTTCCAGTGTGTTGTGATTGGCCGAATATCTCAAGCTTGTGACGGAAATGTTACGTCTCTTACCATTTTGTGATGCCTGCGGCAACCACATGTAATGACCCCGGGCTGGACTCTGCTTCGTCCACGGTGAAAGCCAATCCGGCGATCCACAGCGCGAAGTTGAAGTATTTCCTCAGCGACCAGCACAGATCAGCTCCAGGCATGACGAAGCGATATCGTCCTCTTTTGGAAGGCCAAACAAAGTAGTTTCGCTTTCACAACGAAGCACATAGTGCCTTCACAACATGGCGGCGGCGGCAACAATACTACAGCAAGAATAAAAGTTACGCTTTCTTTCTTTGCGTGAACATTTGGGCGGCGTTATGCAAATCTTCCCGGATAGTGACGTAGACATGTGGGGGCGTGTTAGAACGAGACGTTTTAGGTAGGCGTGGACAAGTCTTAACTTTTATAAGAATATCTCTTTGGATTTGAGACTTTAGTCTTTGCAACTTTACAGATCTTCTTTATGCACCAAGAGCTTGTAACACTCCAAAGAGAAGGAAAAAATTGAAATTGCATCATATGACCCCTTTAAAAAATTAAATGAACTGACCCCAGACTTTTGAATGATAGTGTATTTTAAATGTAGAGAAATGTGACGGAGCCAACCTTTTTGAGAAATAATTTTATTGTTTCATTGTTTGAGAAAAGTTTCAAAATCAACTCGATGTGAATTCACATTGTCATGGGAACACTTTAAACTATTCTGAGTCAGTTGATTTAACTTATATGTGTATCTTGTACTAGACAAAGAATCACAAGCAGATTAAACCAGGAAACTGTACAGAAACACTGCAGTAAACTTGCTTGGTTTTAAGTTCAGTAATGTTTATCAGCCTGGGGGGCATCCTGTGTAATGAGACATTTCATTCCTACCAACCTGTTTGGCTTCTTAGGCTTTCAGACTCTCTTAAGAGGAATTGGCCGGTCTCTCCTTATCACTTTTTGATGTTATGTCAACGGTGAGTCCCCAAACATGTCAAGTCCAAACCCTTTTTCATTTCAGATTTGTAAGCTGTAATGCGGTTTAGATTTATAAACATTAAGCTGGAATAAAAAAGAGCCCATGGCCTTAGTGAAGCCAGACAGGTTGGAGAAAGCAAAGTGTCTGAATACACAGAATGTTCCTCAGACAGAGCAAGAGCAGCGGTGAGATGGACTCGTCTGTTTGCGAGCATGTTCCCAGAGGTTTAGCTGCTGCTGATATTAATCATGAATATTCTGCAGTTTGTTTAAATATAAACTCACTGTATTTTTGTATCTTCATCATTTGGTTTGACGTCGCGAACAGACTCTGTCCGAGGCCGTAGTGACAGTGGTAATCCCCACAGAAAGGTACACATTCTCTGTCCATTTATTAAAACACCATTACCACTGAAACACACGCACAAACACACTCACCTGTAGTCTGACGCCTAAATCACAGTGGTTAGTTCATCACAAAAATACTGTAAGACGTCATTGATCTTAGATCGGAGCCAAGAAAATCACTCACACGCTCACAGATACATCTCAGATCTTTAGCAACATCAGCAACTTCTCTAGTCTGTTAATACAATCGCATTTTAAATAGTATAAATCTTTTCATACCCAGTAATTGCTACTGTGAAAATGTGTAGAACACCACACAGTGGCCCTTTTCTGAACGCTAGGAGCTAACATTGTACTAAAACACACTCCCTTAACGGTCTCATAGGGCCATGGTAACATCAGAAAGCAATCTTATTTGGAGTGGACAGAAAATTCAGAGCAAAATACAAGATTCAAACTGCCAGACAGTGAAAATGAAAGAAGAAAAAGATAGAACTGACATGGTAAGGCTGTATGGAGTAATGGAGAAAGATGGAGAGAAGAAAAGAGTGCCCTTGTTCATTCTCTCATCCATCTCTTTTGTGGCTGATAGGAACCTGCTGGGCTTGATACACAGAATGATTGAGTTTGTGGTTAGAGAGGGACCCATGTTTGAGGCCATCATCATGAGCCGGGAAAAGAACAACCCTGACTTCAGGTATGTGAGGAGTATTCTGCTTGTTACAGAATATTTGAACCATTAATATTCTTAGATAGCTTGCTCAACATGAAATGAAAATTCTAAATTCGTGTTATTGGTTATATTGTAAATTCATGCTCTGATTTTTTTTTCATTTGACCTTATGGGTTTTTTTGTTTTGTTAAGATGTCATAACCTTCTTGTGAAACAACATAAATTGGTGCAGAGTGCTGTACAGTATGGAAAAAAAGCTACATTTATACACAATACTGTACTTCCCAATACGGAAGAAAAGATCTGTTGCTACTTGTAACATTGTGACTTTTGATGAAAAATTATGGTAACACTTTATTTTAGGGTCTCTTAACTAGTTGCTTATTAGCATGTGTATTACTAGAAATATAGCCAGTTTCTTCGTATAATTAAGCACATATTAATGCCTTATTCTACATCCCTAATCCTACCCAATACCTAAACTTAACAGCTACCTTATTAACTATTAATAAGCAGCAAATTAGGAATTTATTGAGGGAAAATTCATAGTTAATAGTGAATAAGTGTTCCCTATTCTAAAGTGTTACCAAAATAATAAGCACAAAACAAATGTTAAAAAATGTATCTTATTTATAGATTAATCATTCACAATACGATCATTTTCATTTTATGCCAACTTTAAAAGGAATAGGTCACCTAAAAATGAAAATTCTGTCCTTTGCTCACCCTCATGTCTACTCCAGTATGGTTTTCTTTTGACTGTACATCACAAAAGGAGACATTAGGCAGTATGTTCACATTTCTCTTTTCTTCATACAATGTGAATGGTAACCAGGATAACACATAAATGACTTGCCCAATATCTTCAAGTCTTCCAAAGCCACATGATATCAAGGTTCAGGAATGTTTGTGCTATTTGAATAAGCACATTTCACTTTTATGAGAACCAATGACATTTGGCATCATTGATGTCAAACCTGGTGTAGTCCCACCATTCTGCTAAATTTCGCTTTTTTGTGTTACAAGGAAGAAAGACAATTATTCAGGTTTAGAACATGAGGGTGTGTAAATATTTGGTATAATATTTTCTTAAGACTTCTGCCTGTCATATGTAACTCGTTATGTATTGAATGCCTGGTTAATGTTGCAGGTTTTTGTTTGATAATAAGAGTCAGGAGCATGTGTACTACAGATGGAAACTCTACTCCATTCTACAGGTAAATGAGCCACTGCCTTCCATGGCTAGTCACAGTCTTACTCTCAAAAATAGATGCCACATTTTCATATCTATGTGAAAGGTGTTAAACATTTCCCCGTGTCTGTGTCCTTCTCTCAGGGAGAGAACCCAAATAAATGGAGGACGTCACCTTTCAGAATGTTTAGGGGCGGCTCTCTGTGGAAGCCACCTCTCCTTAACCCGTATCTCCATGGTGATGAGGAACCAGAAGAGAGCTCCTTCCCTTCTCAAGAGGAAGAGCCAAAGAAAGGGCACCTGAAGGCAGAGTAAACATGTGTTCCTCTCCAACAGAAATAGATGTTGTAGGCCGCCTATTTCTTTGAAATAAAATGCACACAGGCCTGTGATGTATGGGTGCCCACGTCCGTTTTGGTTCCGTAATGTATGTGCATATTGAATGTGTTTGTTGTGTCTCAGGCACAGAGAGAGGTTGGAGGCCTTGCTAAGAGGGCTGACTCCTTGCAGGGATGAGATTGGTGATGCAATGTTATTTTGCCTGGAGAGAGCAGAGGCTGCTGAGGAGGTTGTCTCCTGCATCACTGAATCACTGTCTATAGCACACACACCACTGCAGAAGAAGGTACCCACACATTTACAGTAGTACAAAGACACAGTTGGAGTTCACAAATCACAACTGGAGTTTGATGCCTAGCCCTTCTTCACACCTTTGGAGATTTTGTCTGATGTCTTGTGTATATATTGCAGATTGCCCGACTTTACCTGATATCCGACATCCTCTACAACTCCTGTGCCAAAGTTACCAATGCGTCTTATTACCGCAAATTGTGAGTCAACATTTTTGTTTGATGGTTTGCTTGATTGCATTTGTTCTTTGTTTTTTTTTTTCCAGTGTCTTTGAAATTGTTTTCCAGTAATTTGTTTCAAACCTACAGCATTGATATGATTGTGGTTTTTGTATTCTGAAAAGAAAAAAAATTAAACGGAAATTCACCCTACGTAGTTTCAAAAGAATGATTCATCCATGCATGTTCAAATGTTTTCAAAATATTTTTTTTTCACTTTGTAATTTTTAATCCAAACTGGGTTATCTAGTGACTTCTACTGGACTTCTCCAATCATTTAGTCAACTTAGGCAACACCTTTCTTATGATCAACTGCAAGCTTGCATGCAGATCTGTCTCCATCCAATCAATAACCGTTGAATTGAACCAAGTCTTTTTTATTTTTATAATAATCTGTTTCACTCTGATGTATCCCACGATACAGGAAAAAAAGATCTGTCATTACTGCAGTTACATCGAAACTCCAAAAAAAGTTAAAGTTGTCTCTGATGCACTCTTACGAGTTTTCTTTTTGTCTTGCTGTGTAATAGTTTTGAAACAAAGCTGCCGCAGATATTTGGAGACATTAGTGAAGCGTATCGGAACATCCAAGCCCGACTCCAGGCAGAGCAGTTTAAGGTGGGAACAGTTTGTTCTTGCATGTGATCTGTCTCAAGCTCCTCCCCTGCAGAGATCTGTGATTCCACTCCCCCTCTACATTTCTCTCTTTCATCTCTCTCTATCTGCAGCAAAGAGTCATGGGATGTTTTCGTGCGTGGGAAGACTGGGCAGTTTATCCAGACTCCTTCCTGATCCAACTGCAGAAAAAACCTGTAAGTAAAATGTATATGGTCTATATAGTGTAATATTCATTTGCCTACTTGTTCTCTAGCCCAAATCTCCTGATCTGGATGGGGTGCCATTGGATAGTATTCCTCTGGAGAGAGGTGAAATTGATGGTACACCCCTTGATGACCTTGATGGATCACCTTTGACCTGGGATCCGTCCTCTATAGATGGTGTACCGGTTGATGACATAGACGGTGTTCCCCTAGGAAACTCAGTAGATGATATCGATGGTGTGCCATGTAGGTAGAAGGACGTTGTGGTTGTTGGGAGTTTATCTTGTTTATTACAATATTGTGATTAACTCGCTGTTTTTTTACTGTAATGTTACTGCTATTTGTAGCCTATTTCCTAATCTGAACGCAGTGAAAGGGTTAAGACGGATACAACATTGATTGTGTTATAATGGTTTTTATTTAAGTTACATATATTTCCTCTTTGTGCTTGTTTTGGTGTGTCTAATCCAGTTGATGAAGGCTCAGATAAGACTTTACCCACTGTTGCACTGTCTAAATGGGAGAAGGTGGAGGATTCCGAATCCTCAGGTACAGTCACAACACGAGTAGTAATACATGGCTGCTTTTCCCAGACTATCCAGTCCACTTCCCTCTCTCTCTCTCCATATATATATATGCCAAGTTAATATTACGCAAATATAATGCAAGTAAATACAAAAGGCAGTTTTTAAATGATGATTTCATTTAAAGGAAAAAAGCTGTCCAAACCTACATGGGCCTACGTGAAAATGGCTTGCCTCCTCCTGTTAAATCATGAAAGAACTGTGATTAACCACCTTATTTTAGAAAGCTGAGTTAAATTTTACAGACTGATACTGCCAGACCTGTTGAATCAAGAAAACACTTAAATAGAACCTGTCTGACAAAATAGTGAAGCATGCTTAAATAGCAACACACTACGCCACGATCTAAAGAAATTCAAGAACAAATGAGAATCAAAACAGTTGACATGTATCAGTATGGAAAGGATTATAAAGCCATTTCTAGGCTTTGGGACTCCAGCGAACCACGGTTAGATCCATTATTCACAAATGGCAAAAACATTGAACAGTGGAGAACCTTCCCAGGAGTGGCTGGCTGACCAAAATTACCCAAAGAGCACAGCGTCGACTCATCCAAGAGGTCATAAAAGACCCAGAACAACATCTAAAGAACTGCAAGCATCACTCGCCTCAATTAAGGTCAGTGTTCATGAATAAACAATAAGAAAGAGACTGGGCAAAAAAACAGCATCCATGGGAGAGTTCCAAAGCAAAAACCACTGCTGACCAAAAAGAACACAAAAAATCTCTCATTTGCCAAAAAATATCTTAATTATCCCCAATACTTTTGGGCAAATATTCTGTGGACTAATGAGACAAAACATGAACTTTTTGGAAGGTGTGTGTCCCAATACATCTGGCGTAAAACCAACACAGCAATTCATAAAAAGAACATCATACCAACAGTCAAACATGGTGGTGGTAGGGTGATGGTCTGGGGTTGCTTTGCAGCTTCAGGACCTGGACAACTTGCCATAATTGACGAAACCATGAATTCTGCACTCTATCAGAAAATCCTGAAGGTGAATGTCCGGCCATCAGTTTGTGACCAAGCTCAAGCGCACTTGGGTTATGCAGCAGGACAATGATCCCAAAACACACCAGCAAGTCCACCTCTGAATGGCTCAAGAAAAACAAATTAAGGTTTTGGAGTGGCCAAATAAAAGTCCGGACTTAAATCCGATTGAGAAGCTTAAACAGTCCATTCATGCTCGAAAAAACCCTCCAATGTGGCTGAATTAAAAAAAATCTGCAAAGAAGAGTGGGCCAAAATTAATACACAGAAGTTAAAGACTCATTGCCAGTTATCGCAAAAACACTTGATTGCAGTTGTTGCTGCAAAACATGGCACAACTAGTTATTAGATTTAGGGGGCAATTACATTTTCACGTAGTGCCAGGCAGGTTTGAACAGCTTTTTTCCCTTAAATGAAATCATCATTTAAAAACTGCATCTTGTATTTACTTGCATTATCTTTGTGTAATATTAAAATTTGTTTGTTGATCTGAATCTTTTAGTGTGCACAAATATGCAAAAAAATTAAAAACAGGAAGGGAGCAAAAACCTTTTCACACCACTGTGTGTGGTGTGTGTGTATCTATATATATATAATATATATAGATATATCTATATATATATATATATATATATTAATCTATACACATAGAAATGCATCCTTTAAAACCTTAAACTGTTCTTATCCTTTCAGCCAAGAATGACTCAGACACTGAGGTGAAATCAAGGTAAGACCCTGCTGGATGTTCATTTTATTTATTGTTCTCTGCGATGAGTGGATGATTCAGTTTAATCACATGATATTTCATTGGAGCATTTCAACAGCCTCATCAAGTCACATGATTTCTTTACATGATTACCTTCTTTGAGGACTGTCCATTAAACATGCTGATTGTTTGCTTTTGCATGTACGTTGGCAAAGTTGGATTACAATGGCAAACATTGATTTATGAGCAGAAGAAATATATAAAATAGAATCGAAAATACACCACTCTTTTTAGTTTTGGTTACCTCATTGTTTCCTGCCCTGTCTTTGTCATGCAGTGGCCTGAAGAAAAATGATGGTGACTCTGATATGAGCAGTGATGAAGCTGACAGCCCCAGCAGGTTTGAGGGGGCGGAGTTTAAGAGTTCTCTGAGGAACTTTGAGCTGTCTGAAAGCAAAAGGACACGCCTCCGAGAACTGGAGGTTAGTCACTCACTCAGTATTTCATGTCTCGCTATCTCCCTCCCACACACTCACAGACGGACATAGCACTAAAGCTAACTGTGTTGCCAGGCACTATAAAAGTGTGCTTATGCATATTGCAGGTGAAGGTGATGAATTTCCAGGATGAGTTGGAGTCGGGTAAGAGACAGAGGAAGTCTAGTATGACTCTACAACAGCAAGTTCAGCACTACAGAAACAGACTGCTACAGAAGGTAAACTCCAGTTCTCAAACTGCATAATACAAGGTTTTATTCAAGAATTATATAGCATGCCTACATAATCACAGAATTCTGATACAAAATTTGTAACTTCTGGCAAATCAATAAACACATTTCTTTAATTTGCTTTCTGTCACTTCTTCTTTAGGAGTTTGACAAGGACGACCAGGAAAAGAAAGACAAATATTCACAAAAACAGAAAGACCGGTCCAAAAAAGATGAGCGGAGAGATAAAGGGGAGGACAGGAGTAAAACAAGGGATAAAGAAAAAAGTAGAAAGAGTGAGGACAGAGAAAGGAGTAGAGGACGGAGTCGAGACAAAGAAGAGAGGAGCGAGAGGTATGCACAGACCACACATTTTGTCTAGTTCAGGGTTCTCCAAACTCGGTCCTGGAGGGCCAGTGTTCTGCAGTGTTTAGCCAAAGCCACTAGAAGGTAAGCCTGCAACCCCCTGTAACACTAAAAAGGCAGTCAATGGTAATGCAAACGCCCTTTCGCTTTGGCAGTACATGGAAAAGGAGCCCAGAGGCTGTTTTTTTTTATTTTTATTTTTATTTTTAATGGCTGTCATAGGGGATGAGCTCTAAAATCAGCTTTCCTTTTAGAGGAAACAGACTAGTGTTCCGCGAACTAGTATCTTTTCGTGGGACTTTGGGGGTATTGCCCTCCTAAGTTTTCTTTCTAAGGGGCGGGGGGATTTCTCGTGCACTACAGGGGTTGGGGGGAGCCAAGTTTTTTCTTTTATTGTCGGGGGGGGTTCGCTGCACTTTGCAGTGGCTCAAAAGAGGGCGTACAATGTCTTACAAAGATACATAACAGCTACAAATGTATGCACTACTTGCCTTATGCATGCACTATATAGGATAAATCACTATACAAAATTTACCCTATTATACTTTATCAACTACGAATTTGTATAGTTTGGTGTTTAACCAAAATACATTAACAGCCACCCACCACACAAAATAGTCTATAACAAAGATCAGCGGGGCTTTGAGACTCACTTTTCCTCATGAACAGCAGTTACGTTAAAGTACTCGTATCAGGCTACGAAGAAAGATATCATAATTCTCAGGCTCAATTAGGCCACCCCTACAGAAATCGCGAGTACCTGTCAAGACCTATAACCATTTTTTACCCTAGCCACAACCATTTTTATTGAAAATAACTGCCTTACTAAACAAAAAATCGACAACAGCAGTTCCTAAGTTTTGATATGTTTCTACGACATCGTTGATGTTAATACATTACTAATCCATTGTAGTGGGACTCACCGTCTGCACAGCAGCGAACCCCCACATCCGTGACGTCCGATGACAAAGACATAGCATGTAGAGTATCTTTATTGTAAGTGAAAACTTAGGTTTACATCGTTCGTCATGTCAGAATAATTTTTTGCAATTTTACACATCACTAATCCACGCCCACGGATCATAACCTCTTACAAAAAACGAAATGGCACGTCAAATACTAACACATTGCAGATATTTTTTGAGACCCCCCTAGAAAAATTCACACATCACTGTTTCAGGTGGAGCCCATGCTCTTAGCTAAGGGGAGCCTGATGCTCCCCTGTTAGTTCGCCACTCCTGGAAACAGCTTTATCACTTTATTTGTTACCGACCCCTTTCCGCATATTTCTGTCTAATCTTCAGCTTGTTTTACACTAACCCCAAATTATACTTTGGATTGATATGTACTTTTTTAGCCGTTATTTGACACTGATAAAAAATTGTCCATTACTACGAGAATCACAGACTTTGCAAGGGTAGTTGTACTTAAGTTACGCCCGACACTGCTATTATCTTATGGTATCTGTAACATACGATGAGTGTCCACCATTATTGACGAAATTCATTGTCCAGGTCAAGGCTTGTAATGTGCATTGTTTGTATTACGGTTTTTCACCGTTGATCCAGTTGCCGTACGCCTTTGCCTTTTTGTTAGGTTAGTAGTACAGGAATCTCTATAATATCCCAATAGAGTAATTTGAAACAATTCGTCGGGTTAGCTCCACCCTAATTAAACCAACTTTCTGAACAGCTAATTAAGGTCTTCATAGGCCTATTAGAACCCTTCCAGGCCGGTGGTGTTGCTGGCACAGTTAAAGCTCAACTCCTGCAGGACATCCGCCCGCCAGGACCGAGACTTGGATGAACCCTGTCCTAATATTATTGATTAGCAGTTAAGTCCATGATTATTCAAATCACAGTCAGTCCAATATCCTGACCAGGCACGAGTTTTAAGTGACAAGTAATTTGTTTCAAAAACAGACTACGCTTCTTAATATATTTTGTGGTTGGTAAGCATGTTATGAATCTTTGCTTGAATAGTAGAGTTCAAATCTTTTACAGCAATTTCAGTGAACTCTTTTGTTGTAAAAATCATAACACTACTTATCGTTCCGATTTGTCCATTCTTGATCCCCTGTTGACCTAAGCATCTCTTGGCTGAATGAAAAGTATGGTGTAGTAACCTCGATATATATTATATATACCTTCTAAACTTTGATACCGTGTGGGTACGGCACATACAGCCCGATTAAAGTGGGATGTTGGAGAAGTGAGATTTCACTGTTTGTGAGGTTACCCAGCACAGCACCATAGAAAGAGAAACCAACTGACTAGAAATCAACTAACTAGTTGTTCTTGGTCATTTTACAATATTAAATATTTGTGTGTAATTTTACCCACCATTTACCTCTCAATTTATCCTCCGTCACTCTTTATCCCATGAAGAACAAGATCTCGATCACCGCGGAAGTCAAAACGCTCTCGATCACCATCACCGCAGCACAAATCCTGGAGGTCATCGTCCCGATCACCACATCGCTCGCACAAAAAGACCAAGAAGAGTAAACATTGAACTCTGACCCTTGGAACCCTGTGACCTCCACAGTCATCTCGTAACACAGCCTGATGGAGCCTGTGGATGGACTGCTTTTGTCATGCACATCAACATGTCTCTATTCCACAGTTCTTTGATTATGGACTTCCAGCTGATTTCCAGCTGTTCATTTGTTTCCAGAAGGGTCCTCAGTGTGGCTGCTGCAGTCACCACCCTGGGCTTGGCTGAGTTTTTCTAAGATGAAGTGTGAACTTGTACAGATCTTTTTGTTTTGTAAACAGTTTTATTTGTTTTCCTCTTGTTTTAAATCCAGTGTTAAAAAAATTCTGCAAGATTAACCCTCCGCCTCCAAACTTTACAATAAAAACAATTGTGGAAGGAAGGCTGTGTCTTGTGAATATTATATAAGGGGTTAGAGGTTTTCATAAAGCAGTTGTTAAACATTGTTGAATATATTTGAATGCTTCTATGAATGGTGTTCATAGGAGGCTCAGAATAAAACTGCTAGAACTGTTTGCTTTGTAAGATCCTTTATCGAAGGATTGCTCTGCCATGACAGTTTTTCACTTGAAAGAAAACTGATCATAAAAGACTTAATTTGTGCTAAAACTGCTTAATTTACTGTAAAACTGCCCTCTGATAACTCTGAGGACACGCCTACTGTTTACCGGAGTAATAAACCACTCATTTCACCAACAACTTCAGATAACAGTTTTAACCAAGTTACATACCAAAAAGACCAATCCAGACCTGAATCACTGAAATATCAAGGAAGGGAGAAAAATTTAATCACACGTGACCATTTAACATCAAATATTAATATACACGGAAACTGATTTATTATTGGCGGACATGTGTAGCGACAATACAAATATGTATTCATACTAAAACATAGACATGGATTCACAAGGAAAGAACATAATTACTGGGATTTTGCTTTGAATAGTTCCAGCAATAGTTTTTTTTATAAATCGTCAGGGATTCTTGTCGTGCTATGATAAATCATTGTGTGTAACTTAGTGATTACTAACTTCTCGTTTAATAAGGCTGGAAAAACTGGAATTAAAAACTAAACATATGATATATTTTCTTTATATTATATGCTTTTATGACTGCATTTTTATAACATTAGCAAAAGTTAAACGAGTGTGTAATCATTGCTACTTTTTTATTCAAATGTGTAGGGCAGACCTAGAACTATTTGATCTAGTGCGCATAATTAAAAATGACACGTCTTCTGCACTTTACCACAAAGACCAGAAACTGTCCCCATGTCAGTTTATAAATATGACTACCATTTAGAATACCAACTTTGTTTTACATTTCTGAAATGCCTCACAATTCAACACCAAAAATAAAACTTCGTCATAGTTGAAAACTCCTGCATCACAAACTTGAGTAGAGCTTGTTACAAACCAAGCGCAGCAAATAGTCGTCCTTCCAATAGAAAGGAAAGTATATTTTATAAAGATATTTACACTGTGTAAGAGGGATATTGTACCTTTAAAACTCAGCGGGGAAAATAAACTCCCACATTATGCTGTTTTGTTTTAGCCAAATTTATCAACCATTGTAAATATTTGTACTGAAAACGTCTTGGGGGCACAACCCTTATGGTTTTGCAACTGCAAGACCTCGTTTGCTCCCGGTACACTGTCTAGATTATGGACATTGCCGTTTATGGCTAATCACCGTTTCTGAGGCCTCAGCGACGCTTTTTTTTTATGGCACTGTTCACATTCAGTTTTCCGGGAGCCAGCGAATTTCACTGGGCATCTCTGAGTCATAGAAACGATCCTTTAATCTAAGTTATTTGGACTCTGACCTATACTTGTCTTATTATATTGTAAACCGTTGTGATTAGTTTAGACACATGATCGTCTATCAATGGTAAACACTGAGAACAGTGTCCTAAATGGTACTCTGTTCAAACCAGTGAATGACGCACTACGTAATTGTTTATGGTGTTTGACAATATAATATTTACATCCTATACCGTATTCGTACAAGGTTGTTTTCCCCTATTACCCCCTCATCTGACCGACATACTATTATTATTATTATAGATACTACTATATAATAACACACACACAATTGGTTATTAATTGTCAAGTAACTATCTTAAAAAAACACAATTCCAACCTACTATAAGACCATTTTTAAATTTTCGTTATTGAGCGAACAAACATTGTAATTGCATACTTATTCCAGAAAACATTATTTTTATCGACACGCTCTTATGGGCAACCTACCGTATTAGATTTTCTTGATTAGTCCCCTATTCATTTTCTGGAATCACACACATATAAAAAATCCGATTCAATTCTTTGTATCAATAAAAGACATCCACCAAAGATGCTTAAATTGACAAGGATGTGTCAGTTAGTGCTATGTGCCGAATTTTGAGATTTTGCCGCCTGGTCCTTAAGACAACATTGGATTTTGTCGTTGGGTTGAAGTACGCAGGGGGAACATGCAATGTCAGTGTGTGGTGGTGTGTGTTGTTTGTCTGTGTGTGTGTGTGTCGAAGGGCGGAATACTGGGTCTCTACTATCCATTACTATCTCCGTACAGGCTTGCAATTTCACTCATCCATTAAAATGGCATCATTGCTCTATGCAAATTAAAGCCCTTGTAGTACATACAGTAACAACACAACATTACCTCTCCAAACGATATCAAATTAAAAAGAAAGGAAGGTAAAGAATGCGTTTTATGCATTTGTTTTTTTTCTCCCAGGACACCTCGTCCCTGCTCTCGTAAAATGTACTCCGCCTTCAAATTACCTGGGTCCCTGTTCTCTGCAAATAAGGCGGGGCTTATAATCTCCACCTTTCCGAGCACTCTCCAGCAGCTGATTGGTCAATGAATGGGGGCTCAGTTAGGTGTAAAGTGGCACTGATTTTGTTTAGATTCTGTACGAAAGTTTGAGACACGAGGAAGCCTTTTAAACCTTAATTTCATTATTATCATTGCTGGGTGCTCATATACAGCACAAGCACTCAGTATTTTTTAACATTGACAAAAACTTTAATGGCTCCAGTGAAATCCGCAGAGAGCAAAACTTCAGTGTGGTCTGTTTTCAGGGCCCCTGAGGAAATGAAGAAGAATGGGTTACTTTTGCTCAGTGCACTGCTGTGATCTCGCAATGCTATTTGGCAAAGTTGCTGTCAGTACCTGATGGGATGGTCTCAGAGTCGTCCGTGCTGTCACTCTTACAGTCCGAGTCTGGCTTCTCTGTCCCTGCCTCCTGAGGCACGATGAGATCCGGATGCGGAGCAAAAATGGCTGAAGTAACTACAGCATTATGGGCTACAAAGCAGAAAGCACTTGTAATTTAAGACACTAAAATACATACAATAATGGTTGTTAGAACTGCACTATCGGTGGGGGGGGGCGCCGGGGGTTTGATGTGCTTGCCCTTTGTCAGGGCCCAAAAAATGTGTGAAGATTTATCAATATGACTGTAAAATAATACTAATACCAACAGTACTAATAATAATTCAAATCAAATGAAAGAAAGAAATGTACAAATGAAAAAATTCCCGAAGAAAATCTTTACTGGAGTATTAAGTTGATCTGGATCATTCTATATGTGTAACTGATGCCTGCTTCAAGTATATTCGATTCCATTTTTTTGTTAACCATCCAGTCTTACCTTCTGTACCACCTTCCCCCAGACCAGTCAGGCCCGGCTCTCTCCCGACAGAGGTGAGGGGGGTCTTGGGGGGGGGGCCTTGAATTTGCTCAGGTCATGGTATGTGCTCCAGATGTACACATACTTGTCCTCTGAGCCACTCACAATGAAAGAGTAGTCGTGACTGCAAGAACAAGACGAGATCCTTGAGATTCACTCTTATTTTTCAACTTTCCGTAGAAGTGTAAGATCAGAGATGGACATTTCTGGGCTTGCTCCTCTCACCTGAAGCTGGCTTTGATCTTCCGACCCGCTGCAACTGGCACAAAGCCTTCTGTATTCTTAATAGACAGACGCAAAATCTCTGAGGTCTACAGGAGATATCCCCCCCATGCCTTGGGTAGTACGCCTTTGACGTCACCAAGATCTGCAGAGGAAAAGGAGATTAGCATTAACTGAGACTGAATGATGGACGTCAAGTTTTATCACCTTGATATGAATAAAAACATCAGTATTTGAGTAATACTTAAGCAAATAAGAAGAGTTTTAAGTCTAACTGCAGGCTTTTTCTATTTTCAGTCTCTGTCCTCTTACACGGACACATCTGTCTTACCTTGTTCTCTCCTGGCAGCGGCTCAATACCTGTGATTTTGCGGCCCACGCGATTCCTGCCTCTCGTGGAGCGGACATGGATTTGGGTGTGATATTTAAGGCGCTGAGCAGAACATGATGAAAGAAGCAGTAAGTGATTAATAATCAACTATTTCGAAATCAATGCTGTGTACATTCTGCTTTTGGGAAACCTCCTTTCTTTTAAATGAAAATCACTGTTCCCATTTAAAGCTTGAAAGAAAAAACACTCACCTCTGTGTCATAGAAAATGCAGCGTCCATCATAGGTGCCAATAACTGCATATTTTCCATTCTGGCAGAAGTTAGCTGCTGTTATCAGGCGCGTCTGTCCATCCACCTCATTCCATAGTGCCACTTTCTTATCTGGAATATTCCTTTACCGGCACCGTCAACTTTCGTCGAAACGACCCCTCCGCCTTAAAAACATACCGATACTTGATCTCCCCCTGAGAAAATTACACAGCATTAAATACACACACCGCCATCATAGTGGAATTCTTGTCATTACCATTCCAAACTCTGGGCTTGTCCGATGGTTCCTTTTTTTTTAGTAATAGTCTTAGTGGGCAAGGACACGTTAATTATTGATTAACTTCAAGGGATCGAATATTACACCTTTAGACCACCTGCCTTTATAATATAATTATAAAATTTACTGTAATATAAATATATGTTTTTATCAATGTATTTGACTATGCAAGGCACTGAAGTCGCTTTGGACTTAAACGCTGTCTGCTAAATGCCTTACTTATTTACATTAGAACTAGTTAACATATTATTTATGTTACCCCAAAATTTTCAATTTCAAATAAATGCTCGTTATTTGACGTGTCTATTTATCAAAGAATCCTGAACGAAAACTTGCACGTTCGTCCACATGAAATTATAAGAAGCCACCCAAACTGTCCCTTCAACAATGTAACAGGGGGGGGGGTGACGAAGAATGTTCTTAAGCACCAAATCAGAAAAGTACGATTATGATCTACAAGGATAATGTGACACTGAAGGCTGGAGTTACTTCTGCTGATGAAAAATTAACTTTGCCATCACAGGATTTTCTTTTTTATGAATTACATTTTTAAAAGTTTTTACCTTTTTGGTAATAATTAAACTATGTACCTTGTTTTTTACGGTTACCTTCACTACATTAAAATAAACTTGCGCCTGGTGCAGCATAGAACCTTATTTTAAAAATCTTACCAACACCAAACAGTAGTGTATACCAGAGTACACAAGATGCGCCATATTTACATCTGGCTGAAATTCTATGCAATGGCTGTAACGAAGTCTATGTGCTGAAAACAACAGACGACAATCCACTCCGGACGAGTGCCACACAATGAATTCCCGGTCTTATCCATCGTTATCGATGACTTCCCTAGCAGGATCAGTAGGTATACTCAGAAAAGATCCCACTTTTTTTCACCGCAGAATAGAATTATGTCCAATTTCTCGTTATTATACTGTGAATTTCAAACGTTTTCTCACACTTAAGTGGTTCAGTGGAGCAATGATGACCGTAAGCTCTCACCTTCGACCAGGACAGATCCAGCAGGTCAGCAGTGTGACCCTTATACTTGCAGAACGGAACTTGCCGGAATGGCACGTTTCTGTCCTCAGTGTCTGCATCTTCCACTGTAGCACCAAACTGTGCAAGCGAAAGTAAAAAAAGGTTGATATCTTAAGAGATTTAAATGGTCATTCATCAGTGTGAAATACAAAATAAAGAACAGGAAGACCAAAAAAAAAAAAGCCTTACCCCTCCTTCAGTATCTGATTTCGAGGAACACAGACTCTCCTGAGAGGGAGAAGGGGACACACGTCCTGAGAGAGAATAAGAGAGACCAAAGAGGCTTTTTTAAAAAAAAAGGAAACCCAGAACAAAAATAGCAATTACAGATATTTTACACAATATTTATGTGTGATTATTAAAGATTCACTCCTTTAGCTTAGCAACACGCTAACACCAAATTTTGTCGTCCTTGCAAAGAGCTACTTGTGTGGCAAGTTGCTGCCTATGTAGAAAGCTTAAGAGACTTTAAGATGGCTAAGAAGCCTAACAGTTCACTAGGTTTTTTTTGCATACAACAGCTAGCTGTTCTCTCTCTAAGTACACTCTACATGGGCAGCAAAACAATAACGCCGTTTTGAAAGTCAGTCGCTTTCATTGATTTTAGTGTGTACGTCCCAGACAAAGATCAAGCTTAACCTCCGGCTAAACTACACAGTAAGTGGTGGTTCATCTTTTAAACATAAATCTAGATCTAGTAATTCATTTCATTATGTCAGGTCCATTCAACACATTTGACAACCAGAAAGTGTTCAAATACTTTTTGGGGCCACTGCATATGAACTATGTACAAGATGTTTTAAATAGAAATAAAAGTCTTTATACACAAGACTGTGCAGGTGTGTGTGGTTACCTTCTGTGTTGTATTTTATTCTCATGTTGTTGAAATAGTCATGGGCGTTTTTTAGGACCCAGATCCGAACCACATTATCCTGCCCTGCTGTAGCCAACAGCCGGCCACAATGAGAGAATTTCATTGTCCAGACGGCACCCTGAGAAAGACAGAGGGGAAAGAGGAGTAGTCAAATCACTAAATAATTAACCATCTACATCACAGATCACAAAATATGTTAAAGTTCACATTAAAGGTCACACACACTCTCCTCACCGTGTGTTCTCCACTCAGGTCCTGCACTACTTTGATTTGGTCAAAGTCAAAGGGCCCTTTGAAGCTGTGAGCAGCTTTAAACTTGACCGGTCGGGTGTACGGCATCCCCTCATCATCATGGAGGATGGGGCGTCCATGTTGTGTGGAAACCCTCATCCCCGAACGCTGTGACTTTATTGACGGCTCTCTCTCCATATTCCTCCGCTAAGTGCTTCGCCCTCTTCACAGACTTACCCAGAAACTTTTTCAGCTGTGTACTGAGTGAAAGAAGAACAGACAGAAGCTGTCTGAAAATCATCCTCAACGGTCCTTCAAGATAAATGCTTTTTATTTGGTTATAATTACACAACTACTCAAAAGTTTGAGGTTTTAAAAGAAATCAATGCATTTAATTGATCAAAAGTGACAGTAAAGTAGGGCTGCACGATTATGAAAAAAATCATAATTGTCGATTATTCCCATTGTATTTGCGATTATTAATTACGATTATCACAATTTACATTGAATGATATTTATACCATTGTTTGATGCAACTGCATGCCATATTTTTATATGAAAATAAGCTGAAAACACAAACCTTTAGTGCTTTTCTATAGTATTAAGCCTCAAATGTCAAATATACATCGGATTGGTTTCTTCTTTAAATTATAAAAAAGTAAAAATATGATTGGTATTATAATGTTATACTAAAACTAAAATTTAAACAATGGAAAAACCCTTAAGCTAACATGTAGAAAGAAAAAAACATATATTAAGCGTGCAGAATAACATAAGTGGACTTGGAACGATTACGTCAATTGTGGCATCCATTATGTCAGCGATTAGAAATTCGATTAATTGGCCGCCCTACAAGTAAGACAATTTATAACGTTACAAAAAGAGGTATTTTCAAATGAATCCGGATGTTTCTTTTGAACTTTCTATCTTCATTCAAAGAATCATGGGGCAAAAGGTATCATGGGTTCCACAAACATATTAACTACAGCACAAACCGCCTTGGCTAACATTGATAAATAATAAAATGTCGTCCTCTAGCACAAAAACGCAGCATATTAGAACTGGGTTTGAACTGGCAGCACTGACTCCTGAAAATTGTACTTTTCGCCTAGTACAAGGATGTTATAAATGCACTTTTAACAAATATAATGGGAAATAAAAACCTTTTTGATCATTAAATGCAGCCTTGGTGAGCCATAAGGGTGCTTGCAACTGTAGATCGATTGCTTTGTTCCGAAACAGGGATTCAAATTCTTACAATGCTGCTTTTTATTCTTGGTGCGGTTCGCTTTCACACGGGTTTTAAAAAACAAAAAAAAAAAGTTTCTAAACGGACCAAATTTGTTAATGCAAGTCACACGCGTGTAAACTGTTGTCTCATTGGTCAAAGTTCCATGGTTTATTTTCTGGGATTCCACTTAGTTGTCACGCATGTCATCCGTCAGGATGGGATGATAACAGCTTCGCGGGCTTATTGTTTTTTTTGTAGCTGTCCTTATAATAATATTATCATTTTGAGCAGGAGTCTAGGATCGATTGGGAAAACATTTTCAAAATGCACCTACTACAAAGAAGAGCAATAAGACTGCATTATAAAATGAAAAAGTGCGTTTTTATTTTGAATGGCGAAGACGTGCTCACCCATAGACATTCACAGGTTCATTTTGAAGTATTAGCAAAACAACAAAGCTAATGCTTTTCACGGAACTTACGTAATACCCATCATAAATTGTGATATAGCCTGGTTCGTTGGTCCGTTGGATCGGATTGCTTTCTCACAAACGAAGAAAAAGTTCGTTTTTCAATCGCAGCCGCGGTCTAACATCGTTCAGGCGCTATCGGACCGATGGTTTGGCCGTGGATCCGGGCGCGATTGCGTGGTACATTGCCAAAATGAAACCGAGCTAGGGGGGGGAAACGCGCCAGGTTCTGAAACAACAGGCCAGGTGTGAAAGCACCCTAGAGACTTCTTTCAAAAACAAAAATCATATAGACCTCAAACTTTTAAACAGTAAAGTACATTATAATTTCTCATAATTGTGTATTTTTACTCAAGACTATGACTACAGTTATAAATAAACATCCATCTCTTACGTTCTCTGTTTCAATTTCCCGCCATCTGTGTCTGTAAGTGCAGGCTGGGACTGTCTCCTTCACTCATCCGGACTGTATTGTGCATCATTTCTGCCAAGAAAAAAATATAAAAAGTGTGAGATCCCACCCTAAAGTGTTCAGAGCTGCTGGCTTTCAAAATTAGGTTGCATATAATCCTGATGTAAAGTGAGAAATACTGATCCAGGACCAGATCCAACTACCCAACTGTTTCAGATTAACCACACTAACAAAAACTACAAAACTGTTATCAGCTCAGCATTATGAAGCACTTCTTGCCAAAATGTTCCACTTGTGTTCAAGTGGTTTCAAATCAGAAGAGAGTGGAAGAGAAGAAGGGATTACATGCCTTCTCCCTTTAAAAGAGATTGAAAAAACAGTCTGTAGGTTTCATTCTGGCTGATAAAACGAGGGCAGATGAAAGCGTAGCGAATCGGATTACTGATGGGATTCGATTCTGCTGCCTGAGGGCCCCACCACATCAGCACAAGCAGAGTGTCATATAAGGAAAATGATCATTGATATTACACATGAAATGTAAAATCAGCTTAGAAGAGTTCCAAAACTCTGTGATGGATTGTGGATTATAGGATACAGTAGGACATCTTAGGCATCATGGCGTCTTGAAAATTTCTCACATTTTTCCATGGAGCCCAATCAAAGAACTTCGATTCAAGCGAACTATTGGGATGTGCGTTATGGGAAATGCAGCTCTCTTACGAGATGTACTCCTTGGTTCTCCTCATGATGTGCAGTGTGAGTGGGTTGATTCCATTCGGTAGTTTCTCTTCCGCCTGAATCAAAGGGATCTCCTCACCAGTGTCCAGATTCTTGATCATCACACTCGCAAGAATCTCCTGCACAACAAAAACACACGGACTACAGCCTTGAGTAATAATCATTATAAGAGATTCATTACACCAGGTCATGTAAAATTCAACCAAGTAAAAGCCTCTCCCAAATGAATGAATGAAGATGTAGTCGCCCTTCTAATCTGGTTAACACCCATGTACCTGCTTTTCAGTTAATCAGTTACGACTGTTGTGACCTAACCGTATTAATATATTCATGCTAATAAAGTTTAGAACGTGTCCCTCACACTTTTTAGAGTGCTGCAGGAATGCGTTCTGAAACCCAGAAGCAAGTCCTGGTTCCATCATCCCAAAATCAATGTTTTTTTTTTTACTGGTTTTATTCTACAACATAAAATATATCAGTTACAATCCCACTTGTGTTTTTTTTTTTTTAACTCATGCATCTTACTAAGTGGCTAAACTAAGTGGCTAAATGGAACTACAGAGATGTCATTAAGCCAAACAGATAAACGCATCTACTTTTACAGCCTTGTTGTATTTATACCTACGCTCTTGCAAACTATCATAACTCATACTGTCCAACGTGTAGATTTTAAATAAAGACTGAAAGAGTTGTTGGAAACCTAGTGGTGGTGTTGTTGAAATCATTTGACAGTGGTGTAATTCGTTTATAGCGTCTCACTGCTGACGAATGTATTTAGGCTTCAAAATTCAGAAAAGTTGTGTTCATTTGTGAAGATTATCTTGAGGAACAAAACTGATATGAATCTTAAACCTGTTGCTAGTCACAGAGCTTATTTTGGGCAATAATCCAAAAGCTAATGGAAAAATCCTATTGGCTTTTTGTTGAAGGAACCAGTGTGATGCTAACTTCCAGGTTGGCCAACAAAACTACATCATCCCTGCAGCACTCAACTCTTATGCTCATCTTGCAATATAGGTTCATATGAATTCAAGTATGTGCGCACACACTACCTCATCTGTAAGCTCTCTGCCTGAATTAGACCTTGGTCTTTGAGGTCCAGCGGTCTCGCTTCCACTAGGATTTGATGTCTGCTCATCGTTTTCCTGCTTATACAAAAGACCAGATAGAAATGTATGTTGTCAAATATTCAGTGTGAAATCTGAATATTTATATTATTTGAAATGGCTGTAATTAAATTCAAACCTGTGCAGTGACCACTTTTTCACCACTAGTGGCACTAGCGAGGTCCAGTGAGTGCTGGAGTTCTTTAGTAATACAATGTACTGTGGCGTTTGGGCTGACCAATCCACACAGCTCGTCTGCTGGCTCTACAGAGACTGACCAATCATACAGAATATTATCGCTTTAGTCATTAATTAGTTCATATTTCACATTTCATTTTATACCAATAAGTGTTAATCATAATAGATAAGAGTGACATTTTTACTTGTTAAACCAGCGATATTTAAACACTCTAAAGTCTTACCTTCTAGCCCTGCTGGTAGCATCACTTCCTGGGATTTTTTAGCTGAAAAGCTGGGTCGTGAGGGGGGAGGCGGCCTTGGAGGTGGAGCCCCGGTGGGCAGAGGTGGCCTTGAGGGCGGCTGCTTCTTGGTGCTAGCTACAATGTCTGGCTCCACTGTACACTGTCTGGGAGGTTTGGAAGGGCCAGGGCCATCTGCATCAGTCATAGGGACTTGCTCTAGAATATCAGCCGTTTCTGCACACGGCAGGGAGGCGGGTTGCGATGGTTGACCCAAAGCGCTTGTAATGTCAGGAGGGGGTGGAATAGCCTGGTCCTGACCTGCTTGGGCGGGACCAGCCACATCTGGTGCTCTGTCCTGTGACCTCACTTTCTTCGGCCTAACATCAGGCAGCTGCTCAGAGCGACCAGAGTCATGTGGTGTCACATCAGGATCTTCCGGAGGCACCAGGCCGCCCTCAAGAGCCAGGTTTTCTTTAACACTGCAGCCTTCCGCTCCTGCCTTCTCCCCTTCAGATGTGGCTGCACAGGCCTCCTCTCCTCTCAACAACTCATCTTCCACTCCACTTTTCTGACTCTCCTCTATAATACTATCAATGATCTGGAAAGCGCAATCAGAAAGAGGGACAGTCAGAAAATTGTGCTTTAGCATTCGTGTAGAATGCAATTGTTCATCAAAACAAATGCTTTGTTTACACTAGGCATCTAATCTTATAGTGTTTCCCTACAATATCAATAATGTCTAAAGAGGGCTCAGGGTCCACATTTATTGATCAAGAAGAGTTTGGCATCCAGCCCACTTTCAATAAGTACTCAGGAGGAGCAGAGTTATGACGAGAGTTTCAAACACATATACCCAGCATTGATTTTTGTTTACTGGCACAAAATACTGAGTCTGTTTTGATGCAAGGTTTTCCTTTCTCTTTTAAAAGTTGATAGTTTATTTAAAAAGCTACTTATTTTTCTATCCTAACTATGCATTATTAGACAGCAAGTTTAAGATTTAATATTTGCATTAAGCATTTTTCTCACTGGGTTGCAACTGACCCATTGACATAGACCACTTAAGAGAAATGACTTGCTTTTTGGGCAGACATCCAAAAGCAAACAAACACTAGAGATAGCACAGCACGCTTCTGTTATAATTACTAATAAGTGAAACAAAGAGAAAATTAAAAAAGAGAGACTAGATATAAGGTATAAAAAGCGGCAAGTAAGAACTGCAAAGCTTTATGATGGCCAAACCTGAAGAGAATCGTCATGGCGAGATTCAGGCTGAGCCAATCCAGCGGCAAATTCCTGTACCACATTCTCTGCAGGACCCTACAGGCAATCAAAAGCAACAGATGAAAAACCACCCAATTCTCAAATACAAATCCTTCATGGCAGTTTTTTACAGAATTTATAAACAAACATAAAATAGCCAAATGTCAAAGGTCCTTACAATGTCAAATAGAGTTCCAGAATTCTCAAAAAGTTCTTTGAAAATACTTGTTAGGCAGGATCTGTTTTATTTAAATGATTAAACAGAACTACAGCAGAGCCTCAAACTCTACTATCAACCTCAGATCATCTCTCCATCCTGCACTCATGTGACTAATGCACTTCACTAAAAGGTTAGAACCATCACTCTACTAAGACTTATGACTCCAACAAACCCATACACTGGGCAACACCGAATCTGACTCCGTGAACCCTCTGCCCCTCGCATGTTCATTCATTTAATATATGTTTTTGCTCACGTTATTATTCTTTAAGCTACCAATAAGGGTGTAGTGCATTCAGTTCCACTTAACACAATTTACCAATGTAATCAAGTAAGTCGGCAGATTCTGTCTGGAAGCACCCAAGGGCAAATGCTGCTAAATTCCTTTCTATTTGCTCAGTAAATTCTCACTAGATTTCCTTTAATACCATTTTCACTAAAAAGGACATTGTAGTGCACAGGTAGAAACATTTGTGTAGATAATAGCAAACTCTTACCCCAAGCTGAGGAAGTTCAAACTTTGCAGGTGACCTATAAGGAGTCAACGAACAAATAATTAATAACACAGGTCAACAGTGCCAAGCTTCATATGCTCATACCACTCATCTCATGAATCACACACAGCTCCATTTTGACACTTATGCTCACATACTTGTTCAAAACATGTAAGGAATTTCATATGAGGAAAGCCTTCATTTGCTTCAGCACTGTAGTGCACTTAGGTCAAGTTAAAACTAATTAGTAAACGCCAATAAAGTTGTGCGTGTACACTAGGGCTGTGCAAAAAACTGACAAGCTACACAAAATCACGTTCATAAACGGCAATGAATTGCCTGCGATTTTGAACGCGATTTTGCGTAGCTTGTCAGTGAACTACGGCTCTGTGAGGTAAATGCCGCTCCATCTGAAAGCACGTGCTGGAGATTTACTACTAATCACAGGAGCGGCTTTACTGACGAGATGCGAATGACAATCGCATGCGACTATTTGCACAGCCCTAGTGTACACAAACAGTCAGTGGGTGTGAGGGCTCCTCTCAGCACTGAGTTCACCATAAAGAGGTCTGAGCCTAATTAAAACTAGCTAGTGTGCCAGGCCTGACACAGCATTCATGAACAGACAAGCCCCTCAGTCTCATTCATAACACACCCTTTAACCAGCTACTCTTAAAGGAGTAGTTCATTTCCAGAATAAAAATGTCCTGATAATTTACTCACCCCCATGTCATCCAACATGTTCACGTGTTTCTGTCTTCAGTCGCAAAGAAATTAAGGTTTTTGAGGAAAACATTCCAGGATTTTTCTCCTTATATGTTCTCCATATACCATAAATGCTCGTCTTGCACTAGCTCGACTTCATGCATTACGTAGTCAACACACACTGGAAAGGTCATGTGTGATGAAGGCGGCAGTACCGACCCAGTGTTTACAAAGCGAACATGCAAATAAAGTCAAGTGCCCTTTACAAAAAAGATAAAACAACGATGTCGGATAATTTTGAAATTTGAGGAGAAAATGAGATGGAGTTTTGGAGTATATAACTTTTTATTTGTTTTAGAAACTGACCGATCGTTTCGCTAGATAAGACCCATATTCCTCGGTTGTGTTCGTGTAGAGTCCTTTGAAGCTGCACTAAAACTGTAGTTTGGACCTTCAGCCCATTGGCCGCCACTGAAGTCCATTATATGGAGAAAAATCCTGGAATGGTTTCCTCAAAAACCTTAATTTCTTTTCGAACGAAGAAAGAAAGACATGGACATCTTGGATGACATGGGGGTGAGTAAATAAGGAAATTTTTATTCGGAAAGTGAACTACTCTTTTAACATAAGCACAGTGAACAAACACAAACTTTTAAATAAGCCTTCAGCAATCTCTGTTGACACTGTCACAGCTCTTCTCACACACACCTTTGACCTCAGCCATGCTGTGGTAACAAGTACAGGTGGATTTTTCTATACTTGACAACATGGAGACTCGTTCTTCACAAAAGAGCAATTCTTTTTCTGAACCTTCAAGTCTTCAAACCTTTGTTCACATTGAGAATCTGAGTCACTGGGTTTCTGAGTCATTCCGGCTCCTTTTCTGAAAATAGTGGTCATGTGTGTGACTAAAACTAGCCTCAGTCTAAATACATGATTTACAAAATGTCACACTGTAATTTTATAAAATGTCTAAATTAGTAGAGAATGGTACTTGAATACAGTGGGGAAATCCAAACTGGACGACATTTCTTAAGAGACAGTTCTCATAAAATCAGGTACATATTCGCATATTATTCCAAATCTCAATCTTAATGACTTTCCCTCCTCAAAGGAACACACTAAGAAAGGTTCGGCAAGGTGAACTAAACCTTTTTGGGATTTTAACGCATTTACAATCGTTTGGTTCAAGTGACAACACCAAAACAACATAACAGCAACATCAGCTGAACGCTTCGTGTCACAGCGAGATTGTGGCTGTTCAAACCCACTCAGCTGACTCGAACGTCCTAAATACTGTCTAGGTAGAGAGCTCACTGGTGTAAGAGTCATATGACTTTATATATCCACATAATAAACGGTATATGGCAGTACAGAAGCAGTACATCTATACACAAGCAATGGGGCAACTGTTGACAGCTCTGACAGGTGCAGGTTCATTCTCCATTTCCATAACGGACATCAGACATCAAACAGGCGCAATAAAAGCAATATGTATTTTGTTATATCGAATCTGAGACTCACGCATGAGGTGAGGGAGTGAAGTTGACATCCTCCGCCGCATCGTAAAACTCCTCCGTGTCGCTGGTGTCCGACGCCATTGAGCCCGGGCTGCATACAAAGGCCGCCGCCACTGTTGCTGTTCCAGCAAACGAGGAAAAGGTCCCAGAGCTTGTGAACCAGAACACGAGAAAATAAACGTATGAATCTGGATTTTACGTCTGCCGCGCGTCTATGGCATGAGTGCTGGGAGAGGCCGCTCCGCTCACCTGAATGCACGATAACGCACGCAGGCACTCGGCCTAGATTACAAGATCTGACAGCGGGGCTGAGTTTTATTTTTATTTTTAAAGCAAAATCAGCCAGTTATGTCGATCTGATCAGGCGGTAATGCAATGTGAAGATGCGCCCGAAGCTTTCCATGCGGACTGTCAGTGACCCTGGCATATCGGGAAGATCCCCTACCGGGATTTATGATCGAAAACAAACCGAGAGGAGGAAGAGAAACGGCGCCACCGAGATCTCGCAACATCTCGCGGATTTTGGAGGCACGTTCCATCGGACAGCTGATCTGTACTATCTATTGTGAAGCATAAACACACGAACTGAGCTTGTTCAGATGGATCCTGATCTGTGAAAGAGGGGACTGGATAGATAGATAGATAGATAGATAGATAGATAGATAGACAGACAGACAGACAGACAGACAGACAGACAGATAGATAGATAGATAGATTTTGGGATTCTTGTTTTCATCCACTGGAGAGTGCAGTAATACGTATCATAGCAAACTTAAAGATTATAGATGAATGTTAGTTGTTATTCTTAAAATTAAACATGTATATATATATATACACAGATATAGAACGAGCAGCAAAATATTCAAGCAGTGAGAATGACTTGATAGCTTTGTAACTCTTTGTAAATATATATATATATATAGTCCATTACTTTCATAACATTATCATTTATCATAATATAACAATTTAACACAATGTAGCTTACAGTGCACAATTCATTTAAATGATCACCGTTCGGACAAATACACTTAACTACAGTCTACAGTCGACGAATTTGCTACAAAGTTGCCTTAATTGTTAATTATCACTTCTTGAATGGCTAATACCAGGTGTATGATGATAATGCTTTTATAGATCCCACAGTCCAGCTGTAGTACCATCTACTATTCACGGTATATTAGTAAACAATACAGTGATGTCATGCCGAACAGTGCTTCATACACATTTATATTCATACAGAACCGTCCAATTACATCCTAACTACGGACGAATCTACCAATCGCTGCGCGTATCCCTACGCCATGAACTTCTTATGGTAACGGAAGTTTTTAGTGTCAAGAATCGATTGACATGAACGTAGACCAATCAGCAAGACGTACGACACGTATTCCCTTGAGGCTACAGCCAATGAAAAACAAGAGAGGAGGGGCTTTGTGAGGTCCATGAGTAGAGTGGATTTGAGGGTTTAAGAAGAAAACAAGGGTAAATTCCAGAGGTTGGGGTAAGTCGAAATGGCTTTTAAAAGTTTATTTGTTTAGTATTCTATTTGGCAAACTGACATATCAGTGGCATATACGTAAAGATACACATCATTCAGTACGAAAAGTAGCTTGTTGTCAGCTGAAGCTAAATGTAGCAGCAGCAGAAGCAGAGCTGCGAATGGGGAGCCATGCTTCAGGTTTGGTCCTTTCTTTAAAAGAGCTGAGCTGAGCTTTCAAGAACGGACAAACCCAGGAGCACGGCTACAATCACAGCCCCGGTTCTGCCGCGACACTGGTGTCGGCGCGGGCTTGCGGCGGGTTCCGTGCGTGGTTAGTGTGTTTGTTCCCACATAAACATGAGCAGACAACCCCAAACTCTGTGTTTGAACTAACAACGAGTACTACAATCACAACGCCCTGACAAATCGAAGTGCAACTAGCAAGTAGATGCTTTGTGTCTGTTCATTTAAGGCCACTCTGATGATCTACTAGTTGCTTTGGCTGGACCCCTGCTGTTCTATTAGTGACTAGCTTTCCTTTTGTTTGTGTTTGGCTTCACTTTCCAACACGCATTTCAAGTTTCTTTGTGCTGTTGTTTTAAATTAACTCGGTAAAAGTAAAGAAAAATGTTGGTTCAGAATTGTCACTTTGCTTTAAAGAGGATCTGTTTGATAAAGTAAATTATAGGTTACTCATTACTTTTATATATTTTTGGTGTCTGCATCAGATTAGTCAATACAGCAACCAGACTGAGTCATTGAGGACACTCTAACCAGTTAGTACTTTGCTGTTGACCTGTTATCAAACAGCTTTTGATCATTTCTAAATTCATTTTAGGAGCTCCAGACAGCGGGCACTTGCTCCGGCTGTCAGAGTGTGACAGAAGTTGAGCTCAATTATTAAGAGCGTGATTCAGAGCAGCTGGGAGCTGTAAGGGCCACCATGTGCTCATATGCCATGACAACAGTAACATAACACTAATGGCTAAAAACAAGCCCTTCTACCAGGGGCCTCTGGCTGAAACCTTAATTTAGCATATGTCCCGTGTTGTGTATTGTCCTGGCCTTGTCATTTGTTGCTTAGCCTATATTTTTTATTAAGCAAGCACATGGTTTGACGTGACTAAAGGCACTTAGGATTTTTTTTTCTTAAACTAAAGCCATTCAATGGAGTATATTGTCTATATTTGCCTCAGGCGAGAACATATTGCCAGTAACAGAACTATGAATACTCTTTTATGGGTCCTGTGACTACAGTTCCACTCTGCTTGATGGGGGGAGAGGCATGGTTGTTAAGATATAGTTACGACACAAATTCCCTGATATAATTCCTATTTTTATTTATTTACTTATTTATTATTACATTTATTAAACTATCATGCTGCCTTTTTATTACTGAAGAATGAGTCTATTATGTTACCAAGAAGATTATACCTAAAATCTCTTGTCTGTTTAAGATGACACTGATATGTGGCAAACACTAGTGTCGTAATGTGTCAGAAACACACCTCTGGTGACACACTCTTTAAATAGGTTTGGCTTTTTTACAAGATGATTCAACTAGGGCTGGGCGATATAGCTAAAAAAATGTATAAACGATATAATGTTTCATATCGTTCGTTATCGATAATTATTGACATTTTTTATAACCTTTTTTAAAAAGAGCAATAGAATTTTTTTTTTTACATGTAACCACTGTATTTTTAAACTAACCCAATTTATTGAGACAAACAACAAAATATTGTTTGTTTTAACAGTCAAACACAAAATAAAAATTCAACAAATATCTAATTTCTAATGATTTATATGCAGATTTACAAGGGTCTTAAAGGGGTCCTATTATGCTTTTTTAATTTTAGTCAGTGTGTATGTTTGAGCATAAAAAAAGATCTAGAAAGTTAAAAATCTCAAAGTCCACTCCAAAGGGAGATATTTAGGTTTTTAAAAAGACCATTTTCAAGAAATACAGCAAACGGCTCGTTTGGACTACAGCGTTTGGTTTCCGGGCTTTATGATATCACAAAGCGGTTCATTAGAATATCATTACAAATAATTCCCGCCTACAGAAATTGGAATGGTTGGGGGGTGGGGAGGAGCGAGGTCGTGGTTAGAACGCTTGGTTGAATGAGCGCATCAGACGAGACGACGAAGAAGAAGAGCTGCTGCAGAGTTAGTGCATCAGAGAAAACCAAGAAGAAGAGTTACTGTGCTGTAGCCTCAAATTTTTGACATGTCTAGAACAGCGGTTCTCATTTCCAGACCTCGCGTACCGCCGCTCTGCACATTTTGTATGTTTCTATTATTGCTTCATACGTTTGTTTTATTTGACTGTAAGTGCCCTGCGAAGTGGACATTACAGGATATTCCTCCATGATTCCAGTTTGAAGGGAACGTACACGTTACATTCAAACGGCATTAAATTGTGTGAGACGTGAATTTAAATTGTATTTATTTACAGAGGTATATTATGTCCCACTTCACGCTTCTCTAGTAAGTTTCGTTTGTGTGTGAAGATGCTGAATGCAGGCAGCGGCGCAGCGCAAATCTGTAAATGAATATTCCGAAGTGAAGTAAACTTCAACGGATTTCCCATGCTCAAGGAATAGGGAGCAATGAACACTGTGTAGGGAACATGTCAATCGGAACACAGTTCATGCACTGAGCTCACTTCTAACAAGATGATGATCTGAATCAGGTGTGTTAACAAAGAGAGAAGTGCAAAAAACATGCAGAGCGGGGGGGGGAGGGGGGTTGCCAAAAACGCTGTTTTTTCACTTCCGTGCCAAAACGTCTTTGTTTGGGCTTCCGAAAACGGATGATGTCAGGAAACAGTGGTTGCAATTTACTTTTTAACTCTGTTCCTGAGCATTATAACCCCAATTTGCTATTGTGTGCTGCGCATTTTACTGAGGACAGCTTCCACAACATGAGTGAGAAGTGCCGGATTCCCAAAAGCTTTTGTTGAAAAACGGAGCAAGGGGGCGTGGCAGTACTGAAACACCATCTAAGCTGTTCACCAATCACAACGCACTGGGACAGCTAACCAATCACAACACATTTTGTTTTTCGGAAGGCGAACCTTCATCAAAGCCGGAACTAATCAAGCCGTTTGTGCCAGGATGGGGAGAAAGGTATTTTAATGTAAATTATGTGAAAAATAATGCATTTTTCGAACCACCAAGCATGAGAGCATGTTCTAGTACACCCCCAAAACAAAATCAAGACTTTGTAAAAGAGCATAATAGGACCCCTTTAAGGAAACTTTTGGCTTGTTTCCCGAGGCCACAGGAGGGTGCAAAATTCAATGCAATGAGCAAAATAATGTTGCGCATTAAATTGTCAATGCAAGGGAATAACTGTCTATAAAAAACGTGCATTACGTCTAAATTAACTATAATTTTTATGTAAATACTATTTTGTAAATACTACTATATATAAATACTACTATTTTGATATAAATCAAATATAATTTCGTAAATTGCATAAACAATTATGAACAAAACAGCATCACGTATTTATGCATTGCTTAATCCAAAGAGCCGAATCGCCCATCACACAGATTGCCTTTAAAAACATATGAGACGCAGTGAAAAGGAATAAACCGCCACAAATTCGTGACGTGTTTTCTAAAAGTTTAAACTGTTTTAACTTTGCATGACTTCATCTCTTGTGTGAGGCGCGAGTGCAGCAGTCATATTTGTCCATCTAAAAAATTCGCTGAATTTGTGTTCTGTGATGAATAACATTTTCTACACATTGAGCTACTATATTTCTCTAGTATTTTGAATGAATAACGCAGCAACGGCGCGTCTCGTGGACTAGACTAACAAGACATTAAAATGTAATGTCACTTACATCATCACCGCATCTCGTGCTCCACTGATGACGCTCCCTGACACACTCCTAACATTCATTGTACTATTTTTTTGTCATTGAAATGCAAATGTTTATTTTAAACTCGAATAATATTCATTCTTTATTCACAATCTACTCATCACAGGCAGACACATCATTCATTTCAGCATGTGTTCCTGTTTGTGTGTGCTGTCTGCGTCACTCATAGCACGTGCCTATATCGTGCACTATATCTAACATTTTTAATATCGTTATCGAAGGTGTACCATCGATAAAAATTGATACCGTTTTTTCGCCCAGGCCTAATTCAACACACGTTTGTCCTGTTTTAATAGTTGTTTGACCTATTCAAGGTTGTATGCTTCAATTATAGAAAGTTTAGTCATGTGAAAACTTTGTCAATGGCTAAAACAACAGCACTGGTATAGATTTTACATATTGAATTTGACAGGGGTTATAAGGGGTTTGAAGCTGTCATTGCCGTGTTTAATTCAGCATTTATTTCCAACCTCACATTCAGTTCTGAGTGATGGCATGAACAACACAGTATCGCATTACAGATGAAGAATAGCCTCTAATCAGAGAGAAGGGAAGTTGGTCTGGGTGGCCATAATGAAATGCACAGCAGGGTTGTTATAGTTTACTAAAATGAAAACTAAAACCATAAAGAAGTTACTTGAAATAAAATAAACGTTAACTGAAATAAAATATACAAATCTTAAACGTCTTAATAGGAACGTTATTTTCACTAGTTGCCAAAGCATAATTTCCTCATTTTATTTTAATTTAAGTACTAAAATTACTAAAACTAAAACTGAAATTACAATTAATATGAACTATATAGAGATACTTAAAAACAAAAACTAATAAAAATGGTGGAGGGGGGGACACAACCAAATTACTAAAATTTTGACTAAACTTAAAATGGAAAATTGACAATAAAAACATTCAAATATTAGCAAAATTTTAATGACAGTTACTTTGACAGCTGTGTCCCTTTTTGACCAGCCAGAATGTTTCAGAGATTACCTGCAGATTTAAAATGTTAGAAAAGGTTGATTAAATGAATACTACAGAGAGTGACTGTGGACTTAATTGACATCGAAGGTTCTATTTTGTCCAGCTCTGAAAGCACAACTGACAGTTTTAAAAGCGTGCGTGTGACCGAGTGAAACTATTAGTTCATTTAAAGTCTATAGGAGACTAAACCTGAACATATTGTAATGTAGTGACTGGTTTCAGATTGTTTAGCACAGCTTATCCTTGTTCTTTTTTGACCTCTGTCTGTTGCTAAGACACAGTGGTTGCCACGGCAATGAGGAAGAATTGTACAAGCCACTGAAGTGCTGAAATTCTTTCCATGGTGCCATGCTTTCAAAAGTGCCCATCCTTATATCAATGGACAGAGTCTTCCTCATGGATTTAGGAACTCAAAACATGAATTGAACAAACATTACCAGAGTGCAATGAAAAAAGGAAGACATGGTTTTGCTGCTTTTTTTCAAGCTCTCGAGGTTTCTAGAGCTAGTCTGACATATGGAAAGCAGTTCCCCTGCTGTGTGTGTGTACAGGTTGTCATCTGTATTTTAGCTGTTACAGGTTGTTGTTGGTATTGTTTTTTTTTTTTGCTCTTCTGCTGCCTTTAGTCTGACCACACATTATACTTACAGCGGTTTGCTTTTTGATCTTTGAGCTGCACCCTCTTGTAGAAAAAGCTGTTAAACTCTCCAGCTGGTCATTGTGATGGTCACAGCTTTAGCGAGTGTGTCATTCAGTGTCTGCTGCTCAGCTTTGTTTCTTTATCTGTGAGAGAGGACTATGTAAAGTGGCTGATGATGATGATGTATATCCTGTGATGATTTTCTTTTCTGTCTCCTGATCAGACGGGAGAGAGGAAGGGGAGGGGGGGGGTGCAGACAACGCCCCAAAATATGAGCAGCTGAATATTAATAGAAATCCCATATGCTGTACTGTTGCAAATACTCAGAGACAGAGGCAGTAGGGAATGGCTATCATGTAAAAAAAAAAATTTACTTTTTGCTAAAAAAAAAAACTAAACTTAAAGATTGCATTTAACAAATGTTATTAAATTATTAGTATTTTATAGTTTAACTTTAAGGGGATGCCAAAGGTAACCTGTAAAAATAGAGGAAATGAGCATGAACTATTTAATACTCATAAAATCTCTTAAAGGCACAATATGTAATTTTCGCCGCTAGAGGGCGCGTATTCAAAATAAACAAAGAGACAAAGGCGCAGTTTGATGACGCTGTGACTGAGTGTGGAATCATGGGAGTTGTCGTCTTCATCCCCACAGCCGATGTAATCTGACGGGACTCGGGCAGAAATCATGTTCATGGATGAGCTAATGATTTATTAAGGTAGTAGAATGAAGCAGGGTGAGGCTAGAAGCCGTCGAAGCGAAACGAGGCCGCTGAACGAGCGTGACACATGGCTCGAAAGCAGCGGAGCTTTTATTATGCCACAGTCGACCGCTTCCGCTCCTTCCGGCCGTGCGTATGTGGGGGGAAAAAAGCAGCGCTGTTTTATCATACTAGATATATTTGAAAGTTCTGTTATAATGCTACTCTGTGCGGTCGTCACCGGTCTAATAAAACGCACAACATATTAAAGCGTCTTTGGTGTTTCCATGTTTTCTACAAAACAAAACCGGAAATTGAGGGGTTATGACGTCATTAGCAGGCGACACAATGACACTATAGACACGTCCGTGTCACTATATTGCTTATTTCTCTGGATTTAAACTTTCTTCGATACATTTGATATAATGCAAGTACAGAAGTCAGCAAAATATATAACACCGTTCTAGTGGTTTTTGGATATTTTAATAAAAAAATCTTACGTATTGTGCCTTTCATATCAGCCGATATATTGTGCATCTCTAAGAAAAACATTTGGGTGGGTCGTACTGATGAGTTTGTGCCATATGAAAATGTCCAATAGGCTTTAATTACATCACAGCCATGAACATAACTTGCTGCTTGCTTTCTGACTGTTTGCAGGGGAAAGACATTTCTCATGTTTTTTTTTTTTGAGTCCTACAAGAATCTGTCTGGCAGATGTGTTTATTTTTTGGTCCGACTGTCAATATTAATACTTATTAGCAGCTAAAAGTGAAAATTGTTATTAGGCAGTAGTATGCACTACTATTCAAAAGCTTGGGGTCAGTAATATTTTTCTTTTTAAAGGAAATTATTACTTTCATTCAGCAAGGTCGCATTAAATTGATTAAAAGTGACAATAAAGATATTTTTATCATTTTATTGTTTCGAACTTTCCAATCATCAAAAAATACTGAAAAAAATTATCACGCGACACTGAAGGCTGGAGTAATGGATGCTGAACATTCAGCTTTGCCATCACAGGAATAAATTACATTTTAGATATATTAAGATAAGGTAGAAAAAAGTTGTTTTAATGTAGTAATAATATTTCACATATTACTGTTAATACAGTATTTCTTGAAAAATAGTATATCATATTTTTCAAAACCCGGCGAACATGTCTGTTGCCGTTGCTCGGTGTGTGTAGGTGCAGTGTGAATTATACATGACTTGGGGTCTGCGGTTGATGAAAAACATGACAAACATCGGGGGGTGGTAATGGTGGTGTAGATGTCCTTGAAGTTAACACAAATGTGCTACATTTCCTAAAAACAATTCCTGGCTCCAGTGGTTTCTACGATCTACTTAATTTTGTGATGTGAAACTAGACTAAAGGGCACAAAATTCTCATTGCAAATGGTCAAAGACAGCTGTGTTTGAGTGTCTTAACCCACTGAAAATAAGTCGATTAAATTAGATTTTAGACTTCTCTTGATTATTTCCAGAACTCATGATGCTCCTGTCTTTCTGCTAATATTTTAGGGTGTTCTGGGGTTTTGTGCCTGGGCATGGACCACCCTGTGCATAGAGGAGACACCATGTCCATTGGACTACACGACAGGTACTGTGCAATGTATGTCATCTCGTTTTTCTACACACACATACTCATACTTCACATTCTCTATACGTCGTCCCTGTGCAGAGACACATGCATTTTCATTTACCTTCACTCCTGTCTCTTGGTTTGCTTTGTGCATCTGTTTCTGTCATGAACAGTTTACACTCACATGCTCTGAAGCTTCTCTCTCTCACACATACACCTCCGTCTCATGTGAGCTGTCATCATGGAGGACATCATTAAAAATGTGACATTTGTCCTGCTGTGTGTGTGTGCATTATACAGTCATCTCAGATGACTGATGACTGTTTTTTTTTTTTGTAGATCCTACTATATAAACCAGGTTTTTTGTTGGTAATGTGATGTAATGCTACCCTATTCATCAATTATACATCACTCTGCCCTTCAGTTAGTTTTATTACTATTATATTTATTGTAATTTTAATAATATTACACTTTTCATTCTGAGACAGAAACAGGTTTCCATAAATCAGAAACTCTTTCTGCCTATGATTCATTTTGGACATTCAGGTTTGTTAAAATTCAGTAGAGTGCTGCAGGAGTAAAATTATTAAGAATTTTTGCACTTCCAGTTGCATTGTCCCGAAGTCAATGGATTTTTGATTGTGTTTACTCTTCCAAATTTTCTAACTTGTAGATTTTGTAAGGTCCGCCTACTGGTCCAACGACGGTAACCAGTGATCCGGAAGAAGGGTTCTCGCGTGTTGCTGTCTTTCCTTTTATACAGCACAACAATATTAAATTAAATACATTTTCTTGTGTTTTACCTCTTTTATTCATCTGACTCCAAAAATGAAAAGGGTTAAGAGAGTTGTTTGTCACTCAATAAATTTAGGTGAGTGTTTGATCATTCTGTTTTACTCATGACTTTGATATTTACTCTTTCATTAGGAATCTATGTCGCTTAGGATGCCTCACGGCGGCCGCTATGCGTGGGCTCCACGATCACAAACTCGCCAGTTTGATTCTTATTCAGAGGTTTATGGCTAATACTATTTACTTTAAATAGTAGGTTTGTTTAGCCCCCTACAGTTACCCATGTAATGCTCAAACATTAATCAGCGGTTCTTCTAGACCCTTAGTCTAGACCCCAATAGTTATTATAACCACGTACAACTTAATTAACACTTCAAATATTAATCAGCGGTTCTTCTAGACCCTTAGTCTAGACCCCGATAGTTATTATAACCACGTACAACTTAATTAAAGCTGAAATCATACACATGGTTAACGTAACTGAGTACAACTTAAACTAAGGTCAAGCGGTTAGTCAGAAACCCATAACCTCACCTGATGTGCCCATGCTCCATCTAACCTGAGATTTAGTATGCACTTAACCCTGGACGCAGTTTTGAGGAAACATAAGCCTTCACTTAATCTACTCGAGGAAATAATTTCAGAGTAATCAGAATAAATCAAATGTAACAATTTATTATCAGTCATCAACGTAATAATTCAAAGTCCAATCAAACAATAGCAAATAATTAATCAATCATACAAAACAGTCAATAATACCGAAATGAGAGAATATATAAATGTTACCTGATAATGAGGACTACGCACAACAGATGTGCGGGAGATCTGCCTACAGATTCCCTGAGCTCTTTGTCACTCTCTCTTAAATATCCAGAAGAACCCTGTAGATACCAAATGGTATTGTCTGTTTTATTGCAGCATTTAAGCATATGTCTTTAGGGGGTTTCAAGTGAATTATCTTGATTTCTATGTGGGAGGCTGTACCTCCTTTACATACAGAAGGTAATTTGTATGAAAGACCTGGGAGTAGTCTATTTTCAATATTTATGGCTACCTGTTCTATTGTTAAGAGAATGAGACCCCTTTACCAGACACACAGAGACCTTTCAAACGGCATCAAACATGAATTGTTGCATTGTTATAAACTCTGATTTAAGAAAGGTGGTTTTGGTGATCTCTGCAGTGTCCTGTGTTCAGATGGAAATGAGGGGAGAGAGGGGAAGAGTGAAGGTGTGGAGCTTTTGTTTCTCTCAGTTGGGTGTGTTGCTTTAGGCTTGCGAGACAGAGTTCAGATGTTGATTCTCGTGAGAGTTCTTTGTTTTTTCAGACGGTGACCTTCTTCTGATCCAGCCAAATGGCATCAATAATCTTACAATTTTAAATAAAGATTTTAAGAGTTGTTGGAAGCTATGGGGGTGACGTTGATTCTTGCACGTTAAAACATGTAAAAATCAAAATATCCTGCTGGTCACAGAACTTATTTTCTGCAATAATCCAAAAGCCAATGGATTTTTGTCTAGGGAACCATGGTGATGCTAACCTTCTGGGTTGGCCTATAAAAATACGTTATCCCTGCACCATTTTCTGACATGTATTTGGAACGTTGAAGTTAGTAAAAGGGCCTTCAGAAAGCCATATGCTTCAGCAAATGCACACTCTCTTGTTTTTGGATGTATCTCTAGAGTTGATTTTTCTGATATTAATGTTATTGTGACCTATATCTAATAGGTTTGTCACAGGCTGAGAGAGGGCAAATATGCTCAAGCTGCTGCTTTCAGTGCACGATTTTCTGTTATATTATGGAGACTGTACTGTGTCTTTGTTTGTGGTTTAATTTGTTGTTACACCCGTTTGCAATCTAATTTTCTCTATGGCTAACAGATAATTGCCATAAATGCTCTTGAAAATGGACACCTCAGGACAACAGATAAACTCCGGTACATAGTGAAAACTGGGTGTGGTGGATTTTTTTTCCCACCCCAAACGTACACTAATTAGATTTTTTGCACTCTCTCACTAATGCCATGCTGTCATACTAACCTGCTTCTTGCTCACACAGATGATATAAGCCTGTGCCACGGCAGACAGATGATTGATATTTGTGTTCTCTGCACTCTACAGTCATTCCTGATTTTTTGCTGTCTGTGATGTGTAAATCACCGCAGAATTACAGCATGAGCTCAGATCACTATAAACACTAAACACTCTATTAAACAGCACAGCTCCTGAAGTGAGCGCAGCATGTTGGCTGATGGGTTCTTCTATATTATTTCAACAGAAAAACAAAGGCAACTGTGAATTCCATCGATCTGAGCCGACCTGCTGAAATGTTACACGCACCACTCTCCTTTTGTCTTCACATGCCAAGTTGGCACATAAGGGCTGAGCATGTGGACATGTGGGTTTGTGATGACTCAGACCCTTGAGATCATCGGACTAAGATTCAGTCAGCTGGTGTGTAGGACAGGACTGACAGGGCTATTTCTGTGTTCTGTTTGAGGAATGATCTGTACGACCCTTAGCCAAGTAACAGTCTCTCTAATGGCTCTTTTTAAGATGTATACAGTGGCCCCAAAAGTATTTGGTCACTTAAGCTACATTTAAACATACATGTCTTTGTAGAACAAAATATCAAAGTAGCATTTATTTTGAAGAAAAACCCACCACTATTCAAAAGGGGGCAGGTAGGGTATTTATTTTAAATTTTTTCAGGAATCTGATTCTTTTTCTTATTCAGCAAGGATTCATTATATTGATCAAAAGTGACAGTAAATATATTTACATTGTTACAAAAGATTTCTGTTTCAAATAAATGCTGTTTATTTCAAACTATCTATTCATCAAAGAATCCTAAAAAAATGTGTTACGGTTTCCACAAAAAAATTAAGCACAGGGTGTCCGTGGGGTCTTAAAAAGTATTAAAAGTTGATCAATCAATTTAGAGAAAATTAAGGCCCTTAAAAAGTCTTAAATGCCATTTTCCAAGGTATTACATTTGTTTAATCTTTTAATTATGTATATTTGTCGAATAGTGGGGTTCTGTGTATTTTATTTATGGAATCCCGCAAGATTTGACATCATCTGTTACGGTGCTCACTAACTGACTGTGCCGCTGCGTGATCGCGTGGGGCTTGTTGATCCTGCTCACGCTGAATTTCTGAGCATTACCGCACACTCCCATCTGCTCCCAAGATTTTTGTGTCCGCTCCCGCAAACATTCTAATATTGTATATAATTTTCGCGCAGGGCGCCGCTATCAATATGTGGAGTATTTAAATCCCCTTTGAATGAGCGCTCGCAGTCGTAGTTCACTTTCATTTCGATTTCGCGAGAGCGCGCGCACTGTGTAAAGGGAGCACATCCTACGATAAAATATATTTGTCAATGAGCTCGGGATCTGTTGAGGAGCAAATCCTCCAACATCTTGTCAGTTATCTCTCCTTACTTTTGACATGTGATCAGTCAAATCTGACTTCTGCAGCTCGTGTTGGATGCAGGGTTGTCAAGTCCGTGTTTTTTTCCACAGAATTGGGCTACTTTTAAACTGTTTCCATGGGTTTATTTTCCCAAGTGGGTTAAAGGTTTGCAATATTGCATAAATTACATTTGACTGAAATGCTTGTACTGAAACATTTTGCATTCTACCTGTTATAAAACAGTGGGGGGGGGGGGGGGGGGGGGGGGGGGGGGGGGGGTGGGGGGGGGGGCTGTGCTAAATGTTTTTGGGCCACACTAGTAGGAAGCATTTGAGCTGTGTTTATGATAAATGTGCATAACAGTGACTGTAAAATATGTATTTTAGGGATGGAAATTACATTTTTATATTTGGGACATGGTAATTGCGCTACTTTGGGCTGTTTTTTTACTGGCATGGGCTTGGGATGCATAATTAAAATGATGTAATAGTTGTGATCATTATTTTACCTTCCATGATCGTTCAGACACGATCAGGTGCAGTACTGACACGTTGTCAAGTCTGCATCAAATCAAGCACTCTATAATCACAGGTGAACTGTCTGATCAGTCAGATGTTTGTCATGAGAAGTGTTCCACAAAACAGCTATGGTTTGAGTTGATGTGACAAATACATCTTTTGAATATACTGTGTGAACTCATTGCCCCGTTAGCTCAGAGAGCTTAATTTTCCCTCCTCAATAAGTGTTGTCAGTTGTTTTGTTTATTGGTCTAATTCTTGTTTCTTGGGTTGCATTGGTTAGTCACTCAATTAATTCTCTTGTGCTTCGTTCTCCACTTCTGAATTATGTTTTATTGATAAGGAGTTATCACAAAGTATGTATGTTTAGTTGTGCTATCTTACAAACAGTGTATAGTAAATGTAAGTTAAAGTGTCGCATATGTAACCGGTTAAAACTTGGAGTGGCGATGTCTTAATGTATGGAAAGAGTCTTAAAAAGGTCTTAAAAGGTATTACATTTTTACTCCATGATTCCTGTATATACCCTGAAGCAGCACAGCTGTGTTCAGCATTGATTATAATAAGAAATGTTTCTTGAGCAGCAAATCAGCATGTCAGAATGATTTCTGAATGAAGGATCATGTGACCGGAGACTGGAATAATGGCTGATAAAAATTCAGCTTTGCCATCACAGGATTACATTTAAAATTAAAATAGAAAAGTTATTTTATATCATAATAAGATATGTACTATTAATATTATTAATTGTGATCATACAGTATTTTACAATATTACTGTTTTTTATAGCGCTTTTGCAAAAACATAAAACAAGCCTCATGACCCCAGACTTTTGAATGGTAATGTAGTTTAAACAGTGTTTTACAAAAAGTTTGTTAGGTTTTAAAATTATGAAACGATAGATATTTATTAATGTAATAGATAGGTCTATACAAATAATAGATTTACTATGTGTTTGGACACATAGTGTATGTCAACTATTAGTGGATAATGTTCCTATTTAATGTGATGAACTGTAACTCTGCAAGGACACCTGTGTGAATGACTTCATACTAACTATAACTTTCACTAGGAAATCACCTTGACTAGTTAAAGGTTTTGCAAAATCGGCCTTCAAATGTTATTTCTGAAAAAGGTCTACTATATTGTGTGTGCAGATGTTGCTTAGTTTGATATTTTGTTTTCTAATGGAATGGCATTTATTCAGTTTATTTATTTAGTTAGTTGTGACTTAAGTGTCCAAGTATTTTGTGCTTATGTGGATGTCATCTGAAATGTGCTTATGTCTTCTGTTCTATACTGTTGATTTATGTCACTCTTGTAACTGTTTCACACACACTGGTGTGGCTCTGATCTTGTCTTTAAGCTGTTTAGGACCCTCAACCATCTGTTGGTTACTTGTCGAGGTTGCCATAGCAACAGCTTCCTGTAGGAAAGACTGAACTGTTAAAACTTCTACACTTTCTGCTCTAATGGCTGTGCCGTGTAGATGATTGTTGCTTGATTTACCCATTTTTCCCCTACACTCTTAAAAATAAAGGTTCTTTATTGGGATCTATCTCCAAGAAGTACCTTTATTATCCATGGAAGCTTTTCATTCCACAAAGTTCTTTAGATTTTTTAAATGTGACCCTGGACCACAAAACCAGTCTTACAGGGGTCATATAATGCGATTTCAATTTTTCCTTTCTCTTTGGAGTGTTACAAGCTCTTGGTGCATAAAGAAGATCTGTAAAGTTGCAAAGACTAAAGTCTCAAATCCAAAGAGATATTCTTTGTAAAAGTTAAGAGTCAGCCACGCTTACCTAAAACGGCTCGTTCTAACACGCCCCCACATATCTACGTCGCTATGTGGGAAGATTTGCATAACGCCGCCCAAATGTTCATGTAAAGAAAGAAGGCGTAACTTTAATTCTCGCTGTAGTTTTGTTGTTGCCGCCGCCATGTCGTAAAGACGCTGTGTGCTTCGTTGTGAAAGCGAAACTACTTTGTTTGGATCATTTTCCATGAAGATATTTTGTAAATGTCTTACTGTAAATTTATTAAAACTTAATTTTTGATTAGTAATATGGATTGCTAAGAACTTCATTTGGACAACTTTAAAGACGATTTTCTCAGTATTTTGATTTTTTGCACCCTCAGATTCCAGATTTTCAAATAGTTGTATCTCTGCCAAATATGGCCCTATCCTAACAACCCATAGATCAATGGAAAGCTTCAGCTATTTATTCAGCTTTCAGATGATATATAAATCTCAATTTTAAAAAAAATTGACGCTTATGATTGGTTTTGTAGTCCAGGGTCACAAATTTTCTTCAAAATGCGAAAAATGGAACCAAAAAAGTTTTTTCTATGCCATTTACCCTTTTGGAACCTTTATTTTTTAAGAGTGTTGCGGTTTAAAGATTGTTTTAGGGTCTTAAAGTTCAGCATGATTATAGGGATTCACATAAGAATATTATCTGTGAACTTTCCATAATGGCCAATTCAGAATCTGCTCAATACACCAGAGTTTGTAAGCTACTCTTACCCTCCTCTCTCTTTCCTCTCTCTCACTCTCTCTGTGTGCTACTGCTCCTAAAATGCTTTGAAAATGACAAATGCGGATTAATTGTGAAATTTCTGTAAGATTTGCCAAAAAGACTTTGCTAGATTATACAGCCACCAAAAGCTCTCAGATCAAAACATTCACGACGTGTTGATCATCTAGTAGCTCTTATTCCATCTTCTCTCCCTTCATCCCTTCTTACGCATAAAGACAAGGCTTGTTTCAGATGTAAACCTTGTTGTATGATGTTCTGCATAATTTCTGCATATCACAATGAGCACAAGTGTAGAACAGGGGCCCTCGAGGTCCACTTTCCTGCAGAGTTTAGCTCCAAACCTAATCAAACACACCTGAACAAACTAATCGAGGCCTTCAGGATGACTAGAAAGTTCCAGGCAGTTGAGATTGATCAAGGTTGGAGGTAAACCCTGCGGGAGAGTGGACCTCGAGGGCCAGAGTTGAGAACACCTGATGTAGAAAGTCAGTAAGATTGATCAAAATAGCTTTTCAGTCATATGTTAAAGAGCGGAAGAAAACCTAGAATATTTCAAGCTTTTTGATTGTATAATAAAATGAATCTCTTCCAAACCAGTGTGAAAGTTTTCAAGAAAAACTTTATTAACGTAGGACCTTGTTTACAAAGTGCTTTACAAAAGATGTATATGTACAGTATTATGGAAGAAAGAACAGAATGTGTGTATTATTAATAATGAATATTTCACTATCTTTTTACTGCATTTTTGATCAAATCAGCAGCCTTGGTGAGCATAAGAAACTTTTTTGTGGAAAAATAAATAAATAGATCTAAATAAATAAAATCTTATTGACCCCTAACTTTTGAACAGTATTGTGTGTAAATATAAGTGTTTATGACAGCAGAGAGCAGGTATAGCACTTAAAATGTAGACCTTTTCTTAACATTAAATTCATGTTGAATATAAAAGTTAATGTCTGTCAGAAACCCATTAATGCTGGGTACTACCTATTGTGATGCCCAGCTTCAGTAGAAATGTTGCCCTTGTTTTTATTACGCCTCTTGTTCTCACTGAGAGCAGCATGTTCTTTGAAATGTTCTCTGCTTGAGCCCACACAGTTATTGAAACTCACTGAGTGTGTAGCACAGATCTGTGACCAGTGTGATTTGTGATTTAACATTTAAAAGTATTTTCGTGGCAGTTACACCTGCTGTGCCATTAATATTTCTATTTTACAGTCAAGGAAGCCCTGCTCTTTTTCCTGGGAAATATTTCTATATTTGGAAAGTTTGTATAATAATATATCATATATAAAATATACATAAATGTAAAAATAAATGTATGAAAAGTGTCCTTCAGAAAAGGTTGGTTTCAATATCCCAGCTCAAGTTGATTGGCATGAATTGTTTAAATTATTCATCTTTATTTCCGAGTTTGTGACATTACACAGCTGCTTGCCACACATGACGTATTGAGTGAGGTACCTGCTGAAATTATTGTAATCTTTGGCTTCAGGCTGTGCAGGTGAGCTACAAGAGCTGCAGAACAGGAACCGTTTTAGACAACAAGTGAGGGTGTGCTGCATTAGTGCCACATTTAGCTACCACTGTACAGTGCAGTCATTTGAGCACAGGAACGACACAATGGCAGAGACAGTGAAGTTTAGCTTCGCTCTCTGTCTCTCTTAAATACACACACCCCTCTGTCCTCACCCATTTAATTAAGTGCTAAATGTGTGGTGAGTGGAGCCGTGGCTATTCATAGAAATGTATTAATAGAGTGATTAAGGGGTAAGGAGGGCAGCGAGAATGTAGAATGTAATAGGATGAAGAACATTTGCTCTTTCACATGAGAAAATGATGAGTGAAGCACGAGGAAAAGCAGAAAGAAGGTAGTGTGAGGTGTGTGACTATAACAGAATGTCAAGCTGATTGTTCAGGTCATCGAGCACCATCTGTGCCCAGTAAAGGTTATTACTGGTGTGTGTGGTTTTTTTTTTTTTGCTTCTCTGTGAACATCTCAGTACTTTCTCTTCAACTCTGGAACTTCACATCTGTCTCACACTATCATACACAGGACTGCTTAAATGGATAGTTCACCCAAAAATTAAAATTAGCTGTTAATTTACTCTATTTACGACTTTTTATTTTTTATTCGGTAAAACAGTAAAGATGATTTTTTTTAGCTGAAATCGTGGTCCTTGGTGATTTATAAAATGCAAGGCAGTGGCTACAGTCACACTGAGAGTAAAAAAAAAAGCATATACAGGCAACCAAAATTAATACCCATGGCTCCTGACTATATATTGATGTCTTATGAAGCAAAACGATCGGGCTACAAGAAAATGAATGTTATTTACAACATTTTTATCTGTAATTCATAGCCTCAGGCGAACGGTCAGGAGTGATGTCCGGTTTGCAAATGAATCATTCTTTTGTACTGGTTCTTTTTAGTGATCTAAATTAACCAAAATCCGACTGACCCGTCTGAAATGGTTCGCTTCTCGAGATCTACAAGTTCAAAACTCGCCTTTGGACATTTCTGACAGTGACTCTGACTGGAAATGAGCCAATATACCGGCATATATGTTCCTACAACCTCAATATATCATCGGGAGGAGTATTAATTTGTCTTGCCTGTATATGCTTTTTTTGACTCTCGGTGTGACACTCGGATTCGAGTGGCTTTTGAAAAGGTCACAATGCAGATACCATATTTTCTAGAAACAGTTTTAAATCAGAAGAACATAAAGACACAGAGTGATATTATGCTAAGCTTCTCTGTGTCGTTTACCTTGCCCTCCTTGCAGCCGCTAATCAGTCGCCATTATCTGTAATACCTTAATGGAGAATCCATAGTAGCTGGAGAGGATGGTGTGGGTGAGTCAGAAGTAAGCTAAAGAAAAACATTGATTTTTATTTTAGTGAGTGGTTAATTTGTTGTTGTGTCTGTTAGTGTTCCTTCACTGATTAACTCCTAATGAAGGCTTCTGTTAACAAATTCACTGTCCAGTTTATCACTTCCGACAGTGACGCATCTCTTCTGAGCTGCAGGCTTACAGCTAGAGGCGCTGTGTGTCCTTTTAAAATGCGTTTTATCTCTCTTGCTGTTTGATCGTTGTGGTGTGATTACTTTGGCTGAATGCATTTCACCTGCTGTCTGGTTATATACACGTGAACAAAAGATGGCTTTAGTTTTGTTACCTGACTTGTGCTATATTAAGACACCAGTAGGATTAACTCACAGATGGCCTCTTATGATCTCTTTATTTCTATGATAACAAGATCCATGGCAGCCCATGTGTAAACTTTTAAACCGTTTGCTGTGTATGTTTGTGTTAATTTGCAATATGTGTTCTCATATACATAATTCAGTTTGTATTGTAGCATGAGTATAAATAAGTGCCAGACTCATTCTTAAACAGATCAAAATATGGTCACAGATGTTTTGAGCTGATAGATATTTATAAAGGCTGCCAACAATGACTGTTACCATCCTTTCGGGTGAGTATGGGGCATCTCTCTGTCTTCAGTTACATAAGTTATGGCTAGATGATATTACTTGTCGCACATGTTAACCACCTGTCATATCTTTAATTTCCTGGTAAAAAGAACATTTTGTTTGTACATGGATGCAATGAAAATAAACCACACTTTAAACCACACTAAAATAATTATAAAATCTTATCAGATTTTTAAAATGTGAGAGACCACACACATGAGAAAAAACATCAAGAATAACAGTTTTATTCCTATTGTGTGTGGAGTGCAGTGATGTGACCAAGACAGCACACCACACACTAGCCGATTCCATTCACAAACAACCAGAGTCCTGACTGTGAACACGGGAAATCTCGTTAAATCTCTCACGATCAAACTTTACTTGTTAAATTGGCGGAACGGCAAGAAAATATGGCAATAATTGTATTTGGACAGAAAGTTCAAAACTGGAACACATTTAGTTGAACAAGGTCTACTCGGTTAGGAGCAAGAGACATGACATAGGGACGGAATCCAACAAAAGTAACAGCGGGGTATTTGCACAGTGCATTAGCCGTAAATTTAAACGATGTGGAATCATTCGGATATCTCCGCCCTGTCAGTGTTCATAATGTGCACATGAAATAGGACAATTGATGGTGTTAGGGCAGTGCAGGGATCAAACAAAAACCCTACACCACAACGCATCGGAATATCAAATAGATCACACCAACGCCGTCTCGATATATGGCTAAGGGAGTGTAAAGCACATATCGTGGGAACACCACGTCGTGGGCGGCAGTAGAATACCACACTATCGCTGTGAGAAACGTGGGCGCTGTGTTAAAAATAAAAGCCAGTGCTGATAGAAACCCAAAACCGCGTCTAAGAGAAGGGGGGGGTGATGGCTCAAACCTCTCGGTGAGCGTGCTAATACAGCGGGAAGAAAGTACGCAACTGCACACGCGTATCACAGGTGTGAACACTGGTCTCATAGCGATGAAAGGTATGGAGGGGGGAGTGTTTGTTAATTGTAACCAGGGCAATTGGTGGAGACTAAAAAGACGGAGAGAGAGAGAAGGGAAGAGCGATCGTGTGCAGAGCAGGGGGACGCGAGGAACAGTATTAAGAACTGCTGCTTTAGAACATTGATTTTCAACTTGTGAACATTAGAAAGCGGTTAGACAGAATCGCGAAGGAAATCGATTTTTACGTGCACCTCTAGTGTGTCTCTTCCCTCTCTCATAAAGCAGCGCAGCATGCCTTGCCCCCTTTTTTGCCTTTTCCCAAGGGCGGGGTTTATCTGGGTTTGTGATGTCACAAACCCGAGTAACTTGTTGTAGTCCCTACCAGCCGTTTTGGAGCTTAAACTTCCAAATTTTAAAGACGACTATCTCCCTTTGCATTGAACTTTCAGCTTCGTAACTTTGCAGATATTGTTTATGCTCAAACAGCAACATTACACACTAACTAACGTTAAAAAAGTGAAATCGCAGTGAACCACCCCTTTAATGCATCCTTGTTGAATAAAAGTAATAGTTTCTTTTAAAAGATTACTGACCACAAATTTTTGAATGGTAGTTTATTATAATATTGATTGCTTGTTGATAGCGTCTTTATTTAAATGGAAAATAAATTTACATTGGACCCAAAAAAATCCACCACCTGCCACTTACAGATATAGAGAGAGAAAGGTAGGGAGAGATACATGGTGGACAGCTTGAAAAAACTGAGTGAGGCACACTTGGGCACGTTTTTAAACATTGTAGCACATCCAGAAAGCGATTGAATAAGTTAAAGGACATCTACTCTGACTTTTGTCAGCACTTTAAATGAAGATGGACATAATCACAGAAATGAATGTAGTAGCTCTTTCTTTTCCTCTCTGTCTCCTCTTTGACATGTGCTGTCACGGCAGTGGGTGAAGAGCCCCGCGGTGGAGTTTGTGCCCTGCTTGCGCCGCCTAGCTAGAGATGTTTTGAAAAGACCTGTCTCTCATAATGGACATCAGTGGGGAATTCTTCACCATTATACAATACTGAGGAACAGAAGTGATGTTCTTTAAAGTTCAGGAGAATCATACTCGGGTTTTAAATTTTGTGTGCTTACAGTAGTGTGATGTATTTTATGCCAGGTCATTAAACTCTTTTCTGAGCTCTGAGCCTCTTGCTCACTCACTAGCTCTATGCAGTCAGCTATGGCAAGCCAGTTTAACATTGTTTTTTTTCTTTGTAATTAATACCTAGTAATCCAATAGTGACTAGTGTTGTTTTCAATTTTCACTAGTTACTATACTTTCAATAATAGTACTAATTTTAGTACTTATTCTAATGTGACTAGAATTTATTAATTGAGTCAATAGTTAATTAATTAAATGTATATTAATTATATACTAGATCTTATTAGCTTATTACCACTCACTGTCCTAATAGTAATTGTAAAATAATAGTGATCTGTGGTTCACATATCAGCTCACTTCTGACTAGTATTTTTGTAGTTGTTATTGGGACTTACTACTATTCCAATAGTTTTATATAGATAGGTACTTGCACATGAGAGACGTATATGCTTAGCTTATCTAAATTTCCCCCCCTTTTCAAAAAAAAAAAGCAATTGCCCCCCGGCGAATGTCTAGTCAGAATGGCTACTTCATGGTTTAGTTAAAGATCCTACTAGTGTAATTTGATGTTTAAAGAAGAAATTTGTATAAAGCTAGTGTTGCTTATAAGAAAAGTGCAATAGATACTAGTAACTTTGAATAGTTAATCATAACCTGTCAATGAATACTAGTAGGCTACTAATGAAATGCTACTAGTAAAACTATAGAAACCAATAAAATATATACTAATTAGAAGTAAGTAGTTGATATGTGAAGCACAGAACTCAAGGAATTGAATGCAAAGACTCGAGACTTACTTGTGACTTGCAAAACAATGACTTGGTCCCACCTCTGTTACAGGGCTTATTGGGTTTCTGTAGTTATTAAAAAATAAGTACTATTAACTAGAGGTCGACCGATGTATCGGTTTTGCGATTAATCGGCACTGATAGTTGATTGCTGGAACTATCGGTTATCGGCAAAAATCCATGCCGATATTTTTCCCGGGTTGCGTCCATTGCTGGAGCGGCTGAGAAGGGTCTGCTGTCATTACACAGTGCGAGAGCGGCCGCTAGTGTTGAAATCACTGACGCAGTTTCTACTGCTATTGGAGTGTTTGTGATACCGGTGAGTTCTCCTAGACTCTTTTGATTAGATAATCAAGTGTTCAAGAATAGAAGCAGTTAAAGTGTGAGAGTATACATACAATATCCATATGTATCAACCCTCTACATTGCGAGTAAATCACTCGCATATGCGACTAAATCTTACTCTGGGCGACTAAATTATGTCTAATATTAGCCAATTGCTAATAAATTCTCAGGTTTTACTCTCCAGTGTGAGTTGGAGGCTAAGTATAAGTTTAGCTCAGATATATTTTCACTCGTCGAACACTCTCTGACTGAGCGTTTCAGAGTTTCACTACTGTCTCCGCCAAGCGATCTGTGCTGTTTTTCATTTAATCTGAATGGATGTGCAACACACCTGTATTTAACGTACTGTAAACTCTAGTGTGAAGGCGCACAACTCGCCGTCGCTTTGATTCACACACACGCAGAGAGCGAGGGGGAGAGAGAATTGACGCGCTACCTATGCGCGCTACATGTAAACGATATTCTTTGTTGTATTTTGCTGTCAAAATAACGGAGTTCCTTTGGAATTCTAACGCTTTTAAGAACTACCGCTTTCTCCGGTAGTGGGCAGAACTAATGCGCAAACGGCAATCTCATTGGCTGGTGCTCACCTATTATCGTCCCTGTTTTGATTTCAGCGTATCAGTTCGAGCGAACGCACACAACCTTATTAATATTCATGAATCCAGTAGCTCATTATTCCCTAGTGCGTTATATTGTTCTTATTAGTAGAATTCATATCATTATCTAATCAGTATTTTTGTTAGTTTTTTTCCCCAATTTTTTTTTTTTTTACAGAGACACTGAATGACCAAAAAAAGCACCACCATCAGTCTGAAGTTCAGTTAAAATTACTAATATGTATTCATACATGGTTATCAAGTTTTTATTTTAATTACAAAAGTTCTATCATTAAATAATATTGATTATCATATTATAATGCTTGACTGACTGATGTTAAGAGTTTACTTTCAGATATTTTATAAACTGGCCTTTAAAAAAAAAAAAAAAAAAAAAAAAAAAAAAAATATATATATATATATATAATACGTCGGGCAATTAACAAAAAACGGTACTAGCCCAATGCTATTCAATTGCCAAGGTGTTCGTAGAGGGCTGTGTATATAATTTTAATGCTATGGCCTTTGTGTATATTTAAAGATGTGCATCTTTAAGCATGACTATTGAAATGAAATGGTAACACTTTTAAATAAGAGTCCATTTGTAGCATTAAGCTGTGTAAGTATTGTTCCTTGTTAGAGGGTGTTAATTTCAACATTTACTATCCTATTATTATTATTTTTACTAACTACTACTTGTATGGTTCAGTAACTGTTTTTGTTAATAAAGCACATTTTTTTTTGTTCATTAACATTTAAAAACAATCGGTTAATGTAATCTGTTGGCCAGTGTGGTCCAACCTAGCCTATCGTATATCGCAAATCCACTATCGGTCGACCTCTACTATTAACCTACAGTGGATAGTAGTTAAGTAATGAATGATACGCAGCTGCTATATCGCTGACTTCAAACACGTTGGCACAAGCTGAACATCCAGTGCACCTACGTGCGCATGTCATCTTTCCTTAACTGAACCGCCGCTACGTGCCTATTTTTTTTCCTCCACTCCTCCCATCATCATCCCTCTCTATTTCTCAGGAGATGATGCTCGGCTCAGGCACACCTGCTTTTCACCTATCGGCTCAGGCTTAAGTGTAATTCCTCCAGGTTTTCCGTCAACCTTCCCTGCGGTATTCAGTCAGCTGCCTCAATCAGAGAAGTATTTCTTTAAACAGAGCTGCCTGTGTCGGCGGCTGAGCCTCCTCTTTATTTTCCTCCTCCTCCTCCCTGCTCTCGGTGAGGGCTGCCGGGGATGGAAGCCCGCGCTGGTCGCCTCTTCATGGACTCGCTCTTGACGGCTATTCTCATTCGCGCTGTATCTCAGAGGTGCTGACTGGAAAAACATGCCGTTGAAATGGAAAAGCGGGTCGCCCGTCAGCTGGAAATTTCCCGTGCCCGTGCTTAAAACGTCCAGGTCCTCCCCACTCTCGCCAGCATACATGTAAGTAGCTGTAATATTAACGCGTTTGAGTGCGTATGTCACCGTCACTAACTGAGAGCGCGAGTGTGTTTATATTCCGTCTTTAGTCGTTCATTAAGGATGCTGCTGCTGTGCATGTTTCGGGGTCTGTGTCGCCTCCCTTCGTTTCTCTGTAACCTAATTGTGAACGTTTAGAGAGGTCTTGAGACACATTTTATAACGTTTAGCGTGCTTCCGCGCGCCGCCTAGTTTTCTGAATCCACAGAGGATTTTCATGTGCTTTCTCTACTTTTTCTGAGTCCTTCTCACGGCTCTGTTTATGAGCTGTAGTACGCACCGGGCCGAAATAACAGCCAGCGAAGCAGGCTTTTGTCCTGGCGTGCCGTGCGCGCTGGATTCGTGTGCTTGTTGTGTTGTGTTGTGGGGTGGGGGCCCGGTGGGCTGCTGGAGGATGCAGCACTGATGCTGGATGATACACGGAACATGACCGCTAGCGCTTCCGCTCGGCACGATTTACACACCAGTGCACGACTAACTTCAAATGTGTACTAGAAAAGCAGCAGTGCGTCTTTAACATGATCTTCTGCGGATCGGCGCGCACTAGAGTGCTGTACATCAGGGCCCAGTTGAAACAAACCCTTTAAGAAAACCTTTTATTATTGTAAAGATAATAATCAAAGCCCTTTTATTATTGTAGATGTTTTCTTAACTTGTTTTTTTTTTGCAAGCATTTTCGAACCAGTGCATCATCAAGCCACTGAATTGAATGAGACATATATTAATATAAATGCTTTTTTAACCTTTTTGTCAACAGCCTTGAAAATAAAGGCATTTTAATTTATTAAATGATTTTGTATATCGTGTTCAAGATGATCATATATTCTATCATGAATTAATGTAATATAAAAATGTAATATTCAGTTAAATTCACATTTACTTGTAAAGTGCTTTTCACGTTGCATATCATTTCAAAGCAGCTACAGAAAATGCATGTTTCAAATGTTACAATCAAAATGCCAGAGGTGACTTGAGTCATGTGATTAGATTTTGTACTCATGAAGTCATGAAGGGGAGCCCATCCTCTAGCAACAAAGTAATGTCCATATGGCAATAATACACAGCTCTAAAATAATACAAGTTATGTGGTTAAAGTCATGTATTCAGTTAGACAAAATGATACTCTTTCCTGGCATAAGAAGGAAAAAAAAAACAAAAACCCAAGGGGGCGGGGGAAGGGGGGGGGGAAAGAAAAAAACCACGAAAGAAGCCAAGGAATTATGCTTGTGATTGTAATATAAAAATTTTGCAGTTTTGAAAGTCTATCCTAATATTGTGATCTATACACTGTACTGCTATTTATCTCTTTTTATTTGTTTTAGATCTTAATTTTCCTCAGGCACAAAGTTGAAACCATGATCAGCTGTTTGCGTGAGTGATTTGAGAGTTAACTGCGAAGCGAGAGTTTAAGGCGCTGATCTGTCTTGACAATCATGGGCTATATCCGTCTTCATTTGAAAGTGATTTTGCTAGTTCAATTCAATTCAAAGGCTGGATCTGAGAAAATGCCTCTGTTTTCTCTTTTGTTCTGTTAATAGTTTCTGTCTTTCTTAGTCTCTCTAGCCATAACTCTATTGTGCATATACAGTCCTTATGAATTTCCCCTTGAGAATCAATAAACTATGTTTATGTCTCTGTATTTTCTCAGATTTAAGGTTTGGGGTTGTGGATTACAGTGTTGAGTTCCCGACCCTGCTGTTGGCCCTCCCAGTCGAACCTTGCCCAGTAAAAACAAAGTCTATTTTTATTGCTTTGGCTGTGTGTTGTGTGTGATTACAGGGTGAGCTGTGGTCTCTGTATTTCTTAATGGATGGAGAGATGCCTCTTGGACACATGAATCATTCTCTTTTTTTGTGTGTGTTTTGAGACCGAAAATATTGAACAACAGGATGTTTTTGCCAGCTGTTAAAAAATTGAAGTAAGGAGAGTTTGAACATTCACACCAAGGATGAACTAAAAATTTAAATAATCGTTTAATTCTGTGAGAATAGAGAAGCCACACCACAACTATAACGACACAGAGGAACAATATCATAGGATCTTTTTCAGAATGAATTTTTTCCCAGCCAATCAGAATCCACCCAACTTAATGAGCTTGAGCATTTAAAGCGGCACATAACATGTAGCACACACTTATAATACACAGAACATTATCATATTGCTGCTCCACACAAACACATCTCTTCATCTGCACTGAGTTTGAGTTGCTTTAACGTGCATTGAAGAACACAACATAGTGGTCGACTGATATATCGGCCGATATTTGGTATTTTTCAAATATCGGCATTGGCCAATAAGTTTTTCTGTTTGGCCGATGCGTTCGTGTTGGGACTTTTATTTTGACAGCGCTGAGAACGGCAGCGCCTGAACACACAGTGCTCACATTTTCCCTCTTGTTCGCTGTTGTCGTTAATAGTTCTGTCCATGGACAGAAGTCTTTCTAATAATAATCAGATAGAACTGTTAAACAAAGGAATTAAAAGGAATTCATTGGGGGTTTTTTTTGCCAAATTGTGCAGACCTACACACAGGCACAGCAAACCTGGAATTTGTTTTAAAATCGCAATTACAATTTGAACACCCCCCTCCCCCCCAATTATGCAGCCCTAATATATATATAGTTATCGTTATAGCTACTATTGTTGGTGTGAATGGACTTTGAAGTTTATACGTGTTTTTTCACCCCTAAAAAAACGTGTGTTGTTCCAGTGGACTATATGAAAGTTTATGTGCGTGTGGTGTTAGGAAGGTGAGGATTCATTTAGTTGCATACACTCGTCCTGAAGTATTACCTCACCTCTAAATATACCCGCTACCTGTAGTGAGGATTTCACGCTTGGTAAGGCAAGGGAGAGGTGTCCATACTCAATAAAATACTTACACAGTAAATTGCAAACAATTTTAAGTGGACTGAGTAAGAACGAGCATGCATCACCACAAAACTCAAGCACACAGTCCTAAGGACACACTCAAGAAAAAAAATGACATTCTTATATTTGTGGCTTGAAGAATTCTTGGGTTTCAGCTTAAAGGAGTGATGAGGAGTGACAGCCGGAGAGCTTCTGCCGCAGGGGGGAGAGAATGACGCACGCATGGGTGTGTGTTTGTGTTGACACAGGTGAAGACGGTAGACAGTCATGACAGATCTAAAGTCCTGCTCATCTGCTGCTAAAAGGACCTTGGTCTTGACCTGGGTTCACATTATGATGATGAAAGCTTAACCTGAAATTTTTGGTAGCAGGGTCATCCAGGAAATTCAGGGTGTGTTTGTTTTGCTGTCAGCACTTGTCTAATGTGCTTTAGTCTCCTGTGAAGACAGTGTCAACAGACAGCAGTTCGTCCTTTTCTCATTCACTTTTCACAATGGATTCTCTGTTTCAGCTTTTTTTCCTACCCTGTGATCTCAGATGAAAGGATGGGATGTGTCAGACTTCTTGCTGTCGCAGATTGAGAGAAGGCTGCTTTATTAATTTTTGTTTTACATTTTTTTTTTCATTCAGAATTCTGTTTGGAGGTCACCAGCTGTTTTTTTTTTCTTTTCTTTTCAAGATAAAAGCTGTTTCATGATAGAATTTTAAAAAATGACATTGAAGATCAGCTTCTTCCACGCTGAAATTAAAGTAGGGATGGCATCCTGTATGCTGAGTGTTGTTGCTGTACAATCTAATGAATTAATATTTAATATTATTCCAGTAAATACGATTTTCATAGGATATTGCTTGCAAGTTGCATGTTTTATATAAAATATTTATTTTTACAGCTGTTAAAATGTGTTTCCACACTTTGTTTGAATGTTAAAGGGCATCATAAAGTGTCAGTGTTTTTATTATTTTGTTAGTCAGTTTCATGTTGTAATTAAATAATTTAAGGACATACCTAACACTTGGGTATAGTTCTATATCTTTTTTTCCAAAATGTGTGCATTTGTTTTACTTCAAAACAAATGTCCCTTATCTATAAGTGAACGTTTGATTTCTGACAGGTGTTGAGGTCTGTTTGAGTATTAATATAGTGGTACGGATTACAGTTCCAGAGTACATTTATTACAAACAGACTGTGGGTAGCTGTTTTGATCATGTGACCTCACCAGCTTCCACTGTGCCACACAGAATGACATGTGAGCAGGGTCCAAAATTAACTTTTTGCCACACCTGCCAACGGGGGGTGATTTGAGAAAATGTACTGGTCATGAATATTTGTACTGAACATGAAACTCTATTAGGTATTATTTTAAGAAGTAGCAATTATAACCATGGCATTATATACACCTCAATTCAAAAGTTTGGGGTCAGTAATATTTTAATTAATACTTCTGTTCATCAGGATGATTAAAGGATCAAAGTGACGCGATAAAGTACATTTGTTACAAAGGATCTGTATGGATATATGTTTCAAATGCATGCTGTTTTTTATTCATCAATAGAATTCTATTTATATTCATCAAACTTTCTATTCATCAAATTTTTCTCCTGGAGAAAAAAAAACACAATGTTTTTAACATTGGTAATAATAAGAAATGTTTCTTGAGCACCAAATCAGGATATTAGAATAATTTCTGAAGGATGATGTGACACTGAAGACTGGAGGAATGATGCTTTGCATCACAGGAATAACTTGCATTGTAAAATAATTAATGCAGCCTTGGTGAGCATAAGAGACTTCTTAAAAACAAAAAACAAATAATACTGGCTCCAATCATGGGAAGAAAAAAAAATAATGCAACATACCGTTTCATAACTTTTAGGTAATGTTTATGACACACAATTTCCCTGCTATTGGCCGGTGAGTTAAAGGTCATTTCGGGCCCTGCAGTTCTTATTAAACCTACCAGCCAAATGTTGAGCAACTCCCAATCCCAAAGCCAATTTTCACTTTAATTTGGCACTTGGTAAGAGTTAATTTTGGGCGCTGCATGTGAGCGTGTGATTTGTATTAATGGGATTATATTGAATAAGTCCGTTCTGCAGTAGTGTGTCGTTTGGTATAAGTCACTAGTGCTCTTGCCAGTCAGGAGACATAAAGTTTCTTTCCTTTTGATTTCTTACGTTAGTTGTACTCCCACACCTTCACTGCTGCCTCGGAGCATAATCCAAATAAAACTGGAACCAATGTGACACGCACACCATACGTTACATTATCAAAACCATATTCATCATGTAACGAGTCTGCACTTCCTCTGACATTAACCTGGCGGAAGACAGGAGGCAGCTGATTTGTCACACTTTCTCTTTCTGACCTGCCATCCCTCTTTTTGTATCCATCTTTATTTGGTCACTTCTGCTCAATCTTTATGCATCCGAGAGGAAATGCAGGAATCCAATTTTCACCTCAGGGTCACCTCAGATAGGGAGGAGGTTGGAGAAGAGGGTTGGAAGGAGAGAGGAAGAAATGGTATAGAAAAGGGAGATGAGGAGAGAATGAAAGTTCAAGAGCATGAGACCGGAGAAGGAAAGGGGAATATGTGTTGTGAAGGTTGAGGATGTTTGGTAAGAAGTAAATGTGTGAAGGTGAAGTGGCGGAATGGAAATGGAAGAAATGCAGTGCAAAAAAGAAATGAAATGGAAAAAGTAAGCATGGTCTTCTCAATACTTGCTGCTTTTTAGCTTTAGTTTACTGTGTGATCAACTCAGATCCAGGAGCTTTTTTGAAGTTCAATTAGCGTTGAGTTTGAGTAGTGTTTTCAAATGTTGTGTGTAAACGCAGTAATGCTGATATATATCTTCTCAGTCTTTTTATTTCGTAAGGTTATAGTATTTATAAATCCATTATTTATAACCTTGAGTCAGTCACTCCTTCACATAAATTCACAAAAACTGAATAGATGATTTCTGATTCTGATCGTAAAACAGATGCAGAACTTCTGCAGCAGATGGCTTGTGCTCATCTCCCTGCATGTGTGATATAAATAAAGCATAGCCCCTTTGAACCCAGTTTAAGGTCGGAACGATTCCTAATTGCAGCAGCTGGACGTCCCTGAGTGGTCACGTGATGACATATAAAAACAGCACCACATGTGATCTGTTAGGTCGGGCCTCATGTTTACCAAAGCCATGCTGCAAATGCTTACTCGTTTTGCAATTAATAACCATATTGTTTCATTAAAAAATGATTGAAGTGTTATAGACACAGATTTAGGTTCTGTTTAAATGTGAATCACATTGATGAAGAAATGGTGAGCAGCCCTTGGTCAAGTACAGAGTGGATACTTTGAAGTTCGACTGTAATTACCATCATATAACCGTGTGTTTGAATCAAAGATTTCATGCTAACTTGTTTCTCTCAATAACTAATGGCAACAACACAACCCATTATTTGACTACAGAAAGGTCTGTACAACATTATGGGAGTGGAAACACAGGCACAAACAAATGCACTGGGCACGCTTCAGCACACACTCGTCCGTAAGGGGCCTTTATGCACAATGTAAAATGGCAGCTGTGAGATGCTTGTTTATAGTTTGGGGAAATTAAGTGAAAAATGTCGAGCCGCAAGGATCTGTTTTTTCCCGCTTGGATACATTGTTAGGTTGTTTTTGTTTATTGCATGACATTTGTGCTGTATGGTACTATTTAGTGACTGTGACTTCAGCTCTTTTTACACTGAACTGAAATCAACCTTACCGTTCTGTCATCACAGTTGTTCCCAAGTGTCAGAAATGTTTTATAAAAGTGTAATATTCAGCTGATTTTTATTTATTAATATACATTTTAGTTAAGGCAATTTTTTTTCTAATGAATGCTTCAACTTATTTACATAGATTTCTCAACTCAGAAAAATTGTCTATATAATTAATGAAATCATCACTGCATCTTTTATGATATAATATGCATTGTTAGGCCTAGAATAGAATATTAGGAAAATACATCAGATATATTTGTTAAAAACAATACAAAGGGCTTTATGAAGAAATTAATACTTTCAGTAAGGATGCATTAAATTGATCAGAAGGGACTTTTTAATTGACCTTTTATTTAATTTTTCTAACAATATAAGAACATTCATTGTATGGCAAAAGTCATCAGTGTACTTCAATTTATTTACACACATTTCTCAATACAGTTTAGTATCTATGAAATTAAATTGCGTCACATTTTCACGTTATTCTGTAATACGGATAGCCCTTATTTGGGGACTTTAAAATATTTTTTCTCGTTAATTTTGACATTCACCATGTTTGATACTGATTCCAATGGAGAGCAATTTATGAATTTGACTACAAAAATAAAGCATGGTTATTGGAAGTACTTTACTTTTAAAATGTATGTATTTTGCTGTTGCACATTCCTTTTCATGTGCATAATTTGGATTATTTTTTCCTCCCCAATTTTGAACAGAAACCGTCTTGTTTGATCTTGTTGTTTTGTGCTGATCTGTCAGTATTTGAGCTCTTCATCAGAGTCCGCTGTCTCTGTATCATCACCCTTTCAATCAACACTCCAATCTATAAAATCTGTTTGTGTGTCACTGAGCAAATCTGAGTTGCCATGTGAGTCACGCACATCCTGGCATGAATCGGGAGGATTTTTCTGGAATTTCAATATGCATTAAAACAAACAAACAAAAAAATTAATAAATAACTCCACATTTCTGCCCACAAATTACACACTCCAGTAGTGTGAAGCCACACACACTCTCCTACACTACATGATAAAATAATGAGTGGCAAATTAGTCATATTATTCATCGACAAAATGACGTCAGTAATGTGTAATCAGACGTTCACTCACTTATAATAGTAGTCCCACCACAAAGGGACAATTCGACTGCAAATTCAACTTCAGCAAGGACACATTGCATTGATCAAAAGTGACAGGAAATACTTTTACATTGTTACAAAAATTATGTATTTAAAATAATTGTTGTTATTTTGAATGTTTATTCATAAGGAATCTTAAAAAAAAAAATCATCATGGTTGCAAAATATTAAGCAGCACAACTGTTTTTAACTTTGAGCACCAAATCAGCATATTATAATGATTCTGCAAGGGATCATGAGATGAAGGCTGGAGTAATGATTTTTAGAAATTCAGCTTTGCAGTCACAGGAATAAATTGCATTTTAAATTGTAATAATATTACTAGTGCTGTCAAATGATTAATCGTTTTTTTTTGAAATTAATCGCACCGAAGATAAAAGGATTGTTACTAATTATGTACAGTGGGGCAAAAAAGTATTTAGTCAGCCACCAATGGTGCAAGTTCTCCCACTTAAAAAGAGAGAGAGGCCTGTAATTTTCATCATAGGTATACCTCAACTATGAGAGACAAAAAAAGAAAAAAAAATCCAGAAAATCACATTGTAGGATTTTAAAGAATTTATTGGTAAATTCCCTGGTAAAATAAGTATTTGGTCACCTACAAAATTTCATCTCAATACTTTGTTATATACCCTTTGTTGGCAATGACAGAGGTCAAAACGTTTTCTGTTAGTCTTCACAGGTTTTCACACACTGTTGCTGGTATATTGGCCCATTCCTCCCTCCCCCAATTTGTGGGACCCCAGATATCCTCTAGAGCAGTAATGTTTTGGGGATGTCGCTGGGCAACATGGATTTTCAACTCCCTCCACAGATTTTCTATGGGATTATGGTCTGGAGACTGGCTAGGCCACTCCCGGACCTTGAAATGCTTCTTACGAAGCACTCCTTCGTTGCCCGGGCGGTGTGTTTGGGATCATTGTCATGCTGAATGACCCAGCCACGTTTCATCTTCAATGACCTTGCTGATGGAAGGAGGTTTTCACACAAAATCTCACAATACATGGCCCCATCCATCCTCCCATCAATACGGATCAGTCGTCCTGTCCCCTTTGCAGAAAAACACCCCCAAAGCATGATGTTTCCACCACCATGCTTCACAGTAGGTATGGTGTTCTTTGGATGCAAATCAGCATTCTTTCTCCTCCAAACACGACAAGTTGAGTGTTTACCAAAAAGTTCTATTTTGGTTTCATCTGACATATGACATTCTCCCAATCCTCTTCATCCAAATGCTCTCTAGCAAACTTAAGACAGGCTTGGACATGTACTGGCTTAAGCAGGAGAACACGTCTGGCACTGCAGGATTTGAATCCCTGGCAGCGCAGTGTGTTACTGATAGTAGCCTTTATCACTTTGGTCCCAGCTCTCTGCAGGTCAATCACTAGGTCCCCCCGTGTGGTTCTGGGATTTTTGCTCACAGTTCTTGTGACAATTTTGACCCCACGGGGTGAGATCTTACATGGAGCCCCAGATCGAGGGAGATTAACAGTGGTCTTGTATGTCTTCCATTTTATAACAATTGCTCCCACAGTTGATTTCTTCAAACCAAGCTGCTTACCTATTGCAGATTCAGTCTTCCAGCCTGGTGCAGGTCTACAATTTTATTTCTGGTGTCCTATGACAGCTCTTTGGTCTTGGCCATGGAGTTTGGAGTGTGACTGTTTGAACAGGTTGTTGTGGACAGGTGTCTTTTATACTGATAACAAGTTCAAACAAATGCCATTAATACAGGTAACGAGTGGAGGACAGAGGAACCTCTTAAAGAAGACGTTACAGGTCTGTGAGAGCCAGAAATCTTGTTGTTTGTAGGTGACCAAATACTTATTTTAACGAGGAATTTACCAATTAATTCTTTAAAAATCCTACAATTTGATTTTCTGGATTTTTTTTTCTCATATTGTCTCTCATAGTTGAGGTATACCTAATATGAAAATTCATAGGCCTCTCTCATCTTTTTAAGTGGGAAAACTTGCACAATTGGTAGCTGACTAAATACTTTTTTCCCCACTGTATGGGTACTGGGGATATATACATACACACAACATTCAATATATTTTTGGAAAATATTTGCATGTATATACATTTATATATTTATGTTCTTATATTTTATATTATATATAAATGTATTTAATATATAAACATAACATTTTTTTTAAATATATACATGCATGTGTTTGTATTTATTATATACATACACAGTATACACGCATATAGTATGTAAACAAAAACTTTTATTGTTTAAATGTGATTAATCATTTGACAGTACTAAATATTGCACATCAGTTCTATTGTTTCTGTATTTGAGCAAATAAATGCAGCCTTGCTGAGCATAAAAGACTTATGAAAAAAAATTAAGTCTTACCGGACCCAAAATTTAAACAGTTGTGTAAGTGCCTCGACAAATATCTGAGCTTTGCATTTTGGCCTTGAAACTCATTTGCCTGCTAGGCCTCTATTGTAAGTGCATTACTGCATTTCCTGTTCTTATAACCTAAGGGGAGAGTTGACGTGATATCCTGAGGTAATTGACAACATGACATGGCTATACTGTCGAAAGAGCTTAAGCTGTTCCTGGAAAATTCCTGTAACCCTTTCCTTTAATCAAGAAATCGACACGTTGATCTCACATTGCACCAGTTTGAACATCAAAACTCAAAGTCTTGAATCTGCAGTTCCTCTAACAGCAGCTATATGTTTTTTCCCTCAAGCCTTTTGTCCTAGATTTAAAGTCTTCCTATAATGTCTTTTTAGGAAGAACAGTCTAGAAAGGGCACAACAGAATGCCAGTATATATTTTTTTTCCTTTCTTTTTTTTTTTTTTTTTTTTTTTTTTTTTTTCTTTTTTTTCTTTTTTTTTTTTTTTGAGCTGCCAAAAAAAAACATTTTTTTACAATATCAAACTCATTAGATCTCTCTCTCTCACGCTCTCTCTTTTTACCCATTTGCTAATGTTTGATGTGTTATCAGACAGACCTCAGGTGGGCTTCTAATTCTCCTCTCTGAGGAGTGAATGCCCAGGGTGACTGAACTGATTTGCAGAGATATGATCTGATTCAGGAGAAAAAGAGAGCAGAACTGTGTGCATGTACGTGTGTGCGTGCGTGCGTGTGTTTGTGCGATCAAATCCTAATTAACAGGCAGGGATCTCGTCCAGGAGAGTTGAAAAGGATGTTGGTTAATCAAAGCAGAATATGTTGAGGTCCGTGTGTGTGTGTGATAGGCCAGCTGTTCTCCTGTCTCATTCAGCTCTGTTCTTCCTGTTCTCCATAATACAGAATTATTAAAGAATGCTGTTAAGCTAATGCGCTTTTGCTTGCCCTTGTTCTTGTTCTCTCTCTCTGTCCATCCATCTGTATCTCTTTCACTCTTTGCCATTTCATGTCAAGTTGTCTTCATCAAGGCGATTTGCTACACTACAATCATCATCATAAAATGTATCAGTAATTTAGGGGCTCGGTTCAATCTAAACTACTTAATTGAATGTATACCCTCATGATTTCTCACCCTCTGTCAGTCCTGTTCTTGAGTTTGTCGATTGACACTTGTCATTTATGTGTCTGTGTGGCGTACACTTCGTGCTGCATGTGTTTGCATGTTTTATGGGAATGTGCGTGTATTTAGTGACGCTATATCTCTCGTTGTTTTTGGCAGCCCCCAGCACTCGTTTGTGGTGTGGACCACCCACTCTCTGCTTGCTGCATCTCCAACCTATCACCTGACAGGGTAATGCACCAATCAGCTGCCTGTGCTTTGTGTCATGTGACTGTGCCTGCCATTTTTGGCTTCTCCTTTTTTTTTTAAACCTCGTTTCATTTGACCTTCTCGTTGTCTAGTAGTGACCTTCCTGACCTGCTTGACCCATCCTCTAGTCTAGAGCTCAGTTGAATTGGGAATCATCTTTGTTATTCCTTACAATTATGTTAATACTTGGTTCATGATACAGTACATATTATCGTTCCTGTTGCAAAAGAATTAAAAAGTGCCTGTCTACTTTTTCAGCGGTTTTGGTGCTGGACTGTGTATTATTCCCATTAATTTTTCCCATAGGTATTTAAAAAAAGTCTTTGTTAAAGATAAGCCATGAACCAAACCAAACGGCCGCATATTGAATCACAGCATTAAAAACTTTTATTTGAAGCAAAAAAGTATTTGAAAATCGGGTGGACAGAACTACAATCCCATGAAGAATTGTGAATTACATAATTGAATTATAAATGATGGAGAAATATAAATCTGTTGATTATGTATGTAGAAACAATTTACTTGACATTTATTGAAAAATATCTGCGTGTGTGCGCGTGCAAATATTTTAAGTAGTTTGAGATCTTAGGGGTTGGGCGCTAAAAGGTTTTTGGTTTTGAATTCTCTGTTTGGTGGAGATTTCTTCACAGAATCATGGGTATTGTAGTTTTCCCTCAGGAATTCCAGTTAAACATGGTATATAAAAAATATTTAAAAATTATTAAAAATGTAAGTTATTAAAAAAAGATCAATGCCTTGAAATGGAAAATAAGTGCTACCAGTGTATTGATTCTGTATCGTGGCATTAGTATCACAATACTGCTCTGTTTTTATTTAGTTTTGTTCACCCATACCTCCAGAGTTTGTGCTACAGCATGATTGATCCCAAAACCCCTGTCCCACATTCCTTTCATCCAAGGCAGTGTACATCCAGATGAAAGGACGATACGTCCTGGTTGGATATCCTGGTTAGATCTCATTGTTAAAACCATGAAGCTTGTTAAAATCATTGAAGTCCGGTCCCTAGGCCTCATTCATAACATTTTTTGTTTCCATACTAAAAGCTTGAGCACGTAGACAGAATTAATCAAACCATTCATAGTACATCTGCTGTTGTCCTGCACACAATTCTTCAGTAGTCTGAAAATACACAAGCTTTAGGAGCCATCTTTGCTTAGCCCCAGAGTAACCGTAAGTGCTTATTATGAAGCCTTTTTAATTATTCATCATTTTATATGCTTACAGGGTCCAGAATTAACACTCGCCAAGCACCAATTTCGAAAACAAATTAGCTTTAGTAAGTAAATAAAACAGAGCCAGTTGGCCGGGAACTTTATTAGGAACTGTAGCATTGGAAGGTTTAAATGAAATTGCAAGAACAAAAGTAGGACTGCTCACTGAACCCCCCACCCCCCCACATTGAACGTTGTTTTTTCTTCATTTCCCCACCACTCAAGAACATTGACATTTGCTGTGTTTAAGCCATTCCTGTTTTTTTTTTTTTGAGGTTGCCGTTTTACTGAAGAATAAATCCTCCATCACAGGTATCTTGTAGGCTCTGTCAGGTTTTCCTTCATGATTACGCTGTATTTTGCTGTATTAATTTGACCCTCTCAAGCCTTCTAAGTTTGCAGAGAATCATCTCATAAGTATGATGCTGAAATCAAAGTGGGGTCGGTGTTTTTCTGACTCCGTTTTATGGCTTGTGCCAGACATGCCGTTTGGTATGAGAGCCAAAAATCAATTTTAGCCTCATCAGACAGAACCTTCTTCCAGCTGTCCTCAGTGTCTCTCACAACCTGGCAAACTGTAGCAGAGATGTCATATGACATTTTTGACCAGTGGCTTTCTTTTTGCTACTCTCTGCTGAAGAACCAGGAAAACCACTGAAGCTTGTAGCTCTTTCAGAGTTGTCATTGGTCTCTACTAGGTGGTCTCTTTCTTACAATCGTTTTAACCGTACTCCAGTGGATATTCACTGATTCGGAAATATTCTTGTCCATCTCTTGACTTTTGCTTTTCAGTTTAGAGTTTCTCTTCATGCTGAGTTTGGCACAGTAGTGACTCACCAGAAGTTGGATTGTCCAGACAGTTGTGTATTGATTTAAGATGCCTGAAACTAGTTGGTTGCATTTATGTATTTGTGTGTTATCAAGTCAATTTGTGTATGTGTACCATTCAAGGGGTTGGGGTCAGTAAATTTTTTGTTTTGTTTCAAAAATACCAAGGTTGCAAATACAGTAAAAACAGTAATATTGTGAAATAACTGGTTTCTATTTTAATTCATTTTAAATTGTAATGTATTCCTGTGACGGCTAAGCGGAATTTTCAGCAGCCATTAATTCAGTCTTCTGTGACGCTTTCTAATATGCTGATTTGGTAATATTCTGAAACATTTCTTCTTAGCAATGTTCAAAACAGTTGTGCTGCTTAATATTTTTGTGGAAACCATGATATTTTTTCAGGACTCTTTAAATAGAAGTTTCAGAAGAACAGCATTAGAAATCTTTTGTAACATCAAAAAATGTCTTCACTGTCACTTGTGATTGATTTAATGAATCCTTGAACAATAAATGTATTAATTTAAAAAAAAAATCATACTGACCCCAAACTTTTAAATGGTCCTGTATGTTTTATTGTATAGTTTTCGAGCACTATAGTTCAGTGCTGTAAAATGCATGTGAAACGTTTCTCTCATGATGCAAATATGAGGAACAAAATTACAATGTGTCATTTTTGTGACCATTGCCACTTTTCTGAGCGATTTAAATTAGCATCTCTTATGTGATGCTACCATTGACACTGTCATGTGCTGTTTGTCACAAATATATTAATAATATACGTCAGTTATATCAGAAAGAGAAGGAAGAAATCAAAAGAGATAAATGTCTGTCTGGTTTTGTTCCACTGTTATTTGGAGCAATGGTTGATCTTAAAATGTTCTGACTGTTTGCTCTTTCACCATTAAACTTGGAAAAGGCCAAGCAAGCTGACCGCAACATCTGAAAGAACATGGACCAGTTTATTTGGGTTTCATGATACTTTTCTTTATACATGTGCCCTAAAAAGTAAGGTTAACATGGCCCTACAGGAAAAAAAATCCTTGTCTTATTAGTAAATTGGCAAAACAAATTTCTCATGAATGTTAGTTTTAGGTTCTTTAAAGTAAAAAGCCTATCATTTCTGAGATCTTTGACCTCGTGTTTGTTGTGTAACTTTGTGTTAAACTGCCATTTTACATGTGCTTTGTGTTGGGAACGTTCAGTTGTGTTTGTGTCTGTGCGACGTGTTTATCATTTGAGGAGGGTTTCTGTGCTGTACTCGTGTTGAAGATTTAGGAGGCACCACATCTGTTTCACACCTAATGAATTAATATTGCGTTTACAGTCCAAACATGTTTGATCTTTTCACACAGTGCTGTCTGTACCTCTCTCACACTTAACAGGTTATAACCACATTTTAACCTTTCTTCTCTCTCTTTCTCTGATGGACAGATCACTGGTGGAAGATGATGATGCTCAGATGATGAAGGTGTCACTGGGATGCAGTGAAATGGGGCTCTCTTCCCACTTGCAGGCCTCAAAAACAGGAAACACACGCTTCTTTACCAGCAACACACACAGCTCTGTGGTTTTACAGGTGAGTGTGTGTGATTACATACGTCTCTTACTAAATGTCAGGGTGGGTGTGTGGGGTGTCACCATCTGCCATTCCGGCATCATGTCACACGTGAAAGTTTGTGTGTGTGTGTGTGTGTTCAGAAGAGACTGTGAAGGTCATCTCTGCTGTTACTGGCAGTCAGGCTTTAATTCACACATAGAGATAATAATATTATGATCATCATCATCATCGGCGGTGGGCTCAGTCCTGCCTGAGGTCCATGAGAACATTCATTAGCACCTATCTGTGGGTCACCTGACAAGTGCCAGCATGTGCTTGTGTGGGAACAGGTGAGAATTTAACTGGAATTTGCCAGTGAGTCATTGCAGACAAGATCAATAAATGAAGGTCACCTGATTCCCTCTGTTTGTGTGCATGGGTTCATATTTATTTAGCCACTGTTGCATGATGTCCTCTTCACATTAATACATTGATTAATGCGCGCGCACACACACACACATATTTACATCTATCTATCTATCTATATGCAGGCACACAGACAAATTAATGTATTGCGTGATTTCTAGGTATCATCAGCACTGACAGTTTACATTGACGTGACGAGGTCACTCTATTGATTCCTATCACAATGTCATTGACAGCTGTCATCCATCACCTGACCGGCATTCAGGCTGAAATCAGCTGCTGCTGTGAGAGGAGGTTAATTGTGTTTATATGAACTTCAAATTACCATTTATTAAGATTGAATCAGTTTATTGAATCGAAATACCATAGATGAACAATATTTGAAAAAAAAATATTTGCCCACAAATACCTTCACACAGTGTTTATAAATGGGGATGCCTCAACACAAAATGCTTTTACTGTCAAATTAGATGCAGCAAAAGCATAGTGTTGACACCTTTTACATTTTACATTTAGCAGACGCTTTTATCCAAAGGGGGCATGAATGAGGCACATCACAAGCTTTTAGTTTTAGATTTTGTGTCAGACGCTGATGTTATGAGGCAGGTAAAGACAGCCAGTTGGCTTTTCCATGTTTATCATCCAGCCCTGAGGGTGTAGTACAGTGTTTGGTGCTTAAAAAGCTTGTGTGTAATTTCAGTAAGTGTAGCACTGATTGGATTGTGCCTTATTTCATGACCTATCACATGCTTGGCATTTGCTTTTGCACATGCTGCTGGATTGAGCCTGGCACAGCGGCTCTGAAAGAGAGAGAGAGAGAAAGTGTGTGTGAGTGGACCATGGCTCTGTCCTGTTAAATTATGGCTCGTCTCTGCCATGGGAGTCCATCTCTGCTGCTGTCCCCTCATGCATCTGACCTCCTGTTCATTAATTAACCCCACAATCTTTTATTAAGAAATGACGCTCATGGGACGCATAGTGATGATACAGCTCCTTAACATTCACACTCTGTTTTCTTGGGTGATAACAACAGATTAGATTGTGTTTTTGTTGTTGTTTTTTTTCCTCAAGACCATTTCGTTCAATCACTTTCCTCCTCCTCAGTGAATTCATTAAGTCCATTACAGAAATGCCTGTCAGTTCTCTTACTTCCTCTGTGTTTTATGTTCTTCTCTCTGTCTCTCAGGGTTTTGACCAGTTGAGGATAGAGGGCCTGCTGTGTGATGTCACATTGGTGGCGGGAGATGGGGATGAGGCATTTCCTGTTCACCGAGCCATGATGGCCTCCTCCAGCGACTACTTTAAAGCCATGTTTACAGGTGAGCGAGGGAATAAGACATGGGATAACAAAGGATTAGGTGAGGTGAAAGCAAGTTTCCACGTGAGGAAGGGATAAAAGAAGGAAGAAGAGTTTTTTGGGACTGAAAGGTCCAAGTTTGACAGAAGAGAAAGAGAGAGAGACTCCAGTTAAGTTGTTGATGTGCTATACTGGATTGTTTTGGTTTTTGCTTAATACTGTCACTTAATCTTCTTTTGCTCTTCTTTTTTTTTTTTTTTTGGTCTAGTAATATTGTAAATATCAGTTACTTGTCAGTCTCATTTAGTCACACCAGAGATTCCTACGAGCTCAGAATATTCCTGATTCTCTCTCAATTCACCCCCTCCCTCACTCGCCCTCTCTCTCTCTCTCTCTCAGAAGCATACTCCGTTTCTTGGGAAGAAAGAAGAGAGGTAAAAAAAGATAAGAAAGCAAGGGATTTGCTCGGGGTTATTTGGAAAAGCTTGTTCAGAGATAATCAGTTCGATGGAAAGATCTTAATTTCATTATTTGAATTGAGTTCAGTTATTCCCTAAATAATTATGCCATTTAATACTGCATACAACCAAACCCTGGATTAGTTTTTAACGTAAAACTATTATGAGAGAGCACTAAACCAATTCTAAAGAAGCAGTTTGTCCAGGGAATCCTCTTTCTGCAGGCTAACACCATTCCCTAACTAGAGCTGGGGGGGAAATCAGTTTATTGATGCATCACGATTCTGAATCAGTCCAAAAAAATTCAGAATTAAGTCAAGTGTACATTATTTAGTAAAGTGATTTCCACTTTGATTAAAAAAATATATAACAAACATGATTAATGTAACCATTTTAAGGAAAAAAGGATGTTTTGTTATAGCTGTTGGAGCAAGGGTGCCGCCATCTTGCAATACCTCAGCGTGTGACGTCACGGGTTGGTTTGCTCCATTGGCCAATGTTATTATACATTGATAATAATAAATGTTCTTGAGTAATAAATCTCAAAATGATTTCTGAATGATCATATGACCCTGAAACCAAAGTAAAGACTGCTGAAAATTCAGCTTTGCAATCACAAGAATATATTAAAAATGTTAATATTAAATGTTAAAATGGAATTTTTAAAATTGTAATATTTTACAATAATAGTTTTTACTGAATATTTGATTAAATAAATGCAACCTTAGTGAGCGAGCATAAGAATCTTTCAAAAACATTAAAGGGGTCATATGATGCGATTTCAAGTTTTCTTTTCTCTTTGGAGTGTACAAGCTATTGGTGCATAAAGAAGATCTGTAGTTGCAAAGACTAAAGTCTCAAACCAAAGAGATATTCTTTATCAAAGTTAAGAGTCAGCCACGCCCTCCTAAAACGGCTCTTTCTAACACGCCCCACATATCTACCTCATTATGTGGAAATATTTGCATAATGCCGTCCCAAATCTGCACGCAAAGAAAGAAGGCATGGTTTCAGAAACCGCAGTTAGTGTTGAAGCAGCCATGTCAGGGAGATGCTGTGTGTTTCTAGGCGAAAGCAAAAGCACTTTATTTGGCCTTCCAGAAGTAGATGCATTTAGGAATCTTTAAGATTACTTACAACAGGACAGCAATGCATTTAAATGGACGACCGTTTCGTGAACCTAGGAAAAGAGGTAATTCTGACTTTGCCATGACAATCTGGCGCTTCTGAACCAGCTACTGTTTTGTTATTAGTTTAAGTTTGCTATTGACTGTTCAAATGCGGAGTTTGGCGCATGGTGTGTGTGTGTGTGTGTGTGCACGTGTGTGTGTGTGTGAGAGAGAGAGAGAGGGGGGTCACATCACAGGGGAGTCAGCTGTCTTAACCGTGGCTTGTGTACTGCAAACACATACCAGCTTCATCACTGTGTCTGTCAGCGACTCTGTTCCCCTTTCGGGCTCTGTCTTTACATTTATTTTGAAAGATGAAAGCTCTCGAGTATGGTAAGGGCGTTACGTTTCCGACGAGTGCTTGGGTTGTTCGGCCAATCACAATGCACTGGGTCAGATGGCCAAACAGAGCAGACTGCGCTTGTCAAAGGAGGAGCTTTGTAGAAAACTAAGCGTTTGAGAAAGGCGGGGCATAGAGGGACATACAATCATGTCCAGTTTTGAAAAATTCTCTTGTTTTGAACATTAAAAGCATGCAAAATATTCTGTTACCCAAATACACAAAAAGTAATGATCTTTAAAAAAGCATACATATGACCCCTTTCAATTACTGCCCCAATTCTCTGAATGGTAGTGAGAATTTGGTTTTCTCCCATGTAACAGTATTAATCACTCAGGCTCTTCCAGGTAAATCTTAAGTTAGTTAAGTTAGTTAATCTTAGTCATGAAGGCGCAGGCCATTTGGCGATCGCATGGAATTATTTCTACAACATCGCGGCAGGTAGCCACACCCATCAAATCTAATTGTTTCAAAATTTAGCTTTGAATAATGTTTCAATAATCATTGAAGTCTGTGTAAAGGCAATTCAGAGAATTGTTTCTAAACGCATTATAAATGCTAGAAATGTATGGCTGAAAACACATTACGAAGACTGTGAACTATGTAGTGCTGAATGATGGAGTTAGACCATTACACAGTTTTTCACCATTTTTGTGTTCAGGATTTTTTGGGTGGGTCTCGGTGACGCACTGGAGCCACTGAGCATGGCCCCTCCCCTAACACTATTAATAACTAGAGCTTATTAGCATCAGTGGTTTGTGCGCTCAATTGCGAGTTACTGTAATTACCATTAGTTACTACAGTTTGCTATCTATGCCTTCATCACGTTAATGTATATTACCTGGTTGCGAAAATGTACAAAACAGCTTGGTCTCCTTGTTTAAATTTCCTAAAAATTATGATATCAAGAAGAGATTTTGTGAAGAGCCACCTTAATGGAGAGCTGAGGATCACCACCAACACCCGCCTCTGCTGTGAATATTTTAACACCAGATAGTTTTACAAACTTTCATCAGAGACAACTGGGATTCACTGATAATCTGCTGTTACTGGTGAATAGTGGCAGCTTTCCCGCGAGTGGGCGTGATTTCAGCGCAGACAGCAGACACATTTTAGTGTGCAGACAATACTGCTTCTTTTTTCAAGATTGTGATAACTTATTTTATTTACTTGGCAGTTATTTTATCATTCAAATTTGGCTGGGTTAATAACACATTTTTCTGTGATGTGACAAACTCAGAACACATACAGTATTTAATATTGCTTTACACAGACTTCTATATCTATACTTTATCTTCTGATTAGCTGTGATTGTCAGGTCGTGCACAAAACACACTAATCGTGTTCAGTTGTATATGGAATGTGTATATAGGCCTAGCTGAGAAATGTGCTGCATCTGTTTATAGGTCAGTAGTATTTGTAAGCCCATCAAAGTCCTGCTCACACATGTGTGCCTTGAGCATTTCAGCATGGCAAGACTTCCATAATTGCTGTCTGTCACTTTCTTTTATTCTCCCCTTGTGTTCTACTTGTCTTTTTCTCTCTCTATCCTTCTCTCTTTCTCCATCTATCCTTCTCTCTTTCTCCATCTCTGTATAGTTGAGGAATCACATCTGAATTAATGAAAGTGGTTTGATTTATTTCAAACGTGGCTCTTGAATAAGTGGCTCATTATCATGGTAAAGAGAATTGGTGACAGCTTGCAGTGAGACTCACTTATCTTCTCTCTCTCTCTTTTCCTCTTTCTCTCATTCACCTTATTGTTTCGGTCACCCTCCCCTCTCTGTCTTTGATCCGCTCATTTGCAACGTTTTGTGGCAATCCCTCCCCCATTATTTTCTTCCTCATTCTCTTCATCTGCTTTTCCCCTTTTTTATATCTGTTTTGCTCGAATATTTCTTTGCACTGATTTTCTCTTGCTTTCATCTCCTCCCCCCGTCATCTCGTCCTCTCTTTCTCTTTTTTGTTTCCTCAGGTGGAATGAAAGAGCAGGATTTGATGTGTATAAAGCTGCATGGTGTGAATCGAATAGGGCTAAAGAAGATTATAGACTTCATTTACACCGCCAAACTCTCTCTCAACATGGAGAACCTACAGGACACCCTAGAGGCTGCTAGCTTTCTCCAGATCCTGCCTGTCCTTGACTTCTGCAAAGTCTTTCTCATTTCTGGGGTAGGACACTGTTCAAACTATTTTAAATGTGAACACTTTTAATCTGCAATGTATTTTGTAATGTTAAAACACAGTTCCTACCTCCTCTTAGGTGTCGCTGGACAACTGCGTGGAGGTGGGGCGCATCGCCAACACTTACAACCTCACAGAGGTGGACAAATACGTCAACAACTTTATCCTGAAGAATTTCCCCTCGCTACTTGGCACCGGCGAGTTTGTCAAACTTCCATTCGAACGTCTAGCGTTTGTGCTCTCCTCCAACAGTCTAAAACACTGCAGCGAACTGGACCTGTTCAAATCTGCGTGCCGCTGGTTACGCTACGAAGAAAGCCGAATGGAATATGCCGCCAAGCTAATGCGCAATATCCGATTCCCCCTAATGAGTCCGACAGAACTCATAAACCACGTACAGACTGTCGACTTCATGCGTACGGACAATACCTGTGTTAATCTTTTATTAGAAGCCAGCAACTACCAGATGATGCCATACATGCAGCCGGTGATGCAGTCGGAACGAACTGTGATCCGTTCAGACAATACCCATTTAGTGACCCTAGGGGGCGTGCTACGGCAACAGCTTGTTGTAAGTAAAGAGTTGCGACTTTTTGACGAAAAAGCACATGAATGGAAGGCACTGGCACCCATGGACGCCCCACGCTACCAGCATGGGATCGCAGTGATCGGGAACTTTTTGTATGTGGTCGGGGGACAGAGTAACTATGACACGAAAGGTAAAACAGCTGTGGACACCGTGTTTCGATACGACCCGAGGTATAACAAGTGGTTTCAGGTGGCGTGTCTGAATGAGAAGAGGACCTTTTTTCATCTGAGCGCTCTCAAAGGACATCTATACGCTGTGGGCGGGAGAAACGCTGCAGGAGAGCTGGGTGAGTCAGCAAGGGATTTAAGTGTCACAGCAGGGGACAGATTTCCAAGGGACACGCTGTGCTTCAGTTGTTGGCATGTTTTGTAAATATAACTTTAATAGGTGTCTCTTGCAGTGCTAATTATGTGTGGATGCAAAAAAAAATTTTAAAATGCTAATAAGATCTTGATATTTTTGGTTGGTCCTAATTATAGACAGATTTACTTGACATCACCTCCACCTTCAGAACCATGGACAAAATTACACAAAATCAAAAATTACAACCCAGACTACATTAAATATTGGTTTATATGCAGTGAGGATATACATGGTTTGTGCAGACACCCTTGTGTTTTGTGATGCGAGTTATTGAATGCTATGAGCTTGACACTACCAAAATTTAATTGAAGTGTAAAAATGTAACTGAAGTAGCAGCAGATCATTTCGTAAATGTAGAGCGCAGTCTTGGTTCTATCCATCAGTTGTTCATTGGATTAGCGCAGATCTAAATGCGAGCTTGCAGTGGATCAGATCGGAGAAGGCTGTCATTTCACCGGAAGTTTGAGATATGACATTTAGATGAAACATTATTACTTAAATTAAAGAAATAAATCAAAAAAAATTTAAAAAAAAACTTTAAAAAAATAAATAAATAAGCAAAAGTTTGCTTTATAGTCTTTATTCCAGCAGCTATGGTTGTATGTCTGCGTCAGGCAAAGGTGGAGCTTAACCAGAGATGATAGTTCTCACAGGGTGAATGCCCCAGTGGAACGTGGATAATTAAAATGCAGGGGCAGCTCCACATAGCAGAACATAGAGTGCAAACACATCAATGCCCCCACAACCAAAAAGGGCCTTCCCATCATCCACAGCAATGCTCCTCATTACTATACACAAACACACAGATCAGATACATACAGCACCTCAAAACTGACAGGAAAGAGACAAATACACAACCACACAGATGTCACACTACAGAGGTTTGATAATGGACTCTGATGCGCTCACTTCCACAGTGAGACAAAAAAAACTGGGGTAACATTCGATGACGCTCAAGCCTCTTGTTTCTATAGCGACCACCGTCATTTATTGCTTTGAGTTGAATTTAATCTTTTTACCCCGTACTGTTTGAGGACTTTGCCCGCTGTCTAATATTACTGCCCAGTGTGTTTGATTTGTCACTCTCAGTACAAGATTTGCAGGAACTGCAGTTAATTACGAATGACAAGGGATCGATTTTAAAAGCTACATTACCCAGATAACTGGTGGTGTGGCCTCATATCCAAAAAATATACAAAAGAGACAGGCTCTCAAAATTTAAAAAAAAATTCAGCATCCGATTATCAGGAATTATTACATAGATGCAGAATGATTATGCAGTGTTTAAAAAAAAAAAAAAAAAGAGGTGATCTGTTATTATAAATGTAGACTGACAGATCCTGATGAATGTGGATGCATGGGGTTGTGAAGACTGAGTGAATGAATGTTGTGCAGGTGATATTTATGATCATAGTTTACTGATTTTGCCTTTGAAAGCTCTGAGAGTTGTATTTTAGTGTCCGTCAGAACAGACACAGACTCTCCTGGTGACGATCATTATTGGAAAACAGGCTGTCTGTATTAAATAGTGTGCTGTATATTACTGTAATGAACAATTTTAGACCAACAATTTTGCTTTTTGGCGATTCGATTGAAAAGCTAACCACATCAGTTTTAGAAAAACCTTGAACAAATAGGTAGAAACTTTATGTACACAATGAGCTTATGCTGTTGTGAAGTATGATGAACAAATGGGCTCCCATCTTTACTTTAAATACCCATAATTATGCTGTGATAATTATATAATATGATATCAGTGTGAGAGTCATAAACCTCCACTGCTCTGTTTCAGACCGCTCATTTTCTACCTGCTGTTGTTTAGGATTTTACATGCAGTTGGTTTAATAAACATGGAGAAGCTATATTTTATGTAGTCACAGTTTATTACCCTTCTATCTTTTAGCCAGAAGACCGACTCCGCATGAAGTGCTTATTCTGTGATTGGTTCATCATCTCTGTGGCCGAATGACTATGAACCGATATTAATGGTCATCAGAATCTAAACTTGCATCTGTTCGGTGTGCTGTGAAAGTACACTAGTTTGGTTGTGTATAATTGAGCACTAAAGCATCCCTGTTCTCTCTGTTTGTGAGAGCATGACTAATGTACAAGAACTAATTTTCTGTTACCTTTTAGACCTCTTCCTGGATCCATTCTAACTCAGCTGTTAGTCTAGTCATCTTTATTGGCATTCAAGTTTTCATCTCTAATTCTCACCGTCTCTTGTCTTTCTCCAGCAACTGTGGAGTGTTATAACCCCAGGACAAACGAATGGACGTATGTGGCCAAAATGAGCGAGCCGCATTATGGACACGCAGGCACCGTTTACGGAGGATACATGTATATTTCAGGTACATGTCACATATCTGTATGTTAGTTAGTTATAAGGACAGTAAGACATTTGTTTTATACATTTGTTTTTATAAAGTCTCATGTTCACCAAGGCTGCACTTATTTGATAAACCTTACAGTATTATACGTAATAACAGACCGTTATTACAATTTACCAACAATGGTTCGACGTTAATTTAATATAACCTGTCAGCATTTACGTAGTGTCTGACAAAGCTAGCTGGGACGTTTCAGCAGTCATTCCTCCAGTCTTCAGTGTCACATGATCCTTCAGAAATCATTCAACTATGCCGATTTGCTGCTCAACAAACATTTGCTCAATATTCAAGACATTTATGGCTGTTACTAGTGTTTGTGGAAGATGTGATAAATTTTTTCAGCAATTTTTTAACATTTATAACACAGTTGTGTAACATATAACTGGTTTACTGTCTTTTGGATTAAATTAATGTATTTTCTGACACAAGTTACTCATTATTTCACATAAAAATAAATTCTTACGACCACAAACTTTTGGACCGGTCGTTCGTATATACAGGTACTTCACGAAATTAGAATGTTGGGGGAAAAGTTTATTTATTTAGGTAATTCAACTCAAATTGTGAAACTTGTGTAGTAAATAAATTCAATGCACACAGGACCGAAGTAGTTTAAGTCTTTGGTTTTTTTTAATTGTGATGATTTTGACTCACACTTAACAAAAACCCACCAAACCGTTTTAAAAACCACGCCACTTCACCTTTAATATGTGCACAAATTCGAGAAAAAAAGTACAATTTAGTCACATACTCGTCCTCATTCTCAAACACATTTTCACAGATCAGGGGTCTCATTTATAAACGTTGCGCATGCACAAAATGGGCATAGAAATTGCGTACGCAATTTTCCACGTACATATCGGGATTTATAAAAAATAAAACTAGGAGTAAATATGTGCGCACCATACGGACACTCTAGACCATGCGTATGCACTCTTTTACTGGAGTGACCCGTGACGAAGTAAACACGTTTAAAATCTGTTTTCATTTCGGTATACACATTTACATTAAATATTCTACTCTCATTAATGGAGATAAGCACTGAAATTACGTAAAGTCATTACGCACAAGTTGAACAAACATTTTATGAATTTAGACATATTTAGTGGATGCGCTTGATCACTTTTCCTGTGGCATGCTGTTTTAATGACAGCGAGGATTGCTATAGGTGCTCAACAATTAATCTTTAAACTAAACTGCAGATCTCATGAGAAAATATTTTAGTGAGAACAATGATGCGCACTTACTTCAATATTATGGCAAACTCTGCTGGATTCAGTGGTCGAACGGTCTATTGTCCGGTTTGAATAGGTCCAATGATAATATCTTACTGTACAACCACAGCTGCACGGAAGTGTTGATGTTTTGTGAAGGCATCTCCACAACATTATGGAAAATACCACTGTATTTGAAGGATAAAACTTGAAGAAAACGGTAAGATTTGCACATTCCTTTTTAAAATACTTTGTCAGTGACGCACAGAGTCAGACAATTCTATTTACACTGCAATAAATATAGGCTAAAAATAGCTAAAAGATGTTCACCTTATCAGCAAAACTGCATACATTTAATTTGATTTGAATTGTTTAAAACAACTGAAATACTATTCGGCCAGTGGAAAAGAATAAGATCAACTCTATTCTAAAATATTTATCTGATAACTATTTTAAACAGTTTTGTTTTTATGGATATATTGATATATTTATTCTAAAACCTAACAAGGAATGGATGATTTTTAGCAATAAAAATTGTTTATGGCACAAATGGCATTTATAGTCCGTATCTCATATTTCCCTAATGTCTTGTAGCTTTGACAGCGTTAACGTGGTGTCACGTGGATGGGAATATGCATGGAAATGATATGCAGATGAGGTTATGCATAGTAAAACTAGGCGTTGTAAGCTCCATATATGGTGATTTCGGGGAGGAGTCGGGGTGGAGATGCACGTACGCACAATCTTCCCCTGACTGGGATTCATAAAGGGATTTTTGCGCAGGTTCTGGCGTAAAATCTAGCTTTTGTGCATACATACACTTTTAGGATGAAATCTACGGAGAGTTTTATAAATGAGACCCCAGGTATCTGGTAAGGTGTCGCTGACAGGAAGAGGAATATCTGGAAGGTGAGAATGAGATGTTCTCACCACACACACAAACTGATCCTCCATAGATCAGTGTGTGTGTGTTCCCTCTATCGCACAAAAACACTTTCAGATGGCAAGAAATGAACTTCGCTAAACAGAGGAACACACAGAGACACTCTCTCACAGGATGTTAACCTGCCCTGTGCAGGATTGTTCCCATCGCATGCTCGCTTTACAGGATTGCAGGTCAAATCCTGCTTTATGGAGATGAGTCCTACTTTCACTGAGAATGATAAACAGAGAGAGAGATGGTTGGTTGGATAGGGTGGCGAGAGGAGGAGATGTAGTGATGACATGAATCAGAGAAGTGTGTTTATGTGTGATAATGAACATTTTGAGGTAGTAGGAGCGGTGGAGTGTGATCCTCTACAAAAATACACACACACACACACACACACACACAAAGAGAGCTGTGATAATGCTGTCAAGGCTTTCTGTCGTCTTCTCCAACACACACATTACCTCTCCATAAGTTAGTTCCCTCTTCATGAGCATGAGCCAAGCTGACTTTCATTCCAACACCTCACGAAACCTCTAAATAACATTCTGAAACTCTCAACATGAAATGTGCGTGATGCAATGAGGCAGTCTACTTTTTTTTTTTTGTATTTAGTATTTATTTTTTTCATTTTTTAAATTGATTTTTTATTTACATTTTTTTGCCAGTGTTAAATATGTGTTTATTCCTGCCCTCTTAGACAGTGTTTTCTAGGACGTACAAGGCCGTGTGGCTAGGGAAAATAAATGTAAACAGTTTATATCTTATTTGAAATCAGTAAATCCCAAAGACAAAGTTGCAAGGTTCAAAATTATTTTTTTCATGATGAATATTCGTTTTCCACTCATAAAGGTGATGCCTGCTTTTGATGGACTAATGAAAACATGAGGGTGGAAAAAAACAGATTTGATCAATGTGGACATTTATGGAGAGTTAATAAGTGTCTCTTCGAAAAGGCACACAATATAAAACCTCTCCAAGTCACGTAATCTGTTGCATCAAGGCACAAGTAGTTCTAGTGATGTCCCATCAACCATACTGATTCTCACATTCTTTCCTCTTCTATCATCAAACCATTGATTTTTCTCTAGGTAATTTTTGTAAGCTGAATACTTTTGTTTTTTCTCTGGTGTCTGGGTCCTATTCTGCTGCTCTCTCTTCTTCTTCTTCTCTCTCTCTATATCTCTCTACTCTTCTCTCTCTCTCTCTCTCTCGCTTCTCTCTCTCTCTCTCTCGCCTCTCTCTCTTCTCTTCTCTCTCTCTCTCGCTCATATCTCAGTTATACGGGTCATGAAGCAATGGAGTATTAAGCTCTGCACTCACAAGAGCTTTAGTGTGCATGCATGAAACAGTCTCATGTTATGTGCTGCCTCATGCTTTGTTCTCTGTCATCATCTCTCTAGTCTCACCTCTTCCTCTCCTTTGCCTGTTTCCTCACTGTTTCACTTCAGATTTTATCCTCTTACTGCTTTATTTGTTTCGATTCACACAAATGCACTGGAAGAGGAGAATGAGAAAGTGCGTGTGTGTGAGTGAATCATTCTCTTCTCTTAGTAAAGGAAAGAATGGATGGATGGATAAAGAGTTAGAGGGCAAAAATAGGAAGGATGGAGAGAGGAAGAGAAGGGAGGGTCTGGTTGGCTGATGCCCAGGTGCCTGATGGGATAGTTCTCTTTATTTTCAGCCCTCCCTGTAGACATGTCCTGTTTTCTTTTTCATCTTGTCTTTTTTTTCCTCCGCTTCCCTCTCTAGTTCATTTCGGTGAGTGTGCGGACCTGTTTATGTGTGTGTGTGTGTGTGTGTTTCAAAGCTGAATTATTCAAACTTAACTCTTTCTCAGCCAGGACATGAGGAGTTCCGTGCACACAATATGCAGATTCTTTTTGTTTGTATTTAAGATTCAAGGAGCGTGCACACACAAGGGGGCCGTTTCAGCCAAGGAAAGTGATGTGAATCTCTCTGCGCTTGTTGTGCAGGTGGAATAACCCACGGACACCTTCAGAAGGAGCTCATGTGACTCGACCCGGACGCTATAAGTGGTCTCAGAAGGCTCCCATGACCACGGTCCGTGGCCTGCACTGCATGTGCACGGTTGGCGACCGCCTCTACGTCATTGGAGGAAAACCATTCCGGGGCACAAGCGACTAGAGACGTGCTGAGACTGCGAGTATACAGTCCCGCGGGACTGTGGACGCCGATCGCAGCATATCGCTGGCTAGAGCGCGTGGGCGTGGCTGGGTTTGAGAACAAGATCTACGTGGGTGGGCGGGGATACTGTGGAACAGCGTGATGGTGGAGATTGTACGAAATAGACCCGAGAGGAGAATGGCACAAAGTGTTCGACTTGCCGAGTCACTCGGTTGGCATCAGAGCCGCACTTGACCGTATTTCCCCGCCGAGGACCTCTACTCTCTGGTCACCAAACGCGAGTCTCCCTGTGGCTCCTGAAGAATGGATGGAGGGCGAGAGTGCGAGAGACAAAGGAATATTAAAACAGACTGTTGGTTGACAGACATGAAGAGGGTGAGTAGAGGCAATCCCCTACACAATTAGTCTCTCTCTTTCTCTTCCTCTCTCTCTCTCTCTCTCTTTCTCCCTCTATCTCTCTCGCCCCACAGGAAAAAGACAATGTTGCACTCCCCACTGATCTATGTGCAATGGTGTCTGTGGTGAACCCAAGCCCTTTCAATCAAAACGATTTCCACTTCTCTCCTCATCCCATCCTGCGCTTTCTCCCTTGAGAGCAAATGCTGAAAAAAATCCCTAGTCCTCTTGATAGCAAGAAAAATGGAAGCAACGCACAGGGTTGGGTGAACTAAATGTTAACATTGATTTGGGGGGTGTTTGTCTCTTTGCAGAGGAATAACCTTAACTTGAAAACAAATGACTTTGCAATCAACTTTTCTACCTGAGGTCTCAAGAGTTGCTATGAGAATTGTTCCCGATCCTACCTACTTCTGAGGGCGCCCCTACCAGCCACATATTCATCTCTCCTGCTCTCTTCCAGTATGCCGCTCATTTTCCCGTTCTGTCATCTCACCCTTGCCAGTTTTTACCCTCATCTTTGTCATTCAGGGGGTCATTGACCTTTGACCAAGATGAGGAAACCGTTTGAAACTCAGGGGTTGGCTGCCACAATCTCCTGCTAACTGATTTTCATATTCTATCCTGCTGTTGTTAGAACCATTAACAGAATTGTGTTTTCTAAATTTAATAAACAAGATTTTGAGGAAAACAAAATAAGTGTTGGTATGATTTTCATTTAGTTATCAGCTTTCTTCAAAGCTTTTTCTATGCATGACAGTCAACATCATATATTGGAATACACAGTGTTGCGTGGAGTGCCTGCAAAAAACCTTCGAAATGCCTGTTTTTTAAAATACGACTGGGGCTACGTGCATATTGCTTTATCAAGGTTTCACTTACACCAAATTGTGTTTGAAACACCGCGTGTGGGACCAATCAGCATCTATGATCAGAACAATCCATTTTATAATCAAGAATCCACTTCAACAGCTATGTTAAGAGTCTGTTTAATATGGACTTGAATGGGCTATCATGGACAGAGACACCAAGGCTTTCTGAAGAGTTTGATGCAGTCCACATCATCAGAGTATGCAAAAATAAGTGTGGAATGCCAGATATAGTTGTGCCATAAGGAAAGAATAAGCAAATGTTGCTTTTAAAAGCAGTTTGTTATTTTCTGGTGTTTGAATGGTCTGTGGTTCATTTCATCGGGAAATCACAGTTTCATTTGTTTAGGGACCTGAGCACAAGCTCAAGATATTTTCACGTTTTATTCTACAACATTAAAATTCATGTGTATTGCCTCGCTTGAGAGTTTTTGTTTTGGCGGTTTAAGGCGGTTGATAACAACTGACTAAATAGGACTACAGAGGTTGTCCGGAACATTAAAAGTCATTATGTTGAACAGGAACTAACTAGATTGCTTTTACAGCATTGTTGTGTTTATATGCACGCTTTTGCAAACTGTTTTAACTTTCCAAATAGCAGAACTCCAGAGTTGACAGAAGTGTAATATTTTATGACCTAACTTTAGGGTTTTTTGTTTTGTTTTACTTTTGCCGATTGTATTTACAGTTCAAAATATATAAGATTTAAGTTCACTGAAGACTTGTCTTGATGAGACCAAAAAAGAAAAAAACATCTTTAAGTGGTCACCGAGCTTATATTCTGCAATAATCAAAAATCACAACAACAACAAAAAATCTATTGAATTTGCTAACTTCTGAGTTGACAGAAAATAATTCTTACAAGCTTATTGCTATATGCAATGTCATTGATTACATTAGTATTCAATTTGATGATAGTGCCACCTGTTGGTCAACAGCAATAGCGTTATAAGTAATTCCACATATTGCTTTTAAGCTGCTTTTCCTAAAATCTACACTGGGGAAGTATTGTCCAATAAAATCTACCATTTATGACATTGTTGTGCTTGCTTCTCTCTGTCTCAGGCAGGTGTTCGGCTCAGCCTGTTGTGCTGGTGGTGCCCAGGTGAACTACCATCTGTGTGAGTGTGTGTGGCCTCCCGACAAAACATATGGTCACTAATCAATTACAACTTAAATGAGGCACAGGGCTCGGCCCAAACTTGCTCTAAGCCCTGTGGGGCACAATCAAGTACAGACTTTACATTGGTTAATATCTCTGTAAAGCAACAGACCATTGTGCTCTAGCTAGTCAAACATAATTGACTCCTCTGATTAGTTGTGTCTGTGTGTGTCACAGGCATTAGTTTATCAATTTGATTGCCAGCTAGTGCAGTGAGTGTATGTGTGCCTGACGTGCATGGGGACCTTCTGGCCTCATTGGTGTTGTGGCCCTGGGCTGCATCAGTTGTTCTAAATTGCATTAAAGCCTCATGGGAAAACAGTACTAAATGCAGGGTCAAGGGCAACACGTAAGAGATCAAGAGTGTGTGTGGACATTGGACAGTAATGCTGTTACTATTAGAATAAGGGCAGGTTTTAAAGCACTGCAATTCTCTGCTAAATGTAGCTCTACAGGGGACGCCTCGCACCCATAATCCCAGCTGTCCTCCATGAAAGCAGGATTAGTAATCAGATTATGGTTTTTGTTCCCCACCCCCATTTAAAGGGGTTCTCCACCCAAAAATAAAAATTCTCTCATTATTTAATCACCTTCATGCCATCATATGTATATGACTTATTTTCTTTGGGAAGAACACAATTAAAGATTTTTTGAAAAATAATCCATCTCTGTGAGTCCACATAATGCAAGTAACGATGACCTCCAAATCTAAATGTTTAAAAAAGTGACGAAAATCCATACAACCCCAGTTGATGAATCAATGTCTTCCGAGGTGAAATGATAGGTGTGTACTACGAAAAAGTTTGCAATACTAGTATTTTTAACTATAAACCATCGGCCAACAGTCATGTGTGGGTTAATGAGAGCGTTGTGAAATGCTACGTCAATGTTGTGAAGCGTGATGTTAGTGTGCAAGAAGTGATATGGGCTGCGTCTGAAAGGTGAAATATACTGCCTTCAGAGGATGCATTCCAAGGTAGGAAGGCACCAAGGCACGTCCGAATCCAAAGTTATCTTCACTTCCTGTCTCCTGAGATGCCTTTATCTGAGCGATTTTTGAAGGCAGCATAAACGTATTCTTCACTGCCTTTGATATCCCACAATTCTGTGCGTTCCATTATGTGACAGTTCAAAAATAAATAAAAAGCCAGTGGTCAGTTTTTGTGTAGATTTGCACAACTTGCACTTTCTCTTTATTGTGGGTCATATGAAGAAAGACAGTCATACACATCTGGGACGACTTGAGGGTGAATAAATGATGAGAGAATTTTCATTTTTGGGTTTTTTAGTGTCCCTTTAATCATTCTACTAGAGAATCTCTAAATGAAATGCACTGAAGAGTCTATTTCTACAGCCCACCCTGCAATAAGATGCTTTGTTCCTCTACACCTTCTCGCACACAACTGTCTGGCCTCTGCAATGACGTGTGCCACCTTTCAGCCAGCGTTCTAGAGGCCCGTTTTCAACTTGCGTCATGTTTCTGTGTGTTATCTTGCACTGCTCTGACTGCAGAATTCTAGAATCAGCAGAGTTCCGTCTGGCTGCCTGTCTACACCTGTGTCTGGATTTAAAGACACACTTCTAGTTGAGCAATAGCAAACAGACAGATATTACCCAAAACGAAGACCTTAGCCAAAAAGAAACCATCTACTCATGGCTTCTCTTTCTTTTCCGCGCTCCCTCCAAACGACTGTTCTGGGAGAATGTCAGTCTGGAGAGTAGGTACAAAATTCAGTGAAAAGGGTGGATTACTTTAAAGCAGCAACAAATGCACGTGTACAGCTATTTACCGTACTTACAACAGTGATATATATACAACAGTGCATTCCAGTCACTTAAGTGTAGGGGACTCCAAAGTTGCAAAAATACACAAAACTACATTTAATTGCTAGGCTTGTTCCTAAACTAACGCTAAGGTATAGTTCAGGGGTGTCCAGACCTGCTCCCGGAGGGCAACCTTCCTGCGAAGTTTAGCTCCAACCTTAATGAAACACAACCAAAATCAAATAAAGGTCTTAAGGATTATTAGAAACTTTGAAGTAGTATCTCAAACGAGATACACAATCTAGTGTATACATTTTACTACAAAGTGCACTTACACAATTTAGTGTATAAATGTCACAATACAGAAGCATTTAGTTTTTCATTTGAAGGAAATTTGGTTGGTTGGTTGGTTGGTTGGTTAATATCTCTGTAAAGCAACAGACCATTGTGCTCTAGTTAGTCAAACATATTAGAAACTTTGAAGTAGTATCTCAAACGAGATACACAATCTAGTGTATACATTTTACTACAAAGTGCACTTACACAATTGGTTGGTTGGTGTTGGGGGGTGGGGGTTGTGGGTGGGGGTTTGGGGGTGGGTGGGGGGGGGTGGGTGGGTGGGTTGTTGGTTGGTGGGTTGGTTGTGAGTGACAGTACATCTAAGGTACCTTTAATATAAGCCTCAGCGGATTGTACTTTAAAGCAGTTACAAACAATGTACATAATGATTGACTACTGAGCAGAAGACACCGTTTAATCATTAAAAATGAAGGATATGATAAATAATTGATTTATTCATTTAAAATGGATAGCGTTTTTGTAGATGGTCAGACAAAGGACCTGAAATCTTGGGTTTGCAAAGCATTGTTATGCTGCAGGGATGCTGTAAATCATAATGATATAATATATGAAGCATGAAATAGACTCCAGCTTTGACCTTTTATTGCAATCTGAATAAGATTCAGATGCCGTGACCTCAAACTTGTGCCATACAAATCAGCCAAGGTCATGGGAAGGAATGATAAATGGCACTTTATTATCCCTAGATGTAAGATGTGCCGTCATTCCTCATGAATGAATATTATGGTGATTATTTCTGTCTGGATGGAACCCATGTTTGTAGTCTGTGCTGATGGTGTGGTAATGTGGTGTCTAAGCGTGTCTCACAGCTGGTAGTATGCTAATATTGGATTGTGTTTTGTTTTATTCATTGGGGTAGGGGAGATTGATTTCTGTATATTTATGATTTGATGTTTTCTTGATTGCCTCTTGCTTGAAGCTGTTAAACATTTAGCATTCATATTGTCATAATAAACCACCAATTAGAATGCATTCAATGCCTTATTAGTAAAACGAACTCTTGAATATGCAAATATATGTGACTGTTTATTTAAATGCTTCTAATGTTACAATTATGTGTAAAAGGGTAATGTTACATTTAACAATATGCATAATCAAGCCTTAATATATTTCATGTGCATAATCAAGCCATCAGCTTAAGTTACTCTCTTCCTCTCACTCTCTGCTATATTATTGTGTCATATGAATGTTTTATGGCCTCTGTGAATTTAGCAATTAATACTTTTCTTCAGAAAGGCTGCATTCAATTGACAAACAAACAAACAACAGTAATAACATTTATAATTATTGTTTTTACTGTATTTTTGATCAAACAAATGCAGCCTTGGTGAGCAGAGGCGACTTTCAAAAACTTAAAAAGATCTTACCAACCCCAAACCTTTGTCAGTATGTCGTTCTGTTATTACTCTTGCATCCTTTAAGCATGATAATGCCATGACTGATATCATATCTTTGTTTTCTGTCTTCTCTTGCTCAACAGCCTCAGAGGAATGTCTTGAAACCTTCGCGAGAACTGTGCTTTTATGTCATTGTAAGATCATGAATTCTATGAATTAGACTGAAATTAAAGTGCCGCCTTCTGTTTGCAGGATGAAGAGTGCGACTCTCTCAGTCTCAGACTGCCACTCTTGAAAACAAATTTGTGTGTTCCTGTTTTTAATGAATTGTTTTGTTTCCAAAAATACAATCCATAGAGAGGAAGATAGACTGAAACAAGTTTTCAAGACATTTGAACTACTTCATGACCTTATGCAGTCTCACTCTGTCTCTCTTCTTCTTTCAGTCTGTCATCTTTCTAATGCAACTGTATCACCAAGTGATTTAGAGTGATTGTCAACAGATACACATTACTTTGGATGTCTCTGAACAGCGACTTATGTTTTCTCCCAGAAACCTCCAAATCAACCATTGACCCAGATATGTGTGTAAGTGCTGCTTTGTTGTGTTCAAGGCTATTCATTTTCATTAAATCTGCAAAAGTAATATCTCTGAGATGATACATTATTGTCTTTTATGTCTGAAGCACAGCTGGACTGGGGAGATTCATTCCCAGCGAGCCTCTGCTCTTGTATTGCGGTCACATGGCCTGCGTTTGAAAGCGTAGCAGCTCTTCGGAGTGCAGCAGAAAGACGATCTCTAAGAACATCACTCACAGAGCAGCGCTGCTTACACTGCTGAGATCTGTGTGAAACTGTGAGAGGGAATGAACGAAAGGCTCGAAGGCAAAGCATATGGTTAGTGTGGTCTTTTTTCTCTCTTTTTTGCATATATAGCCTTCTATTGTTCAAAAATGTATTTTTACAAAGACAAGTGAGGGAATATTTATGTTACAAAAGATTACTATTTCAAATAAATGTTCTTTTGAACTTTGTTCATTAATGAATCCTGAAAAGATGTATCATGCTTACCACAAAAGTTTTAAAGAACAGCTATTTTCAACATTGATAATAATAGGAAATGTATCTTGAGCAGCAAATCAGCACATTAGAATGATTTCTGAAGGATCCTGTGACACTGAAGACTGGAGTAATGGTGCTGAAAATTCAGCTTTGCATCACAGGAATAAATTACATTTTAAAATATATTCAAATAAAAAAACTGTTCTTTTAAATTGTAATAATATTTCACTATATTACTGTTTTTATTATGTATATTCAATTAGAGGCAGAAAAAACTTCATCCCAAATATTTGTTAATCATATTATTTCTACTTTTTGGCCTAAAGTGTCTAATCAAACCTTAGTGCACATCCTCCTATAATCAGCATGCCCAGTTTCTGTTCTCACTTCTCACACACAGTCTTGCTGCCAGGCTTCATGGGGATCGTTATATTTGTCATGTCTGAAAGCCAAACTGAAGTAATAAGAACTTCACTGACAGAAACAAGACATTTGCACTGTGCTCATTTGTTATATTCATGTTTTTAATCTTTGAGCCTTCAGACATCAAAGAAAATCTTGATTAAAAACTTGTCAGCAGTCATTTATAGCATCATCCATTGACACGAAATAGTGACACAGTTTCTGTCTTCGCACTCCTCTGAACACTTTTCGTTCTCTCTGTTATTTTCTCACAGTCTTTTGGTGACCTGTGTGTGTAATGATTTGAACTGGTGTGCTCTGCTGAGCTTCCCATGGTAATGCATCCCTAAGCCTCTGGGCAGAGACAGACAGCACTCAGGGTCATGCTCTCTGCCGATGTACACATGCTCACATGATGTGATGGAACCACTCAGGAGTGACAGGAATGTCTTAAACCAGCACAAAACTGCATCATGCTCCAGATATTCTGTAGTTAATCTCATAGATACGAACAGCATAATCATGGCATTTTCATGGTCAAATGATTCAATAGCACTCAGAAAAAAGGTACAAAGCTGATACAGTAGGACTGCTTTCTGCTAGCATTTCAATTGAAGCTATTCATTCAGTGTAAATAGAATATTTTGAACGTTTACACTAGTTGTTGTACATATAATGTACCAGTAATATTATTGTGATCATTGACATATGGACATGCTGAAACTAGAAACATTTCGATTAATATATTTGTAATATTTGTGCAAAAATTATAACCAATCACAAAATAACTTATTTTATATACAATCATCTTATTTATACATTGACACTTAAACAAAGAAAATATGTGAACTACCCCACTGACTAAAGAATAAATTAATATCTATTATAGACCCTATACATAGTAGTATACCGAAACTATATAATAAGCTATGAATTAATAAGATATAAGCTATTACATTTATTATTAAAATAAAATCATATTTATTATGCATTTTAATATCATTTTAAAATAATTTTAAGAGTCCTAATGCATTTTAGGACCCTTGTATATCTCTTATTGGCATTCTTTCTTTCCAAAATGATGGTTGATCCATTACTGACAGATAAAGGGGAAAAATCAGTGCAGAGAAAAAGTCGAAAAGTTCATAGTTCAAACAGATCAAGAGAGTAAGAGAATGAATGTGTTTTTGATGTTATGGATGCCTGTAATTGTATCCTTCTTGTCATCTGCTGTCACTGAAGAAGCAAAGCGAACTGCAGTGAAAATAGAAATTCTGCCCTGGGTGTGTTGACTACACCAGTGTGATACAAACATGTTATGACATATGACATGACAGTTTATATCAGCTGACACCTTGATCAAATCTGACATATAAATATTTTTTAGAGCTGAGGTTGATGTATTGTTCTCCTGAACGCTGTCAGACACGCCACAGGTTCTTGCATGTTAAAACTTTATTTATTCATTTTTAACAGATACACTGACAAGGCCTTCAGGTGATCCTACAAATCTTGTTTTTTTTCCCCCTACAAAGCCAAATTCTATAACTGTAATAAATTATATGCTAATTGTATGATTTATGTCCTGAAATAGGCACATGTCTGACATGTGTGTGATGTACAGAAGAGAGTAGCAGCTGCGCTCACCTCAGGCCTGAACTGAACTCCTGATTAATGTAAGATCTGGCTGTGCAGTAGAGGCCTAATAGAGGGGCTTCAGTCCAGCAGCATGTGAGGCAGAGTTCAGCCGAGTTCAGTGTCTGGCCAAATGCAAACTACTTCCGAAAGAAGCAAAAGAGCTCAAACTAACTGCTAAATTTAAATTCATTTTAAATGGCTGCAATCATATTTTTGTTTATTAGAAAATGTTTGATTTATGAATTAATAGATGAAAACTGAATGACTATGAGTATTGAATGAGTATGAGTATTATTCAAAATATGACTGAATTCAAAAAATAGCAAAAAAAAGAAAAAAGCCTATGTAAAGTGCTTTGACAAAATGAACATAAATGCAGTAGAGGGGGGTGGGTGCATTATTATTTCTGAGCAGTTGGCGTTTTCTTTGGTGAAAATCCATAAAATCAGGTTCGACGGTTTCAATTAAAAAGGTCTAAATGCTATTTCATTGCGTGTATTACTTAAGTTACACTGGTAAAGAGTTGGATTCCTCATGCGAAACCCCGAAGTAAAAAACAAAAACGAGTTTGGGACTATGATCAGAGTATTTCTGTTCCAAACACTGCTTTTCTGGGTTGTATAAGTTATTTCAGAATGTTTGATTTCGAAGTATGGTGACATCATGCATCATGAAGGGTGGAATTCCTTGTAGGGGCCTTCTCCCTCGGAAGAGCGTGCGCACCTCACCACGCGAGAACGAGCCACTCCTCACGTGCTTCATTCGGGTTATGGAAGTCATCGGCAGCACTGCACAGGACTTGCTTGGAAAGAATGCCTCCAAAAGCAGTGTGTTTCTTGGTTGTGAGGGAAAGACTACCATTGTTCAGCTTTCCCAATAACCCAGCGTTACGTAAAACCGGGTATCCGATTTGTTTTTTCTGGGCAACCTCCAGAGATGCGCACAATGTTTTGGTCCCAAAGGTCATTTCAGGTGATGAATGTTTATAACAAGGCCCAGTTCGGAAGCTTGATAAAAAGCGGAAATATAAGAATCCGCCGCAATAAAAGATCCCGGTCATGAGTTGGAACCGCAGGCTATGAGTAAAACTGAATCAAATTTCTGTGTTTTGTTGCCCATTGGTGCAAAAGTGCATATAATGTAGACTACACAGTCGTGTAGTGAATCAAAAGTTATCCAGGGATAATGCGATGATGTATTGTGTGTGTTTAAATACACTTAAATACACTTAAAGTTTCAAATGATGCGATTTCTATTTTTCCTTTTCCTTATTGTGTTATGTAGCTATTTGTGCATGTAAAAGATCTGCAGAGTTACAAAGCTCAACGTCTCCCACAAAAGGATTTATTCTGTCTAAAAGAGAAGGCTGATCCAGACCTGGCTAAAACGCCTCATTCAAACACGCCTCCACATGTCTACGTCACGATGTGGAAATATTTACGTAATGCCGCCCAAATGTTCATGCAAAGAAAGAAGGCGTGGTTTCAGGAACCGCAGTAGTGTTGATGTAGCCATGTCAGGGAGAAGCTGTGTGTTTCTGTGCAAAAGCAAAAGCACTTTATTTGGCCTTCCAAAAGTAAATGCAATGAGGAATATTTGGTTAAGATTTATTTACAACAGAACACGCACCACCAGTAGTTCACATTTTTTTTATGACGCAGTTTTGTTAACCTAGAGAGTAGCCTACCAGCCTGGCTGTGGCAAGGCTATTTCTAAAAAAAATGGTTCACTTCCGGCTTAGCACTGTCAGAGCTGCAAATCAGAGCAGACGGACGACTGCGCTTGTCAAAAGAGTGGGCTTTGTTGAAAACGACGCGTTTGAAAGAGGTGGGGCATAGAGGACCTACGATAATGTAGAGTATTTGAAAAATAATGTTTTTTTTTGAACATTAAAGCATGTCAGCATATTCTGTTACACCGAATACACAAAATAATGATCTTTAAAATAGCATCATATGACCCCTTTAAATACCAGTAGCCGCTAAGCAAATGAGTACTGTACATGAGCCCTGTCCCAAATCGCACCCTAAACCCTCGCGGTCTTCCTCCGAGTCCACACTTTCGTGACGTAATGCCACTTTGACTGTCGGGTAGAAGTCTATCAGTTAAGTCAACTGTATGTATTTTGAAAGAAACAGAAGCCATTCGTCTTATTACAAGTCAGGATAAATCAGGATGATTTAAACTGCTATTTCAAGGTTAAAAAAAAATTACATAAAGTTGCTTTCAAATTAATGTTGCTTTAAAATAATCTCTACAGAGAGTGTTTGTATATAGCATTTTGACTTTTTGGTCTCTAATACTGAGAGTCCATTTTAACTGCAATTGTGTTATGACACTGAAGTTTCTTTTGATAGCTGAATATCCAGCTCTCATTCCTCTTCCTCTTCTTTTACCACTGTCCAACCATAGTGTGGGAACTGTGGATCTGGGGCAGCTCTGTTTCTGTCTTTGATTGGCTGAGGGGGCTGTTGTCATGGTGCCGGCTGCTCAAACTGCCCTGGCCTAGCTGAGCTGGCAGCCATCCTGTCCCTGACAAAATGATTTTAAATTATTCATAGAGTAACTGGGCACAGATTGAGGTAGTGTTTGTGACAAGGCCATGCCAGCCTTCAGAGGACTAGGTACAGACAGAGGATTGGTACAGACAACAGATTAGGATTAAAATATGATCCATTATTACCAAAGGACTTGTAAATAATAATTATTACTAACTTGTTACCTGTTATTACTGATTATTAACTCGCAAATTGTACAGTGATTGTTGTGCGTAATATTTTTAGCCACAAATTCACCGAATATCTCTCAAGAGTACTCAAACTATTCTATAATTTTTTTTTATATCAACTAATTCTGAATGTGCTGCATATGAGAAAATAATAGAGTTTTAAAAGTATGTGAAACCCAGTATTCAGACACTCACACATTATATTGTTCAGCACATGTTTCTATATCATTAATTTTAAAAGAATGAGATAAAGATGATTATGAAGGTGAAGAAATATGTAGTGGTGTAATGCATCCAAAAAGAAGCTGCTCTGTCTCTGTTCTCTTGCAAATGCTTTTAACAAATTTAGTAGAGAGAGTGCAGAGAGAAAGAGACACTTTTTGGGGAAGACCTGAAAGATTAATTTCCATCTCATTTTGGCAATCCCTGAGGTTTTAGCAGAAAATTAGTAAGTAAGGACTATATTTTTTGAAAACATAAACTATAAATATAGAGTAATTTTATATTTTATACACCCATAATCTGTAAGTAAACTGAGTTTCATATTTCTGTAGTTAATTTTCTTGTTGGTTCCCTACCTCTCTAATTTGAGAAATGTCTGCTGTGCTATAATGAGAAAGCTTGGCTCATACTGCATACTGTACAGTAAGTGTGCACTCTAATCAAGGTTACATCATTTGATTTTCTATATTGACTATGGCCTTATTCTGTCAGTTCATCCCATGACAAAGATTTCTTATATATGGTTTTGCTGACTCAATCTAGATTGAATTGAATTTCACTGTTCATTTTCATTGCCATATATCAAAAAGTTTTAGTTTCTAATATATTCGCTATCTTTGAAATGTTTGTGGTCAGCATTTTTTCATTCCGCAAAGATGCATTAAATTGATCAAAAGAGTCAGTAAAGACTTTTATGATGCTGCAAAAAAAATCAATTTCAAATAAATTCTGTCCTTTTGATCTTGCTGTTCTTCAAAAAATGTAACAATACATTTCACAATGTAAAAATATTTACAGTATTACTGCTTTAACTGTATTTTAATCAAATCAATGCAGCTTTGATGAGCATAAGAGACTTGTTTAAAAAAAAGAACAATAGTGCATTTTAGTTAAGAATCACTTCATTTTCTTTCTTCTACATGGGTTAATCATATATTTCACAATTTTTTACCTTCAGGTTGTGGTGCTATGTAATACTTATATTTCTATGTGCACCTATTAAATGATGCTTTTATTGGCAGATTAGTTTTCTCCATTGGGATTTTTTTCCAGTAATAAATGCTTGAGGAATCTGGCTGTGGGTGTGTGCATTTCGTCCTATTTTCCCAGAAGTCCTGTCTTTCCCTGGGTCTCAGTCTTTGATGTGTTTGCAAGTGGGATGTTGATAATTAGCAGTGCTAATATCTAATTAAACAGGGAGCATAATATTAACCAACCTCCTTAATAACTAAATGCCATCTGGTGGCCAAACATGGATCTACATGTTGGTATTCAGAAGGACAGCAGGAGGCACAAGGAGGCAACTATCCCTGGTCTTGGCATTAAAATTGGCATGTTAAAATGAATGCCCACACAGCATAATGAGATGGCTTCCCAATGTAACACTATAGACCACACAGTAAGTGACACCCACTAAGAATTCTTTCCAACCTTAAAGAGATAGTTCACCCAAAAATGAAAATTCTCAGCATCAAGCCATCCTATGCACACATCAGATTAAACAACATTATTGATTCAGCCCAACTTCAGACTCAAACTTTATACATGTGTAAACATGATGGTGTGCATACTTCCTCCTATTCTTCACAATCCTCCAATCTTTTCAGTCTCTGTCTCTTTTAGATGAACAAGAGAGCATTTCTACCGTCCCACTTCGCTTCCTTCCTCCTCTGTCATTCTCTTGTCTGTATCTTCCTCTCTATTTTTTTCTGCATCCAATCTGTCACAAACACACATGCTCCTCAACCTCTCTCTCCCTCTGTGTCTCTGCCTCTCTCCATCACATCTGGTGGTGATTAGCTGGTGTGCTGAAAGCAGCTGGAAAAGGAAGCAGCTGGAAAGAAAAACAAGCACGCATGTCATGCATCCCGCCAGACCTAGGGTGTGTTTGCTGGGAGAATGATATGAGTGTGTGTATTTCAGGGTCTAGCAGTTGTGTACATGTGCGTTTTCATCACAGTTTGTGTATTTGAGCTTTATTATGTCTGATTCATTAGTGACGCCGAGTAGAAATGGACATAACTTGGGGCAGCAGTTTCTGAATGACTGCATGTTTAGTTTTTATGAGGGTGTGTTTATGAAATGCCCTGTTGTTAAACACTTTATGGTTTGTGATGTTTGGTTTATGAAGTACATCCTGTCCCCATTACGCAGCACTTAATAGTGTTAAACTGGAACAGCGCTGTGTGTCATCAGTGGTCTGAAATAATTTAAGAGTACATTCTGCCCGCTACATTCTATTCTTTACTTCTACAGCATAATTCAGTCTCGCACAGAGTGCAGTAGTTATGGTCCGTTAAGGTGAATTGATGGCTGGTTCTGAAAGCTAGCAAGTCTCTGTAAACTTCACAGACTTCACAAGTGTCAGCACACATATGCGTGTCAAACAGACAAAGCACAACAGAATAAGGGCACAATAATTTCAATACATTTTGCTAAAACATTTCTTGTTAGACATTAAACGTACGTACAGTAACACAAGTAATTCACAAATTCATTTTTAATTTGATTATGTAATTCACAATGCGTCATGGGATTGTAGTTCTTCTCTCATTAAAGCTGTTTAGTACACAGTCTTGTATCTTTCTCTTTTTGTCAGATTTTAAATTCTGTGAATAAATTCTGTCCTTTTGATCTTGCTGTTCTTCAAAGAATGTAACAATACATTTTCACAATGTAAAAATATTTACAGTATTACTGCTTTAACTGTATTTTAATCAAATCAATGCAGCTTTGATGAGCATAAGAGACTTGTTTAAAAACAAAAAGAACAATAGTGCATTTTAGTTAAGAATCACTTAATTTTCTTTCTTCTACATGGGTTAATCATATATTTCACAAATTGTTACCTTCAGGTTGTGGTGCTATGTAATACTTATATTTCTATGTGCACCTATTAAATGATGCTTTTATTGGCAGATTAGTTTTCTCCATTGGGATTTCCTTTTCCAGTAATAAATGCTTGAGGAATCTGGCGGTGGGTGTGTGCATTTAGTTAGTGTCCTATTTTCCCAGAAGTCCTGTCTTTCCCTGGGTCTCAGTCTTTGATGTGTTTGCAAGTGGGATGTTGATAATCTGGTACAGATTTTCAAATACTTTTTTGCTTTAAATCTCGGTTTTTGCACATGACGTTTGCACATGACTGTGGCGCAAAATGCAGATGGAGGCCAGGAAGTTATTTTTCTATATAGGAATCGCGAGCAGAAACTCAAAATGCCTATGTTTTGCATTATTGATGTATGACTCATATCAACACAGAAACCAGAAGGAGCATTATCGTGGTAGCGAAAATGTGGCTGTTCATAGTGTCGGGGGTGAACAGTGGAACAAGAAAATAGACTGAAAAACGCAGGAAAAAGTGTGCTTTTACGCGTTTATGTTGTACGTTGCGAAGCTGATTCGGATTCATCGGATGGGCAAATGGTTTAATATCAGATAAATAATATATAAGTTATTTGAATAAGAAATATACTACAATAGATACAGGGCTGCCAACCCCTCATGCATTCAGCATGAGACAGTCAGAATTCACTCAATGCTAAACGTCACTGCCCATTAACGATAAAGTAGTAGTGCCCCCCGGGTTATGTCTGTGTACTTCCACCCACTGCCAGTTTAACCAATAGGTGCCGGCAGGGCCGTAGCTAGTGCGGGTAAGGTGGTGCGATTATCGTGCCCATGGCTGTCTGGGGGCCCCCTGCGATTTTTAAAGCAGTGTGGAAAAAGACTCTGACAGTCGCTGGATTGCTTGATCGTTTCTTACTGTGCATGTCTTGAAAGTTTATCATTCTCTTGTGTTTTAAGGCTTGTCAGTTTAAACATTCAAGTGATTTTAAAGCTTTCAAGTGAAAGAAGCAGCGAAAGAACTTAATTCAGTACTCGTGCACTGTGTTCTGTGCGCACAACACACAGTGCCACGTCTCATAGCCCGCGAACACCAAATTGAGTTCTAGATTTCTATTTTTTATATTGAGTTCTATTTTAGACAAATACATGCAAAATTGTCAAAATACCCATCTTGGTGTGAGTATCCTCGAAAAATGTCTGTTATGCCTTAAGAGAACATAAACACTTGAGAAATATGTGTTCATTTCTATTGGATCAATGCAATTTGCTATCTTAACAATCGACGTGGCCTATTTACTACTCGCTGTCAATGTGCTCATACTCCCAGCAAAAGAGAAGCGAATCACGAACTGCTCCTACTAACTTGAATAACTTTTGTAGCTTTAACAAGGATTAATCTAACTTAATTTATACAGTGAAGACTATGCAATGCTATTTTACTTTTTTTATCCAATTTATGGTACCTGACCAACAAACCTCAAAAAAAGCATTGTTTAATTTGTATCTTTGTTCTGTTTATTTAATTGTACTTACACAATTTCAAATAGGGCCCATGGGTACAACCTTCACCTGGGCCCCGCATACGTCCGCTCTGGCCCTTGTGTCCGGGTTGCCAGAGAGCAGAAAACAGTGTATCGCAGCCATGGAAGCCAGCAAACGAACTTGGTCAGAATTCACAGATTCTACCCAACCTAAAAAGTCTCTGCATCAATCTAAAATCCTCTATGACCAGAGGCATATTAAAACAAGGATAAATCAACTCATCAACTCACAGTGTAAGACTCGCCGCCTTCCATTGTCAATTGCGGTCATTCCTGTTGCGTGTCCTCAGTCTGACAACTCGCTGGAGCGTCGCGTCTGAGGAGGAGGGAGCGGGAGAAACAATATTTTGAATTTGGACTACAGTATTCACTTCAACCGTCAACTGTCAATATTACATACTCCATCCACCTTTAACTCTTAATACAAAGACTTTAAAAAAAAAATCCTTATGGGAAAAATACTTCCAGAACCAAAGCCACTGAAAAATTGGGTGGGCACTGTTGCGCTCTATTACACTGATAGCATCTTGTATCTCAGTTATTGACTGTAGTGAAAATGACCAGTTCAGAGGAGTCCCGTTTTAACTGTAATACTTGTGCAGTGATCATCTTTTTGATAGGCTGTTTTGTTTTGTATCGCCGTTTCACATCAGAAGCCTAATCGGGTTGATTTTGCAATAATGGCAATCCGTTAGTCGGTCATTACTTAAACTATGCAACATTCTTGTTTTAAGGCCACTTGGCTGGATTGTGTTTGCTCAAAAGGCTACATACTTGCTTCAACACAAATTAGAGGATGTGACTGTGTAACATAATTGCACAAGTGTAACACAGTCAGTGAATTGAGCAATATAATTCCTGAAAGTTAACAGCATAGAAACTGTAATCTGATCAAATCGCAAGCATGTCCAGACTCTATTAAGGGGCTGGCAGACAGGCAAATTTCTGCAGGTCATGAAGAGTATGCATGAGGTTACTACTCTTAGTAGACATTTCCTATGTCTAGTCATGTAAAAACCATTGGCAATTAAAGATGCACATTTTGACCTCAAAAAAGTTTTCTTGGATTCACCAAAGTGAAATACTTAGCATTAATGCAATGCTGCTAATTCTAGCTACAGTACACAGTGTAATTTCACAATTTTAATGCTAACAAAATAGAAACAAAAGTAATTGTTTATGACCTCACTATCAACACAGCTGTCTGTGGAGGGACACATATAACATTGTCAACAAGGATTTTCTCATTCAGATTATCATCAAAGGAGCCAAATGCAGAATGATAGGGAGTGAAAGGAAACCACTGAGGATGATACAGAATACTAGATAAGACAATCGAACTCTACAGATTCTAACAGCTGCTGTTTGACTGGAACAGGTTTCACCACACACCAAACACAAGCTGCACCGAGCAGAAATTATCTAATGTTCTTATCAATGCATTGAGTCTTAAGGGAATATAAGTCAGGAGAGGCTAATTATAAAAAATAGACAACCGCCGTGGTTTGACTGGAGTGATAATCAAGAGATATTTCAGTCTGTTTAGCGAGTGCAAACACATGCTGGCACACACACAGCTCACAGACCCAGTTCAGTCAATCTCAACCATGCTTCACTGCTCTTTAAGCACAGACAGAGTAAGAAAAAAAACAGACCTGAAGGAAAAGACTATGAAAATGGTGGATACAGGATTTAGCAATTATGAATTGCTCCTTATAAGCAGGAAGACACAAATTTGAGTAGTCTGAATGAGAGTATACATCACAGGTTTTTTAACCCCTAGGGGTCTGTGAAGGTAGTGCAGGTGCTGTTCACATGGGAAACAGCTTCTCTTCAGATGCTAATTTGCTGCCAGATATCGTCCAAACAAAAAAAACCTACTAGTTTCGACTTTAAAGGGATAGTTCACCCAAAAATGAAAATTACTCCATGATTTACTCGCCCCCAAGCCATCCTAGGTGTATATGACTTTCTTCTTTCAGACTAATACAATCAGAGATATATATTTTAAAAATGTCCTTGTTCTTCTTAGCTTTATATAATTGGCAGTGAATGGTGGCCGAGATTTTGAAGGGAAATAAAGTTCCTCCATCCATCATAAAAAGTGCTCCACACAGCTCCGGGGGTTAATAAAGGCCTTCTGAAGCGAAACAATGAGTTTGTGTAAGACAAATATCCATATTTAAAACTATAAACCGTAATCTCTAGCTTCTGCTAACTGTTGTACGTGCGTACACGAGAGTGTGGGCGGTCGCTTGGTAGGACGTAGGCATAGCGTAAGCTCCGGTGAGAATATGCTAGTTTCGTGATAACCAAGTTTTGTTTACAGCAAAGGAATACTAGTCTCCTTTTGGCTTATATCGAAATCCTTCCACATTTTTCTTTACAAATCCTCGTTTTGTACTTCTAATTGACAGGTGTTTTGGTTTGCTCTCTCCTCTGTTCTTCTGCTTTCGCCAATTCGTTTTAAATATGGATATTTTTTACACAAACGCATCGATTCACTTCAGAAGGCCTATATTAACCTCCTGGAGACATGTGGAGTACATTTTATTATAGATGGATGAACTTTATTTCGCTTCAAAATCTCGGCCACCATTCACTACCATTATAAAAGCTTGGAAGAGCCAAGACACTTTTTAATATAACTCCAATTGTATTTGTCTGAAAGAAGAAAGTCATATACGCCGCTTGTATAGCTTGTCTTCATCCAGACTGCAGCATTTCTAAATGTTAAAAACAAAAATGAAAAATGTACTCAGCCTCAGGTCATCCAAGATGTAGATGAGTTTGTTTCTTCATCGGAACAGATTTGACATGAAATCACTTCCCATTAAACTAATGGATCCTCTGCAGTGAGTGGGTGATGTCAGAATGAGTGTTTATCCAGCTGATAATATCATAACACTAATCCACAAGTAATCCACATGACTCCAGTCCAACCATTTACATCTTGTGAATTGAAAAGCAGTGTGTTTGTAAGAAACAAATGCATCATCAAGGCATTTTAACTTTAAACCTTTGCTTCTGGCCAAAATATGAGTCCATAATCCATAATAACGCTTCCTCCAGCCTCCATTCTGATGGTAAACAAGTGATGTAATGCTTGTTCATTTTTGTTCCAATGAAGAAACAAACTCATCTACTCATCTTGGATGGCATGAGGGTGAGTACATTTTAATTTTTTTATTTTTAGGTGAACTTTTTCTTTAATACAATTGTCTTGTATTCATGCTGTATTCAACTATTTGACTATGCATGTTGTCATGTAGCCTGCTTGGACAGACAGATGAAGACTGTAGTATGTAAACTGTGTATGTAAACGTACTTATGAGTCATACAAAAAACAACCACATTATTTTTGAAATTGAAAAATAAAAAGACTTGTGGTACTTTAGTGTGTAATATTTTGACATGTTTTCCCCCCTCTGTTGACTCCCTCTGTTCCTAGATGCCCATATGTGCAGCTTTCCCAGAGAAAAATATTCCCAAATGATCGATTCTCTCTGGAAAACACATGTTCATTATTAAAAACATGTATTTTTAGTATTTATGACAAACACTATCTTTCTATTTTTTCCATTCTATCTACTTGTTTTTCTTTGTGTATGTGTGTGTATATACAGTGGGTACGGAAAGTATTCAGACCCCCTTAAATTTTTCACTCTTTGTTATATTGCAGCCATTTGCTAAAATCATTTGTTAATTTTTTTTCCTCATTAATGTACACACAGCACCCCATATTGACAGAAAAACACAGAATTGTTGAAATTTTTGCAGATTTATTAAAAAAGAAAAACTGAAATATCACATGGTCCTAAGTATTCAGATTTAGCTTTGTAACAAAACACTGTTGCACCATCAAATGTTTTTAAATGTACTTCAAGTTCATACTTGTAAGAGGCTTGCATCCTGTGATCAAGATTAGTCATAGATGACAGAAGAGATCTCTCCATTTCCTAACTGTAGTTTGACCCTTGAAAAAGAGGAAAATCCGCCCTAAAAGAATACTAATCGATTTGTAATGTAAATATGTCATTACATTTAATACCTCAAAACTCCACTGGGGATTGTGTGTGTCAATGTATCATCTGTCCGGTGTTTCTAAAACACTCTTCCTCTGGAGCTACACAAAGCTCCTGACAGCAGATGATCTGTTAATAGCACTATTGTCGTATAATGACATAGAAATGGATGTGTGTCATCTGTATTTTAAGGGCTGTCTGTCTGAAGTCAGTCTGTCTGCTGAACCTTTTTCACAATTGAGACTATGACTCAACACAAAAAGTATATTATGGCGAAATAACCTTGACCACAGTGCTGTATGACAGTGTTTCTAAGTGTTCATACGTGTGTAAGTGTTAAGGTGGGTGCACGGAAGTGTGTGATTGTGTGTAAATTTATGAATGGTGTGAACTTTGACTCTTTCTGTCATTCATAGTATGAAAAAAACAGACTTTCCTCTGCGGTCAGAGCAGCTGCGCTAAAACCAATCTTTGTCATACACACACGCACACACAAACACACACCTGTTTCCGGGATATAGTAAAGCTTTTCAGTGGAACAGCAAATCCACAATTCTAGTTAATATAAACTGAGATTTTCATTTGAATGAATATCATGTGAAGCTTTTCACTGAAGCGTGAATCATATGCTGACAAGCAGTCTCCAAATCTCAAATGAAATAAAAACCCTCGTTCGCTATCTTACCTGCATGCCACAGGAAGACTAAGACTGTGCTGTGTTCAGTGTAAGTGGATGTTTACCAAAAACATGTTTTGTGCTGCTGTAGTACCATAAGAATGTGTTTCCAGCAGATAGATTGAAGTGCAGTTGTGTATGAAATACTATCTCTTTGCATTAATGGAAGTCAGTTGCTCAACATGAACTCAGAAGCTCTGAATGAGTGTGTGCATGTGTGTGTTACGTCAGGTTTCTGACCTGCTCATGTAGCTGTAATTGCTGTGATTCATTAGAGGCATGTGCACATATTCCACACACATTCTCTTGGCCAGAAAGCCTATTAAATGAGAAAAGGTGGAGCGATGAGAGAAAGAGGGAGAGAGGGGGATGGGGTTAGGAAGAAAAAGGAGGTGATTGTTGGGGAGTTAGAGAGTGTTGCTGTTGCAAGGGAATGAGAGCAAAGGAAAGAGGATACCAGAAAAATATTGTCAGATTTTAAGATTGTTAGATAATACTTCCTGGACTATCGATTAAATAGGTAAGAATTTAGAGTTTTTCACTTTTATTCACTTTTTTTGTTTTAGTTCTTTATTCAATACGCTAACCTTACAACTTTAGTTTTGTAACAAAAAAACAGACAGGCTCAACACAAAAGCCTTTTACTTACTTATCAAAATACCCTGAAAACCAATACCCTGCATTCCTTTATCACGTTGCTCTCTGGTGTTTTTCTCTCCAAAACTCTTACCTCTGAAGTTTATCCATGCCAAAGAATGTTAATCGATATTTTAACCAAGGGCGACTGACAATGCATGGTACACACACACACTCACGCACATATGTGTAGACGTTTGCTAACTGGTGTGTTTTGCAATAGAGTGATTTGGACGACTGGATTGTTTGTATTCACTCTGCTAAATGTAAATTGTTTTCTGGAGATAATCTGCACTGAAGCTCTAGAATGCCACTTGAGAAATATGAAGCAGGTTCTGAAGCTCCACTGGTTGGTTACTTATCATTGATTCCTTAGCCAGTTCAGTGGTGATTATTCTTTCTGTTTTTTTCAATTCTGGAAATTCTGCTTGATCTCTAAAAGTACTTGATGCAGCCTAATATAGTCAGGTTGACATTTGTTGTCAGTCACTATCAATGATTCAAACTGTCAGTATCTGTAACAGGGTCATTTAAAGTACAATCTTTGCTGATAGAACAAAGACCTTGACCTAAAACACTAATATAGACACACAAAGCACTGTAACAAGTAACCGGCAATTGTTACACTGAGGAGTTATTTCTGCTGGATTTGAATCTTAAAAATTAATTTTGTTAGTGTAACCTACATGCAATAAGGTTGATTCAGTGATATTAAATCATATTTTTCACTTTAATTTTTTACTTCATTTAGATGTTACCACATGAAGTAGTTTTTATGTTGCCCGACAGAACGTTGTAAATAAAAAACACTGTTTCAGTAATTAGATTTGATTTGGATTAAAATGTGTGCCAAGTGCATAAATATCAATGTAATGGGAATTTAGAAATTGGCTAATAATTTTGAAATACAGTGTTTCAATCTTTAACATTTTTATTTCATATCTGTGATAACATTAAGCTAAATTTTATTGAGCTAAAATATATATATATTTTACTGTACACCCATAAGTCAAGAATGGCTAATACAATTTAATGAAATCAGTAGCTGAAGCTACATTGTATTCCATAAAAAAGCATTTAGTGCATTGATAAAATCTGATGCAATCAGAAAAATTTTACTGTACATTCATGAACTGTTGTTCATAAGTCAAGAACTGTTAATGAAATCAGTTGAATGATTGATTTATTTCATCCACCCAAGGAATGAGTTGACTTCTCTGATCTGAAGCTCCATTCATAACTGTGATGCAAGTGACTGACTTCTTTTGCTTTTGTATTTTTTTAGCAGGAGTCATGTTGGGGTGTGGACGTCCCGTCATCCTTCTCCTCCTCATCAAATTTCTGGACCTCTCCTTTGTGTCATCAGCATCATCATCATCTCAGAATGCCACTCGAACCCATTTATACCCTCCCAGAGAGAATGATTACAATGAGGACTTCACCACTGAGTCTCCAGGCTCATCCACCACTAACTCTGAAGGCCCAGATACCAAATGCAACTATGACCTGTGTGTGGAGCATCAGCAAACCTGCCAGGAGCTTGCAAAAGTCACAGGCTGCCGCTGCCCGGGGTTGAGCGATAGTTTCACTCCCCCGAGTCCACCGCGCCTCTTGTATCTGTTTCAACAGGATGGCAAAGGGGTTGTGGTGCACTGGTGTGCTCCCACCTCCACTGTCACCCACTACATTGTCTGGGTGAGAGGGAATGGCAAAGTGATGGATAGGAAGATACAGGTGGAGGAAAGCAAGAGGACGGCAGCATTGGAGGATGTTGAGGCTGGAGCGCAAGTATGTGTAGAAGCTGTAAATAAAGCCGGCGTCAGTGGAGAGGATGACCAGTCGTGTGCCACATTTGAACCCCAAAATTCCAACTCTGGACTTGCGCTGAAGCTGGGCATTATTGGAGGTGTGGTGGGACTCATACTGCTGCTGATTCTGGCTCTGCTGCTGTGGAGACACAAAACAGGGCGGAAATCCACCGCACGGACTGAGACTGAGGGAGTACTGTAACGTGTGTGTGTGTGGCCAAAAAATGTCCTTTTACTTCATCTTAATATGAATGGTGGGATTAAATGAATGACTGTGGACCACTGTGAGCATAGGCGGAAATACCGGGGGGGTCGGGGGAGAGAGGATCCCCCCATCTGAGGGTTGCCCCCCCCCCCTAAAAATATGATTAAAAACCAGTCTGTGTATTGTAAATAACAATGTTTTATACTTGAAATAATTGTGTAAGTAGCAAAACAACACAAACGGGGCAGAAATGCGTTTTATGTTTAGAAACATTTTGAGTTTCCCCCTCCCTTACCTCACAGTGCTTTGGTCCAAATGCCTGGTTTCCTCTTTTTCATCACCTACTACACACACACACGAGTCCAGTGTGAGAGAACGAAGTTAATAGTTGTGGATCTCCAGTAAGTAAGGCTGTGAAGGCTATTTTATTCACTTAAACATCACATGAAGTGATTATTTTCTCTTTAATACAGATGATGCAAATGTATTTTTCGATGAGTCCTACCTGCTTGACAGAAAGGGTTGCCAGGTTTTCACAACAAAACCCCAATTGCTACTCAAAATTAGCCCAAATCAACCGCGTTTCGAGGGGTCCCCCGGTAAAAATCGCATTCCGGGGGATAAAATACACGTTATTGGGGTCGCTTCAACCCACAGACATGAAAAACAACCCGCGGCAACAGTGTTAAAGTAGTCCAATTCCACTGGGAAACCGCAGCAACCGATAGTAACGTCTACAACGGACATGAGCGCTGTCTATTTGGCACGGTCTCCGTGCTGCACTAATAGTAGTAAGGCTTTCCTTGTGTATACATATCCTTTCAAGTACAATTTTAGCTGTATTATTTGTGTCCCCTTCAAAAATTGCTCTAGTGAAATTTTATGTTTATTGTCCCCCACAACTGTTAGATGACATTTACGCCCCTGACTGTGAGCATGCTGGATAGAGAGAGTGTATGGATGACTCAATGAACATGAACAGAAAGAGGGACGCAGGGAAGGAGGATAAAGGACTCAGCACATTCTTAACATTTGCTTGTCAGTGTCTAACAATGTGATTTAGGACAGATACAAATTGCATACTGCTGGTATGCTGACTCCAATTATGGGCACCGTTTCAAGCCCACTTCCTGATCACAAACACACTTTAAACTTGTGTAGCCTATGTTTGTTTCTTCATCCTGTATGTGCTTTCAAAGAAAAAGGCTGAATCACAGTTTCTGACATTTAGATTTAGGACTGGATTGGATCATATGGTTTATACACATTGTAGTTCATTCTGCTAAAATAGAATTAGCTAAGAATATCTGTGTAAATATGAATCTTACCATGTAAAAGATTTTTTTTTTTTTTGGAAGTTTTATTTCCTGATTAAATAAAAAATGTCCCAAATCATAGATGTGTCAAAACATAGTACTGAACATATTCTTATATCATGTGTTTACCATATACAAAAATCTACACTGAAATCTGAACAGCTCAAATCATTATATTATATTATTATACTAAAAACATAGTAATTTGCTGAGTTAGGGACAGGTAGGGGGGGGGGGGGGGGGGTGGGGGGGCACCTGAACCATAAAGGCATTGGTGGACTATTCACTCTAAAGGCCACAGGGAAATGAGGCACATGAAAATATAGATTTGCGTTTGACTGCAAGAACACACTCGTCCCAATAACCTTAGAACTATCCTGATCTATGGGCGTCACAGGCAGGGAGAAAAACTATTCCCCCCCCCCCCCCCCCCCCCCCCCTGCCCCCCCCCTCCCCCCCCCCCCCCCCCCCCCCCCCCCCCCCCCCCCCCCCCCCCCCCCCCCCCCCCCCCCCCCCCCCCCCCCCCCCCCCCCCCCCCCCCCCCCCCCCCCCCCCGGCCCCCCCCCCGTCCCTCCCCCCCCCTCCCCCCCCCTCCCCCCCCCCCCCCCCCCCCCTTCCCCCCCCCCCCTCCCCCCCCCCCCCCCCCCCCCCCTTTCCCCCCCCCCCCCCCCCCCTCCTCCCCCCCCCCCCCCCCCCCCCTGGCATGTGACTATTCACTCTAAAGCCACAGGGAAATGATGGCATGACAATATAGATTTGCGGTTGACTGCAAAAGAACACACTCTGTCCCAAAACCTTAGCAACTATCCTGATCTATGGCGTCACAGGCAGGGAAAAAATATGTCCATTTCACACTTTTAAGAGCTGTCTAAAAAAGAACCAGGCACTGGTAAAGCATCTACTATAATAAAATTAAACATTATTAATATATGTTTCTTGCGATAAAATTTCTGTAGTACGAATATATGGTTAATTTGAAATAGACATCAATCAATCTATCTTTATATCTCTCTCTTTCCCATTTTTTTCCTAAGGTCCTTGCATGGCAAACCTGGCACCATGCATCAGTAAACTAAACAAACATCAAATTAAATACATCAAACAATTCAACAAACCATCTAGCATATGCAAGAGCAAGTGAGTGTGTCTAAAGACTTTAAAAGACCAAGTGTACAACTTCTAATCTCAAGAGGCAGATTCATCCAAAAACGAGGAGCAGCAACAAAGAAGGCGCGATCTCCTTTAGGCTCGAGGCAAAATTTAGGGACAGTTAGCAACAATCTTCAGGATGACCTAAGCAGCCTTGATGTCTGATAAATCTAAAGAAGGTCTGAAATATATTGAGGGGTAGGCCATTCAGAATCTTATAAGAAAACCTTAAACTGCACCCTATAACAAACTGAGGCCAAAGAGGCCTGCACTGGAAAAACACTAACCTGTTTTATAATCCCAGTCAGAAGCCTAGTTGCTGCATTTTTTATAATAGCTGAAGATGATACAACAACGTCATCAGACGCCCCAAATACAGGGAATTACAATAATCCATCCAAGAATTCTTGAGGAACCTCAGAAACTTCTGTCCTTCAAATATGAACAAAACCATTTAAAGGTAAGGTAGGCAAATTAGTTTTTTTTTACAGATATATTTTTTGTTTTACCGGTTGAAAGTGAAATTGAAAAGTCCTCATTAAATCTGATAGCAATAAATAATTAATGTGATCTTTATATATATATATATTATCTATATATACACACACACACAGTATATATGTATATGGTGTATATTCTGAAATTCAAACTATATATAGGAATGTTTCAGTTAGTTCAGGACCAGAAAATGAGTCAAATTATTGCATTCGGTCCGAGAAGAGCAGTGAAGTATAACCTCAATTGAACAAAGCTGGTTGCACTTACGTGTTCTTCTACAAATTAAACATAAAGAATTAAAACAAAAACGTTAACGTGTATACATTTTAGGAACTGAATCATATACCTGTTGAGAGTGTGTTGACAGTTTGCGTAATTGATGGTTGAGCTCCAGAAAATCAGTAATGAGGTACTTTGACAGTTATAGATTTGAAAAACCAAAAGGCGGGAATAAAGACCTCTATACTCTAACACAAAAGAACCATTTTAGCATAAAAGAGTTTTCAGGATGATATGGTTCTAAATAGAACTGAAACTTCATGTAAAGAACCTTTAAACAACAATCTTTTTTTAGAGTGTACTTTTGGAGCCAAATGTTTTGCAAAAATATTACAACCATAAAGTGTGAACTAAACTGTACTAAACTGTGTAAAATGTCATAGCCATAGAAAGACATTTTTATCCAGATAAGTATTGTAACAAGAGAGGAACACAATTTTTCATTGGTACACTATTATGTTTCAGGATTAGGTGGTATTTAAACTTAATGATTTTATTTTGTAGAGTTGTCAACACAATGGAGTTACTGCTTCTGTACAAACTCAGTTACTTAAAATGAGGGGGTAGTTTGGTATGTCCAGACTCTTGTTAGGGATTCCTGGGATATTTCAAATTTTGCATTTATGTCAGAATCACCAAAAATGATATCAAGCAGCAACGCCTAGCCACCAACTCCCTTAAGTGTTTTAGAGTGCAAATCTACCATCAACACAAGAGGTGCAGCAAAAACCTTTTTATTAAAGGTAGCTACAAACAAACAAGCTGTCTCTGGATAGAACACTTCTGTCATTCTAGAAGAACAAACAGATCCAGTCAACCCTTTTAATACTAGTGCTTTACATTATCTGCAGTCTTTGTAATCATCTGTATTTTAGAAAGCTGGAAAATAACTATAATTTAATTTAATTAAATATAATTGACCATAGCAGGCAGGCATAAATAAGGTGACGTATTCAGTTCGCTGTTCTACTGGAAAGTTCCATTCTTTCTTGTGGTGCGTGTGGCTTAAGGAAACCGCATACATCTCTGCATTTTGCATAAAACATTTTGTTTAGTGTTTAGGCTACATGTCAGGTACAAAAACAGAACACGCACAGAAAAAAAATTATAGGATTATAGGGGAACTATTTTACAATATTTTCGCTTATTAAAACGTACATTTAAAAAAGTATTTTTTAGCGACTGAGTTTGTTTTCTGTGCAGTGTTGCAATAAATAGACACAACATATTCTGGTTTCCTGCGCGTTTCATTATTACAGCTTCCCCCACAAGCTGATTGGGATAGGATCTTTACCCTTTCAGATCGCATTTTTCACAAGGTATTTATTTATTTAAAATAAATAAATATTAAGAAATGTGTACAGACTCAGAGCAGAGCTTGAGAGAGACAGATGCAACTAAAGCCAGATGTTCTGGTACAGCAGAGCCTGATTCAACCATTAAAAACTCTTAAAAGTGAAACTTCTTGTGACTTCTGTGTCTTTTTTCTGTAGTATCAGTCACAAATTTGAATACATCCTTTTAAGCTAAGCACAGCTGAGCCAGGAAGTGGGCCACACAAGCCCAAAGAAAAGGAGTGCTGACGCATGCCACCCTTGACGCATTACCAGATCCTGCTTTTAGAACTGAAGTTCAAAACTGCCCCAGTAAAGGCAAATCAGAACAAGAAGTATTCACTGGAAGCTTCATACAATGGGTTTCCATGGGTGTGTGCTGCAGTCACACCAGATAACTGAGGTAATGCCAAGTATGTGCTGGATGAAGCTCAACACCACTGAACTCTGGAATAACGGATCACGGTTTACCATCATCCTCTCTCATGGATGACTTTGGGGGATGGCAGTATAAAGCTACTTGACCAATTTTATATAACAAACAACTATAAAGTTGGTCAAGGTGGAAAAAAGGTCTGTGGCTGTTTTCCCTGCTTTTGCTGAAGGGACACACTTTGTGGAAAGACTTCAGAGAAGGTCCTTGTCTATTTTAGCATGGCAAAAACAACTTTGGACATATTCCTCATTTTGTAAAGCTGTTAATTTATTATTACTTATTGCATTATATGTTGTGTGGTATATGTATCATTTTGTAATTCACCAAACCATATTCCTTTGTATCAGAGCTTCTGATTATTAGTTGGTGTCCACTGGTGAGATATAAAATGAAACGTAGACGGTTTTGGCTGTTTATACATGTGAGTGATTCTATAATTGCAGGTACATTTGGTGTCCAAAGTCATTATTTTTTTCTGCTTTTTTCAAATGGTTATATTTTTTATTATTTTAATACTGTGTTACTCATTCTTATGAATTACAAGATGTTACAGTCCATAACAATATATTTTTTTGCAAAAAGTGTCTTAAATAGCTGAAAATCATGATTTCTTGTTGTCCGAATTAGTCCGTGCATTTTGTCCATCATGTATCATTGTGTAATCAAAATATTTTATTGTACTTTTCTTTTTGTAATATTTCATTCATTTTATTTATAAAAGCCCTAAAGAGTCATTTACCTAATTCTACAACATTATTATTTTTTTCTTTCTTTTTATTTTTTCTTATAAAAATGTGTGTCCGTAAATCTTGCGTCAACTCTGTTACCGCACCATACTTTGCCTTTAAATTGGTGTAATTTTCTCCCACAACTGTGTAAGATACAGGAAATGATGTCACTTCCCCTCACTGTTAAGATCTGAAGCACTGAAAAGTCTATGTGCTCTCTCTAAGAAAATATTTTAATTTACACCAAGAGTTATTTTATAAAGTGTCAAATCTGTTACCACAATATCAAAAGGAAAACAGATTTTTTTATATAATACATTTTCAGATGAAAATTATTTGCTCCAAGTGGACGGTTCTGTGAAGGTTTTTATTTTAAAGGTATGCATAGGTGAAATACTATCTCAGTTTCAAGTGATGGAATGTAACGACTGTTTGTCTAATGAAACAAGAAGTATTTTTCCTGTCATGATTTATTGTTATTTCTACACATTTGCTAATTTGCCCCTAACAGAGTTGACAAACAATGCTATAAAGACATCTGTTTTTTCATTAAAAGAAAAAAAAGGAAGTAACTTATGTTTGGCAAGCACTGACTTATTAAAATTAAATATGTTTTCAATAAGATACTGAAAAAAAAATCAGTAAGTGAAAAGTTGTCTACTTTCACGGCAATGCAAATGTACTCCAATTATTAGAAACCACATGTGATTTATAACTGGCACATATACTGTGGGATTGTTGGTCCAACCCAAATTTAATTGTTATTATTCTGATTCCTGATATTACTAAGATTTGCTGCTGCATGGCCAGCCCCCCTGACCAAGAACAAAACATCTCAATAGTCTACTGTTTATATGATCCCAGGAATGTAAAGTTATTACAAGGGACCAGGCGGGAGTCTGTCCCCTTGTCCAAATACCCACACTCGAGGTCTTGGCCACTTGAGAGCACCGTGCGCCCGACGTCCAGATCTTAAACGCCAAAGCGCAGTGCCCTTGAACACGCACAAACCACTCTCTGAATACAGCTCGAGCAAGTATCGAGGCAGAGTGTATCCCATCATGCATCTGTTTATGAAATAATACTGAGACTTTTCTGACAAGGATTCTGTGATGAGGTAACGGGAACCAAGTATGTTAAAGGGGGTCATATGATGTTGCTAAAAAGAAAAACATTATTTTGTGTATTTGGTGAAATGAAATGTTTTTGGCGGTTTAAAGTAAAAAAAAACTTACTTTTCACATACTGTACATTATTGTTTTTCCACTATGCCCCGCCTTTCTGCAACGCGTAGATTTTTACAAAGCTCATCGGTCTGAAAACGCGAGGTGTGCTGTGATTGGCCAGCTATTTAGTGCGTTGTGATTGGCCGAATTCCTTAAGCGTGGGACGGAAATGTTACGCCCCTCACATACTGTGATGCAGTCTCCCGGCCGGAGCGACGAGACATAAACAATAAAACCCATTACAAACGAGGCATTGTTGCATCCAGTGGGGACATAATTACGGATTATAATAACTTATACTGTCTTTTACGCGTTGCGTTGCATCGCGCCGCGGTAAACATAAAACCATGTCTGCATTTGTGATCAGAGAAATTACAAAACAACAAGCTCTACTTACGCCCAAAACTCGCGTTGCAGTATCAGTGGCAAAGTATAAAAGAAAACGTACTTACGGGAGTAGAAACTGCGGCATTGTAGTCTAACCTTACGCTCACAGGTCAGTAAACAGTCCTCATAAAATGTTCCGGCGAGCCAACAGCACTAAGTGATGTATTTCCTCAGCGACCAGCACAGATCAGCTCTAGGCATGACGAAGCGGAAATCATCCTCTTTTGGAAGGCCAAACAAAATAATTTCGCTTTCACAACGAAAAAAACACAGCGGCCTAGCGTTAGGGGAAGCCCCAGCTTAGCGTGCGCTGAAGCCGGGCTAGAGTGAGCTGAGGCGACGGGTCGAGAAAAGACGGTCGGCGAAGGAGCGGTGAAAAACGGCGAAGCCGATCGGCGATCCAGAGCACTAATTTGAAGTATTCCCTCAGCGACCAGCACAGATCAGCTCAAGGCATGACAAAGCGGAATATCGTCCTCTTTTGGAAGACCAAAAAAGTAGTTTCGCTTTCTCAATGAAACAAACACAGCGTCTTCACGACATTGCGTCAACAACAATACTACAGCGAGAAAAAAAAAAATAACGCCTTCTTTCTTTGCGTGAACATTTGGGCGGGTGTTATGCAAACCTTCCCACACAGTGAGGTAGACATGTGGGAGCCGTTTTAGGTAGGCGTGGCTGAATCTTAACTTTTATAAAGAATATCTCTTTGGATTTGAGACTTTAGTCTTTGCAAATTTACAGATCTTCTTTATGCACCAAGAGCTTGTAACACTCCAAAGAGAAAGGAAAAAATGAAATCGCATCATAGGGCCCCTTTAAATATTAATAGTAGTTAGATATTACATATAATTTGGTGATAAAACAAAGAGTTGCACGTTTTGTTGGCGCAAATGAGTAATGGTGATAATTATTTTGTACAACATTTGCAACTGCTTTTTATCACTTAATTAGAAGCACCACAAAGTTGTGCCATCTGTTATAGGGACGACTGAACAGACATTTAGAAGTTGATTTTAAAATGCAAAGTATCGAAAATAAAAATAAAGCTCTGCTAACACTTGCATTTTTACAACACTTTAAATGTGTCCCATCAAGTAATGAAAAGTTCTACACTTGTGGTCTTCATGCTCACTTGAACACGGAAATACATCATATAAGTGGTCAAGTGCAAAGACCGCAAGTGCAGATATTTGGACAAGGGGTTTATATAGATATGCAGTATTGTGGAATACATTTTTGGTTATACAATGCAATATATTTCTGGTTACCTTTTCAAATAATCATTCAAGAAACCGAAGGGTTGATGTAACACACAGTAATGTTTATTCCTTCCACAGTCATGATTTTGTATGACAAGTTAGAGAGGTATGAGAATTTCACACAGAAACTACAATATTCACACCTGAAGCAAAATATCTAATACTCATAATTCCCTCTTGTATAGTCAAAACCATTCTGCCTGCAGAGTATCCCATATAAAGCTGGAACTAAAGAGTAGGCCTGACTATGTTACTTAGAGCTCAAACATAACCCAGATTTCTCCCAGACACATCTACATTTTAATTATTTGCACAATCTTTTATATGAACCAGTCGCAGCATAAATGAAACAAGTTGTAAACTTTATTTGCCATTCACAGAGAGCATTAACGATAATATTTGAAAAAGATGGTGTTGTAGAGCAGTGGTTTTTACCCTTTTTGGCTTCAAGCCTATCTGTGGTACTTCTGTTCTAATAAAAATAAACTCAAAATATGTTATTTTAATCTTGTACATCTTAACATTTTTTTAAATATAACTTAATTTAAATGATTTTAAGATTTATAAGGGCCCCCGAGAACCACTGGTGTAGGTCTTTCTGTCTATCTGACAGTATTGTCTGTAGGACACGATAACCCTTTAAACTTCCAGGTTTGATAGCTAATTAAAATTTCACGTCAAGCCAACATCAAAGTTTATCTTGGCGAACTTGACTTTCATATTTCATTTCAGTGGTTTATTACAGTTTATCTTTAATAAATTGTTAAATACATTATTTTACACAAACTAACATTTGATGTGTAAACTAGAATTTTGTGTACGACATATAAACTAAACACTAATGAACGTTAACAAAGAGTATAGAAGTCAGTATAAATTCTTTGACGTTAATCCGTTTTTCGTTCCGAAAGTCGTCATTTATATGCGCTTTGTTTACGCGAGAGTATGTCATTAAGCCGCGACCACATCTTTGACCAATCAAAAGTCAGGATTGGCCCCAGCATTTGTACTGTGGAAAGAAGGCTCGGGCCGGGCTCTGGCGCGTAGCGAAAACTACATTAAACATAAAACTACATTTTACTACATTAAGTGCAAGTTAACAACAGTATTGTCTTGAGCATTCAGAGCGGATATTTATCGAGATTTCACCAAAACCAAGGCAGCGAAAAGCTCCATTTTCAAGAGGAATGCGTCGGCTAGTTTGCTAATGGCAATGCTACAGTAGCTCATCTGGCTCGTATCTAGTTTTTCATTTCCGAGTGATTAGGAAATAACGTTACTGTCGCAACGAGACTCCAAAAGATGACCGTTTCCGTTTTATATAACATCAATATATCACAGCAATAACTACTTAAATAGGTTCCCTCTTCGTGTGTGTGTACAGCAGAAGAATTCGCTATGAACTCAAAGCGCAACAACGCTGAAAACGGGGCGGGCAGAATCAACCCAGTGTCGGTACCAACAGCAACAAACAGCTCATCAGCGAGCGCTTCTCACCGTAAACAAACTATAATCAACTCATCCCATAAGGCAGAGAAGGATGAGTGCATGCAAAACACAGTCCGGGACAAAAACCTGTCCATCTCCACACTCAGAACGCGCCTCGGACCGACCATCCGGTCCACTCTGTCCGCGGCGGTGGACACCCTTCTGGGCGAGATCGTGGCGGTGCTGTCCGAGACCCAGCGGGAGCTGCTGACCAAAGAGCAAGAGAACGAGAAGCTGAAGGTTCGACTCGAAGTCTCAGAGAGAGAGCTCAAGACGTTACAGGAGTGCCTGTGTAGCGCGCAGAAATTAATCGACCAGCTTCAGGGTCCCTTTGGGAACCCACCAATGCCGGGACCTCACGTCTACGCCACCGCTGGACCCGTGAACTCGAGCCGCTTGACACATCGGAGTGCGCCCGAGCCGGATCCGCGCTGCTTTGCTGGAGCCGAACCCGAGTTGAGTGGCGCTCTTGGTGATGCCATACACGGCTTTGACTCCAGGGAGGAATTCAAGAGCTGCCACCTCTCCATTCAGGCGGATGGGACGGTGACAAACAGTTTTTATGACCCTATATCCGTCCATTCCTCTAACATCTGTTCAGACATGAACCGACCTGGTAAGACAACACTCAGTGTAGTGCATGTAATGTGAATTGTTGATGTGCTAACACAGAAGCATGTAGGCATTAGACAGCAACAACACCAAGTGCTTTAGAAAAGGGACTCACAATAAATCGGCTAATTGTAGATTTTCCAATTTAATTGTTATCTGTCGATATTTAATTGTGCATATAGATTTGATTTTATATTGTAATATGAAATATTATAAATAGTATTCTTTTAATGTTGTCCATTTATTGATTATCAACCATAACCTGAAAATGTTTAATAATGGGGCGTTCTTGTTTCCCTAGTTTAGAGATCGACAGTTATTCATGTTTTACAACTGATACTGATTCTTTTTATGCTTGTGTGTCTGATAACCATACCAATATTTCACTGCTTTGTGACATAATTAATAGCCTAATTATTAATCTCAAAAAATAAAAATCATAAAATGCATGAATATTTTAAAAGTAACAATAATAATAAAGGCGGTTGTCAGTTCTTTACATTAATGTTTTGAGACACTGAAGAACTGATAATCCATTTTATTGTAACTTTGAATGTATTGAAAGTATGTCTACCTTTGATGTACAAAACATCTACTATTCTTAACTGAACAATTTAGAGAAAACAGCTTTTGGTAGGCTGTTTAACAGTTTTATAATTGGTAGTTTACAGCCGTAAAGACCTATAATGAAACTGTCTGGAGTTTCGTAATAGTTTCGTCTGTGAAAAGTACAGATATTTCATTATATGCAAGGAATCTAATAACCTTATGAAGCACAATGACAAAACAGTTTTACAAATTATGAAGTTGTCATGCCAAAGTTGACTTTTCTCATAGGCCTACCTGTGTATAAATGTGTGATGTGTGTCACAGGTGAGATGGTGGATGACAGCAGAAGACTCACACACGCCAGACCCCAAAACCCTCCCTCACACACTAGCTTCTCTGTTAAAGAGGAGCAGGTTCCTGCCTCTGGACAGGTGTGTGTGCGGGAAAGAGAGGCGCCCACAGAAGCCGAGCACTCAGCGCAGAGTGTGTGTGATCTGGCATACGTCCACGTGGTCGAGGAAGAAGGAGGTTCCCGTTCACACCATCACCAATCCAAACCTACACCACCGCCCCCCTCCAGGCCTCACAATGGGCCCTCCTCCAGTAGTTCACCATCACAAGGAACCTCCGGACTTAGATCAGCCCAGAGGGATGCTCCTGGTTTGAGTATGATCACCAGTAGAAGCCCAGGGGTGGGCGGCTCATCGCCAGAAGAGCCCATACGGCGCTCCATCTCTGAGCTGATGGGAGAGGCACCTGGGGAACGTCCTCACTTGTGTCTGGAGTGCGGCAAGACCTTCCGTCTGATCTCTAGCCTGAAAAAGCACCTGAGGATCCACACGGGAGAGAAACCGTATCCGTGCACTGTCTGTGGCCGCCGTTTTCGCGAGTCTGGGGCTCTTAAGACTCACCTCCGTATCCACACGGGTGAGAAACCGTATTCCTGCTCCGATTGCGGAACGCAGTTTCGTCATCTCGATGGCCTGCGGAAGCACCGCCGCACACACACCGGTGAAAAACCATATGTGTGCAGCGTCTGCGGGAAAAGGCTCAGCCGTCTGCAGCATCTGAAACACCACCAGCGCATACACACGGGAGAGCGGCCGTGCTGCTGCCCACTTTGCCACAGAGGCTTTAAAGATCCGGCTAGTCTGAGGAAACACCTCCGTGCACATCAGGGTGAGCCTGGAGCGGATGAAGCAATGGGAATGGCTGGTTTGGGAGAGGGAGATGGAGGATCCATAGATGATGAGGATATGAGGTTCAGGATGTGGGGGGAAGAGGAAGGGAATGAAGGCGAGCCTGTGGTGGACTGTGTTTAGTCACAGAGTTATAGCTAAGGAAAACAATAAACATTTTGGTCTTTTCGTGAAACAAAAAACTGACTTAAAGGCATAGTTCATCCAAAAATGATCATTTACTCACCCTCAAAATGTTCCAAACCTGTATGAGTTTCTTTCTTCTGGTAAACACAAAAGAAGATATTTTGAAGAATGTTGGGGAAACAAACAGTTGCCGGAAGCCACTGACTTCTATAGTATGTGGGGAAAAATACTGTTTGGTTATCAACATTCTTTTGTGTTCAACAGAAGAATGAAACTCGTACAGGTATGGAACAACTTGAGGTTGAATTTCATTTGTGGGTGAACTATTCCAGCATTTTGTTTTTAAGGGACAGCTTTTTCCTTTTTTTAAACTCAAAACCGAAATGTGGTGATAACAGTACAACAGCGGTTACATCTTGTCCTGGACTTTAAAAAAAATTGTCTGTGACAACAGTTTCTTTTAGAGAGAGATTGACTTTGAAATCTATAACAAGCTCATTGTTTAACAATGTGGTTATGTAAATTTATCATGATGACTCAAATATCCACTTACTTCAAGTACATATTATATTCGATGACATCTCAGATGTCACATCATATAGACCAGGACATGTAGACTTTTAGCTTTTGTTTTCTGTGTGTACTGTGTTTAGTGTAGGGGCTGTTGACGCTCCAGTGGGACTAACAGGGTATCATAAGATCTGTTACTCACACGTTATGGGTGTTGTTATTGGTGTGATAATCATTTTAATGTGCCCTCTTTTAGAGAAAGCGCTACGATGAACACATTAAAGCCTTAACTCTGGTTATATTGCACAGGCTCACACACAGATGGGCATCAAGAGCTGTAGTGTAGTTTTAAATTTGGTTCTTCACCTTTATGTTGTTTAATGTTGTTCAGTGCATTATTAGATTTAAGTGTTTGGAGGGTGTTGTGTTCAAGGTGAAGATTATCTCACAGGGTGCTGATCCAAAGAATGAGAATTGTGACTGCCAGGGTTAGTTCAGCTGACTCATCTGTAAAAATGTATTTACATATCCAACTTAGCTATGTATTAGTATGCAGATTGTTTTTGAAGAATGAAGGCTTCTCCTTTAGGTTGAGGTATAATGAGCCAGCACAGAAATCAAGTAAACCTTAAAAGTGCTGCCCTCTACTGGATATATGAGGTTACTTCCCAGTTGTTTTTTTTTTTTGTTTTTTTGGTTGGTTGGTTGGTTCTCCACCAAAGATAGAGTTTTTCTGTTGTGGCCATGGTGTCAATCTGTGTGGCTTTGTGAATACTTTTTTTTTTATATATCTATATAAATATTTCATGAAATGCCATTTTAGTACATTTGCCTTGCATATTCTGTACATTGAATTGAAATAGATTAGTTTTAAAAATTTCAAGCCAGAAACTGGATCTTAAAAAGATCCATGACAAGTGTTTTAATAACTCTGTTTAAACTGTTCACTTTGTTACATTTCATTTGTTTCTGTGCCCACATGTGATGTAGAATTTAGAGATGTAGCAGATGTTTGAAGGTTGTGGTCCATCTGTAGATGACAAGAAGTTCAACAAAAATGACTAGTTGGCACTCCAAAAAATCTTCAGTGTAAACACTCATTGGCCTCATCCTTAGTAAATATGCAGAACAGAACGTTTGATACCATGTAATGATCCATATTTTTTTTGCTAGAATTAGACCAGTATTTTGGGCTGGTCTGCAACCTTTTAAGTGTGATGCTGTAATACAAGTTGAGGGACAGCAACACTTCAGCCAAATGGAGGGGAAGGTTCAAAATAGTTGTTTGTAATGTTTAGTTTCAATATGATCAATGTAATCTTTCATTCTCCAGAATTATACTTCACTGTAAAATAAAATACAGGTCAATTTACTTAAAAAAATAAATAAAAGAAATCTACCGAGATTTCTTTTGCTATAACATCTGTACTTGCATATCCTTCAGTGTATATTTTCTGTCATTATACTCTTTAAGAAGGGCACAGTCATCATCTCAATATCTATAACAATCAAATTTACTCATTCAGAATGATGTACCAACATTACTATGAAAATTAAAAAAACTAAAACTTTTCAAATGTATCAATTATTGAATCTGAATTTTCAGACAAACTGTTTTTTGTCATTGTCATGTTCAAGAAACCAGTCTGAGCTTTGTGACATGCCGCATTATCCTGCTGGAAGTAGCCATCAGGAGATGGGTACACTGTGGTCATAAAGAGATAGACGTGGTCAGCAACAACATTCATGTAGGCTGTGGTAATTAAACGATGCTCAGTTGGTGCTAAGGGGCCCAAAGTGTGGTGCCATTACGCCACCACCTCAAGCCTGAACCGTTGATACAAGGCAGGATGGATCCATGCTTTCATGTTGTTTACGCCAAATTCTGACCCTATCCAAATGATGCAGCAGAAATCAAGATTCATCAGACCAGGCAAACTTTTTCCAATCTTCTATTGTCCAAATTTGGTTAGCATATGCAAATTGTAGCCTCAGTTTCCTGTTCTTAGCTGACAGGAGTGGCACCCGGTGTGGTACCATCTCATGTGTTTTGTGTTCAGAGATGCTCTCCTGCATACCTCGATTGTAACAAGTGGTTATTTGAGTAACTGTTGTCTTTATCAGCTCAAAGTCTGGCCATTCTCCTTTGACCTCTGGCATCAACAAGGCATTTTCACCCACAAGAACTGCTGCTCACTAGAGTTTCTCATTTTCGGACCATTCTCTGTAAACCCTAGAGATGGCTGTTCAGCAGTTTCTGAAATTCTCAGATCGCCCTGTCTGGCACGAACAACCATGCCACATTCAGTTACATTCACTTAAATCACCTTTCTTCCTCAGTCTGATGCTCGGTTTGAACTTAAACAGATTGTCTTGACCAAGTCTTCATGCCTAAATGCATTGAGTTGCTGCCATGTGATTGGCTGATTAGATATTTGTCCTATGTCAGGCTTGACATTGTCAGTTGAGTGTATAATGTATGTATGTAAACAGGGCTCATGAACTTGGTCAAATAAACAGGACAGTGTTATAGGTAGGGCCATTTGTGAGGGAGTGATGACTGGGATGAAATTAGACACATTTTCCTCTGACTGTATTCATATAGTCTTTGTTTACAGTTTTATGAATAGTCTTTCTTTTCTGTGTGTTGACTTGGGTTATGCTGGGGTGAGACAGCCTGACTCACAGGATAACAACAGACTAACTACTTGAATTTTGAATTTGAACACATCTATGTTGGAAAAATGGAAATATCTATAATTTCCAAGAGAACAACATCCGTTATCATTAGTACGGCTTAATTGGTTCCTTTAAGGATCAATAATGTAAGTCATCCTGTACTAATGTTTATTTTTAATTTTTTTGTAGTCATAGTCATTTGAATTTTTATGTGCTCTTCAATTCAAATGTTTGGGGTTGGTAAAAGAAAGAAATGTCTTATGCTCACCAAATCTGCATTTATTTGATCAGTAAAAGCAGTAATATTGTGAAATATTATTACAATTTAAAATAACTATTTTCTATATTTAATATATGTTAAAATTTGCTTTTAACTAATGTTTAAAAATGTCTAATTTCCCGTGAACTGAATTTCAGCAGGCCATTATTCTATTATCGTCAGTGTCACATGATCCTTAGATATCATTCTATAACCTACTGACTGTGGTGCTCAAAATTATTAGTTTTTTTTATATCTATCATCAAACAAGTTTTTTTTTGCAAGGAATCAGTATGATAAGATAATGCATCCACAATAAGAACTATATCTATTTTATTTTTTAAAATTCTTACTGTAACCCCAAAATTTTGTTAAGTCCACAGCTGTGATTAACATCAGCTTTACATCCACCAGTTTTCAATTTACGTCTTCGCACAATCATCTAGTAATTATTGTTTTTTTTAAGAATTGTACCTTTCACACAGAACAATCTCTTGCGCTTTAAAACTGTTGTTCAGGCTTTGTTTTCTAACGTTCCCTCAATCTCCCTCAACTCCCCATAGATGTCTCCGTTGTTAAATACACACTGTCCGTTTTGGCCTCCGACAATGAGGACATCTTCGGCCACATTTAGTGATGTTATCCGCCAGAGTCTCTCTCTCCCTTCGTGATTCTTGAAGTCTTGACTCCATGTGTCCGCTCAGGCGTTCTTATAGTCTCTGTGACGGTAGTCATGACCACACACCTTTGCTCTTTGAACCCACACCCTGCCTCCAGAACACAGTCCTTGCTCTTCCGCATGCGGCGGTACAGGATGTGAATGTCACATTAGGGTATCGTAGTTTTGTTTGGGCTGAATGCTCGTCTTGCATGACTGCTTCTGTGCTTTCAACCGTTATAGTGCTTACATTCTAGACAAGATTGTTTTTCATTAAACCGGCTAGTCATGTATGTTGTGTTGAGTTGTCTTGCTGTGAGAGCTTTCCTTCATGCTTAAAATAAGAGTCTCCTTTGATATCTATGGCTCCATGAAGACCTTTGCAGTTCACAAAAGGTTCTCTGTATAGTGGAAAAGGCTTCTTCAGACCCTCAAAATGTTGTTCACATGGTTCTTTTTTAAGAACTGTTCACTGAGAGGTTTTTTAGGAACTCTTCTATGTTGTGAAACCCCCCCCTTTGGAACCTTTATTTTTTTAAAGTGTTGGCTGTCCTGTTGCCATAAGCTTTTTAAGACCTCTGCTGTTCACAATCCATTTATTGCACTAACAATTTTAATCTAGTTAATTGTCATTTCAATAGTTTTTTTACCACAATACATTTTTTCTGTAAAGGCCCTAAACAGTAAACCCCTGTAGCTGAAAGTGACGCAATTTATTAATATACTCCGGCAGTATAAATATTTTATAAAGGACTTTATAAGAAAAGTTGCTATTTGAACAATGCATTTATCTTGTTTTAAAAAAATGGAGGATTGGGAAGGACTGGCAAATAGCAAACAACCTGGCTTGTTTCCTATACGTTTTGCTCTCTTTGTGCATGCTTCGTTATTTTAGCATAAAATTCCAGTATGTGTGTCTTATTGAGCAACGCGCAGTCTGTTTTGGGTTTTAGCGTCTTGCATATGCCCTACAATAGATAGTAAAGAACCAACAAATGTACTCAAAAGATCTCGCCTGTGAAATATGGTGTGTGTGTGTGAGAGAGAGAGAGGAGCTCTCATTAAGTCATTTCCTCAGTGACTGAAAGCAAACATTCTCGCTTTTCTTAAAGGAAGTGACTCAGCTCACTTTCTCTAACGTTGCCTCTCCATCGTCCTCTCACTATTTTTTCTTGCCCATTTTCCCTCTCTCCCTTCTTGTTTATGCATGTCCTCTATAAAATCACATTCTCTTGGGTTTCCTTTTTTTGGGGGTCAGATTTAAGAACAGCTTTAGCTTTATGTTTTCTCCTCATTTGGTAACAAGAACACACTGAAAACGTGTTTGTGTAGGATTTACCTTGAAACAAATTTCACTCAGAAACTGCTAGTAAATTCCACAAATGCCATTTTTAAGCAAGTAACACATTGAATTAAACATAATATTTTGAAGTAGAAAGACTGAAACAGTTTTTTCTTGTAAAATGCATTCCAATAATCTTTGTTTTATTTACAAATATTTACAACCATTGCTTAATTTTACCCCTTTATGAAAAATACTAAGTGGTATTTTTGCTGCATAATTATTCATAATATAGAATATTTCATATTTAATGAAATGTTAGGAATCTTTGTTGGATATCTTTTTAATTAATTAAAACCCCTTAACTGTCACTCACATTTTTGAACATAGACGTGAAAGTGCACGATCCAAACTTAAATTTTTATAATTCATGAATCAAACATGATATTGATGTACCATTTTCATGGTAATGCAGTGTTTGATTTTAAAATGGGTTTCAAAGGATGACTTTTGAGATTTTACGGTTTCAATTGATATATAATTTCTGATGATTTCTAAAGTGTGATAGAGAAAAAGGCAACAAAGAAGACTTTTTTTGACAAAGCTCAGAACTGCTGTTATGATGGGATGTGTGATAGGCACTCTTTTGTCAAGCAAAATTTATCGATCTATTACTTATTCCCCTCAATTTACAAAAACATTGGTAAAATATCGGTTCAGGAGTCTTAGACCTTTCCAACGATATATAGTTTGTCATGATTAGATTAGGATTTAATTGTAATATAGTGAAGTAAACTTAGGCGTCCCACAGAGGGGACGGGTGACAGTTAAAGGGTTAAGCCACTGGTTGCAAAAACACACAAAACAGAATATTTGCCTTAGAAATAATACAAATAATTGTAATTTTTTTTAAGGGCCTGTACATTGTACTCAAAAGAATGCCAGTTAATACTTAATTGTATACATATACAATAATACTTAATGGAATACCATGTATTATCCCTGCTGAAAAAAGAGAGAATGGTTTGCTGTTTGAAGCAGGGCCGTAACCACCACAGACATTGACCCCGTCCCCAGTAATGAGAAATGAATTAGGCTACAAAGAATATTTGAAATTCTTGCACTGCTCTGCTGCACTCCATTGCGCAGCGCTCTGTTTGTTGTTATGGATGACAATAAAAGTTTTAAACGTTACATTTTAAGGTTGGTGTTCCTTGCGTTCTAACAGCGCCCGTCAATGTAAAAACGATTGAGATGGCCAATCAAATCAAAGTAGTTTACAGAAGCAGAGTGCGAAACATTTTGCATTTAACAACTGTTTTACGATAGCCATGTTAAACGACCGACAGTAATATCCAGTGATGCCAACTACTCGACTTTTTCTCAAATATGGCCGTTTTGAATTGGAAAGGCATACAAATAAATGTGAGTGTATGCATATTTTAAAATAGTATTTGCAAATAGTTAAAAAGGATCACCTCCTAGCTAGAATTAGACCTAGAATTGTATTCGCTGTTCTAGTTCTTTGTGCTTTATAATAAAAAACAGTCCCATGGTAATGGCCTTGGGTTGAAGGCAGTTTAGCTTGTCTCCTAGCCTGTCCAAACTGACAAAATCTCTCTAAAACCATTCAACAGATTTGTCCGACCAAGCTGGAAGACCAAGTGAACCAGGCCTTTTCAGCAGAGGTAGATTTTTGTTGTTGGGGGCGTCTTTTAAGATTTGGAAATCACATGTGGTAAATTGCGCTCTTTCGCCGCTCAGTAGTAAACACTAGAAATCAGTGTTGCGCATGCTGTTAGCTGGCATTTCCACTGCCGTTTGTGTGTTTACTGACCGTGTCTGCAGCGGAAAATCGCGCGCAGCACCGTCACCGGGCGCTTGATGAGTTCAAAATAGAGGAAAAGCACCGACGTCAAAACCGCTGAGTCCCGCTCCTGTACTGCTCTGGCCCTGCGCCAGCTCGGCTGCCCGTGGATTGGCTCTCGCTTTGCCTCTCCTCCTCCTAAACTTTCCCAAACTGCGATGCGTACACACGCCATCCACGCAGCGACGGAGAACTATGCCGTAAGGGATGAGGAGTTTTCCCACCTTATTCCACTGCCAGGTTGCCTTTTAAAACATGTAAGAATTTTAAAAAGCCTTTTAAAAATGTCGCAAACGGCCTCGATGCGGATAATCTGTATTTTTTATCCACCGAACCGGACGTAATTTTTCAAGTTTCCTACTTGAAACGGGAAAGGAAGGCATCAGGACAACTTTCTGCGCGAGGACTTTCATTGCCAGCGCTGCCTGGGAAAAGAGCGCGTACTTGCGTACTTTTCCCAAACGGGGCTGCAGGAGGGACTGCCTGAACCGCTCAGGCTTCTCGGCGATATACTGTGGGTGGTAGCGTGAATGCCCTGTGTTGGCGTTGAGGGATGCCAGCATGCCCTCGCTGATTCTCTCCCATCTGCTCCTCATCTGGCTCGCGCTCCAGCGGCTGGCTCTGTGCGGCGAGCGCGTGTCCACTCGCGAGCGCTTCAAAGTGGTCATCGCGCCACTCATCTGCAAACGGACGTGTCTGAAGGGCCAGTGTCAGGACACCTGCGAGCAGGGCAACAACACGACTCTCATCGGTGAAAACGGACAGTCGGCGGACACATTGACCGGGCCAGGCTTCAGAGTCGGTAAGTCAATTCAAACGAGTTTATAACGGTCATTATTCAGTTTGGTTTGCTGACAGGACTGATCACGAGCTCTATTGTTGAAGTTTTTGCCACACTTGGATGAAGGACCTTAATTAAAGAAGTCAAACCTTGAATGACTTGAATTATATATTTGCTTACCCTCATGTTGTTCCAAACCGGCCTGACTTTATTTCTGATGTAAAAACACAAAAGGAGATGTAGGCAGAATATTAGTAACTGAAACGGTCAGTCTCCATTTACTTTCATTGCGTCTTTTTTTCCATACAATGAAAGTGAATGGTGACTGGGCCTGTTATTCTGCCTAATGTCTTTTTTATGTTTCACCTAAGAAAGTAAGTAATGTGGGTTTGGAAGTGTGAATAAGTTATGACAGAATTTTTATTTTTGAGTGAGCTGTCCCTTTAATGTACAAACTTTATGATTGAATATAGTCTATGGCATGTGAGTCTGTGAGTGGAAATGCAATAATAACCCCCTCTCTCTTTCTCCGTCTATTTCTCTCTCACTCTTGGTAATGGTTTCTGCATATTGTCTGGTTGGCAGCGTAGCTCTAGCTCTGAGCTGTATCAGATTGGATGTGGTAAGGCATGGTGCCATAAAGTCTACGCAGCAAGATCTGCACTGCTCACACACACATTCTCTTCTCTTAAACACACACGTACTGTACATTCACATTCTCTTTGTCCACATAAACACACACTTGCAGTCGACACACCCTTAAAATAGTTTGTGTGTGTATGTTTGTAAGAGAAACCCCCTTCTGCAAGGGCTGCTGCACCAGTTTGTTATTTCAAGTAAAGAATGCCAGGAGCTGATATGCTTAGAGAGTATATCTATAAGTGTGTGTGGGTATGTTTAGCTCAACATGTTTGTCTGGGTTTTTCATCAGTATTGTGATGAAAGTGATGGTTATTTTAGTTCTGCCTCTCAGCAGGTTCATTTGGTGTGTTGTCTTTCTTTCTCTCCCTCTTGCTCTCTCTCTAATTTTGCCTACTGGATGCCTGTGTGCTTTTGAATGTGTTGAGTCCAAAAATAAATAAATGTGGTAAAAAAATAAAGGAGGAAGCTGAGTCACTGCTGAGTGAAAGCTACATTTATGGAAGTCTGAAGAAGTCCACACACCAAGCTCTAAGACTCTGACCAAGAGCATCTGTGGTTCATGGTGTGTGTGAGTGTATAAGGATGTGGGATAGGAGACTTACTTTCTGAATAACAAACATCATATATGACCTATATTCTCTGATTTGTTAGAATCAGATTCTAAAACAAGCACAGCTTTATAATTAGACAGGCCAATAATTTGTTTGACAGATTTTTTTTTAAAACCGATATTCATCCTTTTCAGTGTAATTGTTTATCTTTTGTCTACAGATAAATTACATTGTTTTGCTAGTTGTAAAAGAAAAAGATTTTATTTTATTAAGTTGAAAATCATTTGTAACTCTCTACAGTCATTTTCTAATTCTCACAGACACGATGAATTTTTAGATTGCAAAAACCTGACCTTTCTAACCCTAACTCTACACGAAAATGATTTGTAATGTCTATAATGTGGACACATTCTCATACTCTTATTCTTTGACACAAGTCCTTTTGTTTGAATGACAATCTGAGAATTTGTCTGTCTACAAGATTATGAGAATAGACAAGTAGCACCCAAAAGTTCTTTAATAATGCTACCCAACAGACCGGTTGAAGTTTTTGTTGTGGTTTTATTTATTTAATTTCACCAGACCTGAATTTTTCCTCACAAGGAATTTCAGGTGCTAGCTTAGCCTTGTCCAGAGTCCAAGGTGTTCAGTGGAAATAAGCACTGCAGCTACACTCAAACTGTACAATCATCGTCATTACAATAAGCCTTTATTTTAATGTCAACAATGAGTTCGTCAGGAAGTATTTTACCTTTTGCTTAAAGCCTGATTCATACATTTTACATTTTTCTCTGACTTAGAGGTTTCAGTCATGGGTTGCACATACCGTCTGGAAAATCAGGGACCATAAGACATACTCACATTTCGACTCATCTTATTTGATATGCAGAGTCTCTACCTTTTCTTTTTGTTAAAGGAATGGTCACCAAAAAAATGAGAATTTGCTGAAATTGTACTCACCCTCAGTCAGTCAAGATGTAGAGGAGTTTGTTTCTTCATCAGAACGAATTAGGAGAAATTTAACATTACATCACTTGCTCACCAATGGATCCTCTGCAGTCAATGGGTACCATCAGGATGAGAGTTCAAACATCTGATAAAAACCATCACAATAATCCACCACACAAGTTCCAGTCAATCAATTAACATCTTATGAAGTGAAAAGCTGTGCATTTCAACATCTCGGATTGCCTGAGGTTGAGAATTTTCAGCAGCTTGCAATTTTTGGGTGAACTATTTGTTTGATTTACTGACAGTTTCAATAGCAGTTTGTTAAATGGGTCATGAATAAGGGATGCAGCGATTAACCGGTTTCGCGCTTTAAAACGTCACGGTTAATTAATCGTAAAGGTTCCGCTAAACCGAGTGTTTCTGTTACACGGAATGGAACTGTTGCAGCTTGCTCAAAACGAAAAAAGTTACACTAGCGGTGCACCAGCTTAAAATGACGTGAGAGGCACGGAGGCTACTACATGCATTAGATGAACTGTGACAGAGGGACCAAACAGCAACGCTTTATTTCCACCAGAGAAATGCCTGTCGATAGTGTGGGAGCATTTTGGGTACACCAAGAATGACCAGGGTGTCATTTAAATATTGCTGTAAAAAACTGCTGCTAAAGAGCGAATACATAAGGGATAATGCACGGCTAGCTGTATATTGAACGATTTTAATGCACGACGTGAAGATAAGAACCACCCGACGCAAAGCTTTTGCGACTGAAAACTACTGCGTGCGACTGAAAATGTTTTAGCAGCACCAGTGCGACTGACCCGATCATCATCATACTTGTGATTGCGCTCAGGGGAGCTTCAAAGGTTGCTACGTGTTTTTGCAGCGTTGAGTAATGCATCACAGACATATCTCACGAATCCTTTCATAAGCAAAGTGTAGACCGGGTGTAAATAAGAGATTCATTGCGCAGTGTAGAGAGCTTCGTTGATTATAGATGTGAGATCGAGATGAACTAAGATGAGTGCCAGCTTTTAATGATTTTTAAGGGAGTTTGTAAATGTGATACTGATTTAATACAATACAATTCAATAAACAAGAAGTTAATATTAAGTGACTTACATTGTCTGACTATAACAATTTTATCTGATTTTGCTCTATTTCGTCGTCGAAAATAGTTTAAAACAAAGACACAGCAGAGCCGCTGCACATCTCCATTCAAACACAGCAGTGTTTCGTTTATGAATGAACTTTTTTTAAAATGAATCTAGTGATTCATGATTACCCATTCATAAAGACAGTCACTTGCTTCATTCCTGAATGAATCAGCCATTCGAATGAATCAATTGAATGAATGATTCAGTAATAAAAATCAGTGACTTACCGCCACCTGCTGGCAGTTTGTTTAATTTTTAAAGTATCTTTTCAGTTATTTAAATCATTTAATATTTCTATATTCAAAATTGTATATTTAAAACATTAATATCATCATTAATTTATGGATTTAATTGCACTCATTCCACTTCTGAGCCTCATTAAATGTCTGAAAGTACACCAGGCCACTTTTGTGTTCTTCCGTGCCACCTCTACAAATTAATTGTTAATACTGATTTCATTTGATTGGCAACTTATATTTCTTGTTCTACTTGTTTTTTTATTCTGTCGTTTTAATTAACATTTTTAAAAAGTTCAGCCGATTTCACGACATCATAATTCAGTGAATCCTCAATTGGCAAAGCCGCCACAACCTCTTGGGCTTTGCCAACGAGATTACACTGCAATAACAATGCCCACATATCCCTAGGCCATTTCAATTTAACCGCAACTCGTTCGAAGGCCACAAAGTAAGAATCGACCTCAGTCTCGTGGAATGGAGGTACGAGTTTGACATACTTACTAACGTCGAAGTCGGGTTGACCCATCTCCGAACTACCAGAAGTCGGCCTGGTGCGTGGTAATGGAACTGGACTTTTACACTTTTGAGCTTCTAGGTCCAATCTACGCAGCTTAACATCTCGATCAGCGGTTATCTCCAGCTCTTTCAGACGAAGCAGTTGCGTTTCATATTCTTGTTTCTTAAGTTCAAGATCTAGCTCTTTCAAACGAACAGTTACCGTTGGATCGAACTGAGAATCTTTTTTACCACTTACCGAATAAACTTCGCTAGTTAACTACTGATCTCCATCAGACTCTGCATCAGGACTTCTAGTTACAGTATGTTCAGTCAAAATACCAGTCTCTACTAGCCTATCGTACAACTCATCTTTAATAACCTGCTTTCTCTCCCCTTTAGAAACAGTTATATTAAAGAAATCCGCTATCTGTATCAGGTCTACTTTCCTACACCGTTCAAGTTCTCTCAGCGTAGGCGAAAGAGTGAACTTAACTAAATCAAAATCCATTCTAAAACCCTATAACCTTCCTCCCCCATCAAAGGTTCAAAACAGCCAAGCAAAAAGTTTTGAAAGATGAATAACGATTTAAACAAACGAACAGTCCAATTGTCATAAACAAACGAACCCACAATTACCATGAGCAGACCAATTCAAATGATCACGCACGGACGAATCGAACAAGCAGACGAATCTTCCAATTTGTCACAAGCCAGGTGTCACGATCGGACAATTGTTACATTCCGAGTACCAAATGACTAGACGAGCCCCCAATTGTTACATTCTCCCCAGTCTAGGGTTGGGAATACCGAACAAATCATTAACAAAAGATGATTAAGCAACGATACCCGCCTCGCTCCTGTCCCAGCTCACACACAGAAACACAACAGAGCGGGAGTATATTCAATAATACGTTTTTAATTCACAAAGTAACATAACAAGAAGCGTGAATCTTCAGGAGGGGTCAAGGCCAAAATAACAAACAAAAGAAGAACTAACTAAAACATTAAACAGTAACTTACCTAACAAATCAAAACCCAAACAAAATACAATACTCTCCCCTTACTCCCTAGCTGTTAATAAACAGGAGATAACAAGGGATCATAAAGTAAATGGCAACCTCCTCCCTACGGCTTAAACAAATTAATAACGCCGGCACAAAAGAACTCTCATTTAGAATGACAACAACCCGTCAGCCACCACAATACCACGGATGCGTTGACGACTGGGGCAGGAGGCGGCGGGCAGTAACAGCAACGACCAACATGGCGGGACTCAACGCGCTGCTTAGTGCTCTACCGTTTTCCTCTTCCTTCTCAGCTTTTAACCACTCTCGCTCATCCACATAATCAGCTGCAGCTGCGTCCAATCAACACTGTGCAGAGGAAAAGGGAAAAAGAGAGAGAGAGAGGCGGGAAGCGGCACAATGCTTAGAACATCTCTGCACATTGAACAATCAGGATGAACAATAAAAGCACTTCTGTCCAGAGGACGTAACAAATATAATTTTTGTAAGAATTTGACAAAAGATGACATACTTTTAATAAAGTTAGAGGAGTCAAATATCACCTCGTAATGGAAAGGCTACTTTTTGATAAAATTTTGGATAATTGTTTAGAAGGTGCTCCTAAAATTTTGAACGTGCTCCTAAAAAGAAAAGTAAGTGTAGAGCCCTGCTACCTGCATCTGTGCGTCTCTCCAGTAGGCTATTTAATCTATTTTATTAAAAGTTACGGGGCAGCATTCTCAAGAAGTTTGTGTCCTCCTGAATGTTTGTACACGTGTCCAGCGCGATCTCCGATCTCATAAACCAAAATAATAGACATGATTTTCTCAGGCCACATGTAAAATCACATGAATTATGATTATTAAAATTAATAGGCTACATATGGATGACACTTGATTACATTATTTCAGTTTATTTCCATCATTAGTAACAGTTTCC